>OX438788.1:11139318-11527058 GCA_949316455.1 Acleris holmiana
AGTTGATGGTATAGATGATATATAGATAAAAAATTAAGTAAAGACATGTATTTGTAAAACATCTGTATAGACCATTCGAGATTGGGTGCGCCAAAATTCATATAAAATTGTAAATTAGATTATTGGAACTTCGAAAAAGTATCTCACAACATTTTACATCATAATGATCACTCTTCATAACCAATATTAACCATACACCTGTTAATTTTCAAGATTTTAAAAATATCTAACTGGTAAATATGGTTAGGTTAGGTTAGGAAAAAAACGAAAGACCAATTTTATATGAGCCAATATGGATCCTTCGACATTACATATTTGTTTGACGTAAATTTTATATTAGTTTAGTATACCCTCCTGGATCCCGAGTTTTTTTTTGCCATAAAGCCCTAATAACCGAGAGTTCTTGATAAAGTAATAAAGCACTCGAGTCCTGAAAGTTCCGTCGCTTGATTTAAGAATTGTTACCATTGTTCGCTGGAACAAAGTTGTTTTTTTCGGATGTGTTTATTTGCGTAGTGCCAGGACTTAAAGTGAGCGTCCATTTAGTTCTTTATAAAGGATGCGGGGATCCAGGAGGATACATCTACTTTTTTTACCTTGATGACAATGGTGATATGACGTTATGATGTCGATATTATCATGATGGAGATCTGATCATGATGAATGTGTTGGTGATGCTGATGAGGATGGTCCAGGTTGGTGTTGGTACCTGCGGGCGCTAGGCGGGCTGCGGCTGCGGCGGCAGCAGCGGCGCGGGCGCGGGCGCGGGCGGCGCGGGCGCGGGCGCGGCGCGCGGCCGCTCGGGCTTCACCTTGTCGCCGTTCATGATCGCCTTGATGTCCTCCGCGTCCAGCGTCTCGTACCTGCCCACCCACACAACCATAACACACCTATACCACACTACGTATTATTGTACAGTTAGCAGAAGAAGCTACGCAACTGAAGAGCTCGAGACGATCTGCATTTGACTTTATCGTCAAGAGAAGAAGTTAACAAAAACAAAACGGACAAAGAGACAGCGTAGGCATATAGTGTCCCGTTTGACTCCTCTCGGGTACGGAACGCTATAAAATAGTTTATAGTTTCTAATTAAAACCATCCTGGCGCTCCCTTCCCCTACTTTCTTTTCAGTTCATGTTCCTATGTTTCACAATCTTTCCTTAGTATCTTAAAATAAACAGTAGGTGCCTTTCCATAGATACATAGAGCGACAACACCATTCTCGCGTTGGCAATTTTTTGTGAAAATGTGCCGGCTAGATCAATTGGGGTGGAGAAGCAACCCTACTCCTGGTTGCGCTCCTGCCACTTACTTGAGCAAAGCCTCCGCGATGGCCTTGTGCTCCTTGGCGTGCGCGCGCAGAATGTTCTTAGCGCGCTCGTAGCTCTCCGAGAGGATCTTCTTGATCTCAGTGTCAACCTGTAACGAGATACCAGTATTTTTAAGTTACTATGATTATCTCCAAACTGTAATAACTAATAACATAAGTATTATTTGGCATCTTTAGTGATTGTAGAATTGAGAGCCATTTCCTTAAGCTTTAGTCGGACGTCAGTACTAGGACCCCATGAGCACACAGGTGTTTACCTATCAGCTTATCGTTCAATGCGTGCGAAAGGGGGAAAAAGCCCGACCTCCTTCATACCAGGGACTCAGCTCGTTGGTCTGAGAGAGAGAGAGAGGGCGAAGTGGCATACGTGGAGCCTTCAGTACCAGGGCCGCATCAGCGTGCAAGTACCCGCTGAATAGACTACGCGTGCGAGGACAGAGCGCCCGGCCTCCATGATGCGAAGCCCTGTGTGGCTCTGCTTCAGTAGCGACAGTACCAGGGCTGCATCAGCGTGCAAGTGGTCACTCAACAGCTCAATAGATTTTGATTGCGAGGAAGGAGCGAGCGGCCTCTATGCTGCGGAACCCTGCGTGGCTGCTTCCTTAGCGACAGTACCAGGGCCGCACCAGCGCGCAGGAGTGACCTCAACAGCCCGGTATGTGGGTCTGAGCGAGGGAGAAGCGCCCGGCCTCCGGCTAAGGAGCCCTGCGTGGTCGCTTCAGTAGCGAGAGTACCAGGGCCGCACCAGCGCGCAGGAGTTACCTCAACAGCTCGGAATGTGGTCTGAGCGAGGGAGAAGCGCTCGACCTCCGGCTAAGGAGCCCTGCGTGGTCGCTTTAGTAGCGAGAGTACCAAGGCCGCATCAGCACGCAGGTGTTCACTCACCAGCTCGTTGGTCTGCGGTCCGAGCGAGGGAGAGAGAGGTCGCGAGGTCGGAGCACCCAGTATTCATGCTGCGGAGCCCTACGTCGCTTCTTTAGTAGAGACAGTACTAGGGCCGCATCAGCGCATAGGTGTTCACTCACCAGCTCGTTGGTTTGCGGTCCGAGTGAGGGAGAGTTCGCGAGGGAGGACCGCCCGGACTCCATACTACGGAGCCCCACGCGCTCGCTCATGCCCCACTCGCGGACCATGTGCTGCGCTATTGACGTGGCTTGCTTCAGGTCTGAGGATGCACCTAAAAAAAAACAGATGACGTTAAAATATATGCAAACGAGCACACAGGCCCATACATAACCTTTTCCACCTAGCGCTCAGAGTTTGCAAACGCTCACACTCAACATTGCCATCAGCCACAATGTCGACGAATTTCCGTCACTAAGGCTCACAATTACAGATATATTCACGAGAGTTGGCACGAATGGATTGACCTAAAGTAATGTCACTTGTCACTGTGAGTGGCAGTGTGAGTGCCTTTCTTATACAGGGGCCTCCTTATATTCTGTAAACACGTACCTAACACGTTCTCGTTGTTCAGGAAAAAAAAAATTATAATCTGCACCAAGTATCAATGTTAATCCTTTTAGTAATTTTTGAAATCCTTTGTATGTAAAAAAAACATAATTTCTTTTTTTTGACTTATTTTTATTTGTGAAGAAAGGTGATGGCGTGATCGAATAGTAAATAATCTAAAAAGGATCAGACCGAGGAGTCCGTCGTCAACAGAGTTTTAAATTTATTTATAATATACTGTCTTATCCTGTTTTCATACCGACGCCGCAATTAACAAAATAATGGCGAAAAGTTTCATGACATCGTCATTACGCATGAAAAATGTTTATATTTTATTAATTTGTAAAATGCAAAATGCAGGCTAGATTACGAAGTAAGAACTTACATAGATAAGATTACATTAAGCTTGATAACCTTCTTATTAGAATGACACTTCACTCATTTTTTACTGTCATATAACGTCCCTTAGCTTACAACACCGCCTAAGTCATTTTTACCAACTTTACAGGAGACGTAAAAAACTGTCTATTTTAAAAAATCTGGGGATTATTCCTGTCATAACTTAATACATACTCTAGTTAGCGGTTAAGAAATAATTATTTATACTTATTTTGACAATTTACTTTATTTTAAAAAATTCTAAATTCTAAAAATTTAATTTCAAATGTAAAAACCGCCATTTTCGACTTGAGCGGTGTTGTAAGCTAAGGGACGATAAGCGATAAACAATACTTATACCGTAATGTAATTTTATCTTATTCTCAAAATGACTACACCTACTTTTGGACGAGGAAAAACAATATCGGGACAGTCTCGAGAAATAATTTTTAACGTATTTAATTATTTTAAACAAAAAACTAAAAATGCTGAAGATGGATTTCTAAAAATTCAAGAGTTATACAAATTAACGTCTGCGGCGACTGGGACATCAGAACGAAGTGTACAGCGAATCGTTAACTGTATCTGCAAAAATGCGACTGAGGGATCGACTTCTAATGTGTTCGTGACACCCGGTGAAAAACGATCACGTTTGTCGAAAAAATCGGAGGTGGACAATTTTGATTTAAACGTCATCCGAAGGTGTATTTACGATTTTCACAAAATACACAAAACACTACCAACTATTAAAACATTACACAAAGTTTTAAAGGAGTCGATAGATTTTCCTGGCAGTGTCAGTTCTTTATTACGACTGGTACGTAAAATGGGATTCCGGTGGAAGAAGATCAGAACAACAGGATGCGGATAATTGAAAATGACAACATTCGTTACAAAAGATTTATGTATTTACAAAAATTACAAGAATATAGAGACCAAAAACGGCCTATTGTGTATACCGATGAGACCTACGTGCATAGCACTCATACTACGCCAAACGCATGGACTGACAACAGCAACAGTGGCATCAGAGTTCCCATATCAAAAGGGCAAAGACTTATAGCGGTTCATGCTTGTACAGAGGAAGGCTTTGTAGAAAATGCTTTGCTGACATTCAAATCTAACCAGAAGTCTGGAGATTACCACAGTAATATGAATGCTACAAATTATCAAAAATGGGTGAAGGAATATTTGTTACCGAACTTAAAGCCCAGAAGCGTCCTTGTCGTCGATAAAGCTCCTTATCACAACATTCAGGTGGATCGAGCTCCAGTAAAAAACCCCAGGACCGCTGCTTAGAAGGCAACTCCCGTTACCGCTAAGCCACAACGTGTTGTCAAAGATTTTTCATACATTTTATTCATGATGAAAGTAGACCTTAGTTTACTAGATTTATCTTCATGGATGGTTTGCGTGGCACTGCAGTATATATACTACGTTAGGTGTTCTTGGTTTCCAAAGGTTTCTTATTTTGGCGGGTATGCCAGATTTTCTTAGACACAATTATCGTAATTACTTTTTGCATCAACCTGTATTTAATAATTATGTCATGCACACATAGACATTTTCATTCACTCGTTCAATCCATTCGTGCCAACTCTCGTGAATGTATCTGTAGCTACGCAACGTACACCAAAACGAATCAAATTAACAGTAACATAGAGGAGTTTCTAGATATCCAGAGCAGAACGAAACACTAACCCGAGGTGATCTTGTCGGGCCCAAACACCAGCTCCTCGGCCGCGCGGCCGCCCATCATCGTGTCCATCATCGCCAGCAACTGCTGCTTTGTCACGTGGTACCTGCCGACAAACCCTCATCAAATACTGGGAGGTGTAACTTGGGTGACTTCAAAACGATCTGCTATCTGCTAACCAGCAAACAATAGGACTTTTAATTGTGTTCATTGAAGTAACATCTTCAGTGTTGACAGTTAATGGTGTAAAATATTGATGCAACTTATTGAATGAATAATATTGTTTTTTTTTTATCTCCACTACCTATCGGAGCCGTACCGAGTTTGTAATCGTTGGTTATTGGCCATAGAAATAGCATGATTACCTTTCTTTAGCAGGTATGTAGGCGGTGTGCCCCAAAGACGGGCCGCGCGGCATTATAGTCACTTTGTGCAGCGGGTGCGCGTCCTGGATAGAAGGAATTAAATTATTCTTAGTAAGATTTGTTTTTATTTTATTAAGATATGGCTTTTTCAATCAACGAAATTCTACCCCCACTTCTTTTTATGTATATTGACGCAACCGTGTAGCGTCGATTGAAAATGTTAATGATAGCTTACTTTAAAACAAATGAGATGTTTAGTCACCAGGAAGTTCAGAACTGAACGGGATGGGCAAAATGAAGGAAATGGATATTGGCTTCCACAGCAACTTTTACACCTTGTCTTGGCGTATTGGGGTTGTACTCCAACTGGATTTAGACCATTTTGCTTCTATATTGTATATCATATTCGTGACGTTTGTAACTCCTACAGTCAAGCAGCTATTTATTTTGACGGAAGTACTAGGGTCCCATAGCCGTTAAGGCGACCCCACCACGGTTGTAGCGAGCAGCTTTCGCAGCAAAATCTACATGACAGTTGCTTCAGCAAAAGTACCAGCCATTAAGGAAACTCACCTTGGTGTAATGTGCAACGAGCGGTGGTGTCGACCAACGGGAGCGCCGCTGCGGGCCCATTAGAACCTTATCACGCGCATCTTCTAAGTACCAGGCCACTTAGGAAACCCCGCCACAATCTAGAACGCTTGAGTGCATATCCGGCCTTGTTGATCAAGAAGAAAACCTTCTTCCTCTTTTCTTTGAATTCAGAAGTACCAGGCTCCCATAGCCACGAAGGAGACTCACCTTGGTGTAGTGCGCGACGAGCGCGTGCCCGCCCTCGTGGTAGGCGCTGAAAATGTTGGCCTCCTCGTCGGGCAGACGGGAGCGCCAGTACGGGCCAGTCCGGGCCCAGTAGAACTTATTACGCGCGTCTTCTAAATACCAGGCTGCCATAGCCACTTAGGAAACCCCACCACAATCTAGAACGCTTCAGCGCGTATAAGGCCTCGTTGACCAAGAAGAATAAAAACTTTCTTCCTCTTTTCCACCGCAAGCAGCAAGTCTACATTGAGTTGTTTCAGCAAAAGTACCAGGATGCCATAGCCACTAAGGAGACTCACCTTGGTGTAGTGCGCGACGAGCGCGTGGCCGCCCTCGTGGTAGGCGGTGATGGTGTTGGCCTCCTCGTCGGGCAGACGGGAGCGCCGCTCCGGGCCCATCAGCACCTTGTCGCGCGCGTCTTCTAGGTACCTCATTGTGACTGTCTTCGCTCCGTCTATCGCTGCCCTGCGGATGCCAAGGATGCACTAGGTAAGGGATACGATGAGGAGGCCTTAATCCAAATTCCATCATGGTTCCCAGTCAATAGTAAGGTCAAAGATGATGATTTAATTTTATAGCGCCCCGTGTCTGTATTAAGTACTAAAATTTCGTAGCACGTCGACATTGACGTTGACTTTCGTATATTCCTCGAGGTAAAAAACGTTTATCTTGATTTCCGGCAAAACTAAAATCCTATGGAAAAAAGTTAGTTAAGTGAGTCTCTTTTTTTCCATAGGCTTTCATCCCACTATTGTTTGTTTTGGTTTCAAAAATTATCGACCCTAGTCTACATTGTCTGAACTCGTTCAATAGTGTTTGTATGAACTGCATCCTCGAATGACAAGTTATGTACTGACTTGAGGGCTGCCTGGTTGACCATGTTCTCGAGGTCCGCGCCGGTGAACCCGGTGGTCCCCCGCGCCAGCACGTCGCTGTTGACGTCCGGGTTGGCGGTCACGCGCCCCAAGTACAGCTCGAGGATCTCGCGCCGCCCGCCGTAGTCAGGCGTTGGGACATTCACCTGGGATCAACACACGTTCGCTTAAAGCTGAGTACGAATCTGAGCGGCTCAACACGAGGCATGCTCGCGAGCCACATTGTTGCACATAAACATGCGCGTGTAAGGCAGCGTACTTGCCGCGAGCCGACATTTTAAAATGGCGTCGGACACGATGACCATATTCACCGAATTATTAACAAAAAGAAGAAATCGCTTCGGTGGTGGAACGGCTAAGCAACTTTATCAAATTTGTATGCACCTCGCCCACAGATAAGTTAGAACTGTAGCCCGTTTCACGAAGCTATAATTCGCAAATTACAAGCGGAACTCTCTTTCTAGGAAAAGGAAATAGAAAAATATTTCCGCTTGTACTTAGTAAATTGTATCTTCGTGAAACAGGCCTCTGGTCGTTCTGCCCGTGGCACGCTCGGATCCACGTCCAAATTACGCGAGGGACGCACACGGAGGCGCCTTTGAGTACGGTCTTTTGACTCACGGCGGCTCGCCGCGCGCCGCTCGCACGCTGCTCGCGCACAGCTAGTGAGCGCGTACGAATTTGAGCAAAATAGGTGAGCCGTACGTACCTCAACCCGAGGCTGCTCTAATTCGTACGCACCTTTAGACTATTTTCATCTCCAAAATTAAAACCAAATTTGTTTTTCATTTACAGATCTTGGCATCCAGTACCAGGGTTCCATAAGCGTCAGACGTAGTTCCTTAATTCGATCAGCCATTGCAGTATTTACAGCAATGGGGCACAGCCTAGACGCTGCTTATCACTGTTCTCTTTTAATCTTATGTCGTCTATCTATATTATGGTAAATAAGGAGATCCAAGTGGCATCTGGATATGATTGATTGAAACCTGGTAAGGCTTATGACAATACTATAAAGAGAACAGGCGATACATCCCCTGAATATAAGTACCAGGGTTCCAAAGCTTTAAAGCGCTTAACCTCATAACCCCTTATGACGTTGGTAACTACGATTTGTCTTTCTTTTCTTATATATTGTTATTACTTTATTTTTAGAATATTCTCGCCACAGTGCAACGTCAGTTTGAATGACAAGGTGTACTTGTAAACATAATAAAATCCCAAGTACCAGGCTCGCATAAACCCAGAGCGCTCACCTCAACGTCGAATCGCCCAGGCCTCAACAACGCCTGGTCCAAATCGTCGCGCCGATTGGTAGCCCCTAGTACTATGACGCCCTCGTTTTGGTGGAATCCGTCCATCTCTGACAGTAGCTGATTTATTGTCTGTAAAAAAAAGAAAATCGAAAATAAATGTCTATTCTGGTCAAGGACCTGACACGCTTTGACAGAGAAAGATAGCCTTATTGCGATTCCAGTAAGAGGAAAAAGAAACGACTTCCACGTTTTGTCTGGGCCTAGTCCGATTATAGGCACACTTCAACCTGTAAGCAACATGTGTGCCAAATGTAAACCGGCCTAATTTGTGTACTATTATAATAATGTAAATTTTGACGTCATTATATCTTTCTCTTACCCCTGGTCGCTCTGTCAAATCTATAACTAATTTACTATATCTATGATTCTGGTAATTATAATAAAAGACAGATAAGAAGTCAATCATGACACCTGTCATCTCAATACAAATTATATTATAACTTAAACCCGAGGATAAGCCTATCCTCGGATCATGACAGATGTTAACCAGTTTCAGTAATTATCGAGTTTATACGATAAAATATTAATATACTAATACTAATATTAATATGCTCGAAAATGATATGTGGAACTCTATGGAGCAAAGGCATAATGATACGCCAAAGAAATATTTACCTGATTGGCGTAAGGGTGGAGGACACTGTTGGTTCGTTTGGCCCCAACGGAGTCGATTTCGTCTATAAAAATTACGCACGGGGCGCGCTCCTTTGCCGCTTCTGTAAAGTGTGATTGTACCATCATTAATTATTATTACGATTAAAAATTAAAAACTTAACCTATTCTCAGTTTGGTCCTTTTACTGTAGGATAACTAAAAGGAGGTCAGCAAATTCACTTCAGAGATCCCTTCATTCTTTCAGGAACGTATTTTTGATGATCAAAGATAATGGATCAAAGTACTAGGACAGCAGACTATCTGAAGAGTATCATAACGTGGCGCGCGCCCTGGCCATGTTGAATCTTATCAGAAATTTGATGATATTATGCTAAGCTGTTATTCTAATAAGTACCAGGGTATCAAACTTACTGAAGAGATCCCTGACACGGCGCGCGCCCTGGCCCACCAGGATCTCGTCAAACTCCGGCCCAGCCGCGTGGAAGAAAGGCACATGCGCCTCGCCGGCCACGGCCCGCGCTAGCAGCGTCTTTCCTGTACCAGGGGGACCAACCAGCAGCACACCTTTTGGCAATTTTCCACCGAGAGTTGAAAACTTTTCGGGATTTTTCAGAAATTCCACCTGCGAGAATAAAGAATACTTCATGTGATGAAACTTATTACAAGAAATGCTAACGCGTAAGCGCGTGAGAAATGGGTAGATTCTATTGTACGTAATAAAATTTAAATTGTGTCAAAAGATCAATTCCAAAACAAGCTGTCTTTCCAACGCTTACGCGAGAATTTAAGAAAATAAAGAAAGAAACAAAGGTTCTGCCTGTCCTAGTCAGCTAACTTAGCTGTTCAAAATGGAGACAATTTAGAGAACCTCCAAAACATTTTTATCACCTATCAAGTAAGTACTTAGGTAACATGAGCATAGAAGTAATCACCACATCTTTATTATCTTTTTTCGCCTCGCCTCGTCATCTCTTCCCTAAAGATGATATTTATAGACTTCAGGACCTTTACAGTATTCTCACAGCCTATTAAATACTAGGGTAGTATAAATACAGAGGCGCTTACATCTCTAAGCTCCTGTTTAGCTTTGTTTTAGCTCCCCTATAAAAGTGATAAGAGGAGAAATTTAGGATGTCCAGAAAGTCTACTCAGTCTTTTAAGTACTAGGTAGAATTAAATACACGGAAGTGCTCACCACATCTGTAAGCTCCTGCTTGGCTTCATAGCTCCCTTCTTTAAAAAGTGATGAGCTGATGAGACCTTCATGATGTCAGATGTAGGACAGCGTCTCTACTCGCAGCCTAATTAGTATAAAACACACAGAGGTGCTTACCACATCTTTAAGCTCCTGCTTAGCCTCGTCAGCTCCCTTGACGTCATCGAACGTGACGGAGATGTCTTCCGGGTCCACTTCCACCTGGTTGCCCAGTTGGATCCTGCTCGAATGAGAAACGGAATATTCATCAGTCATTACAACATCAGGCCATTGATCAGGCGAATATCAAGTCAATTATTAAAATAAACTGTATATTGATAAACTTACTGGGTAAAATGTTGTATGTACAATGGGCAAAATGAATTCTGACCCAACATAGAAACATGTCAAATCGTAAGGATTGTCGGTGTGACAGGTGTATCAGGACTATCAGGGTTCCATTTTGACGACTGTACAAGGTCAAAGAATATCCAATAGGATCCAGTTATAAGGTGATAGAATCCGGCAGGCCCATTAGCCTTGAATCAGCCACAACACCTTCAGGTACTTGGACGCATTGGTCCTGAGCTGGTTACCGGGACGAGAGCCTACAGGAGTACCAACCCCCAAGTGGATAGTTACCGGAACACGGTGCCGCTGTCAGACGCCAAGAGGCTGACGAAGATGGCGAGGAACAGCACGATGGTCAGCAGCTGCTGCACCACCTTCAGGTACTTGGACGCATTGGTCCTGAGCTGGTTACCGGGATGAGAGCCTACCGGAGAACCACCCTCAAGTGGATAGTTACCGGAACACGGTGCCGCTGACGGACGCCAAGAGGCTGACGAAGATGGCGAGGAACAGCACGATGGTCAGCAGCTGCTGCACCACCTTCAGGTACTTGGACGCATTGGTCCTGAGCTGGTTACCGGGATGAGAGCCTACCGGAGAACCACCCTCAAGTGGATAGTTACCGGAACACGGTGCCGCTGTCGGACGCGATGAGGCTGACGAAGATGGCGAGGAACAGCACGATGGTCAGCAGCTGCTGCACCACCTTCAGGTACTTGGACGCATTGGTCCTGAGCTGGTTACCGGGATGAGAGCCTACCGGAGAACCACCCTCAAGTGGATAGTTACCGGAACACGGTGCCGCTGACGGACGCCAAGAGGCTGACGAAGATGGCGAGGAACAGCACGATGGTCAGCAGCTGCTGCACCACCTTCAGGTACTTGGACGCATTGGTCCTGAGCTGGTTACCGGGATGAGAGCCTACCGGAGAACCACCCTCAAGTGGATAGTTACCGGAACACGGTGCCGCTGTCGGACGCGATGAGGCTGACGAAGATGGCGAGGAACAGCACGATGGTCAGCAGCTGCTGCACCACCTTCAGGTACTTGGACGCATTGGTCCTGAGCTGGTTACCGGGATGAGAGCCTACCGGAGAACCACCCTCAAGTGGATAGTTACCGGAACACGGTGCCGCTGACGGACGCCATGAGGCTGACGAAGATGGCGAGGAACAGCACGATGGTCAGCAGCTGCTGCACCACCTTCAGGTACTTGGACGCCTTGGTGCTACGAGCGTTGTCGGGATGCGAGCCTGCAAGAGAATAGAGAAAACTTAAATTTATATGAATTTCAACAGAAATTTAATAATTCAGGACATAATAAAATAGCTCTTAAACGGCACGACCAATATTGATCATAGTGGTAGGTAGGACCTTTTCCAGGGTTTTTGGACAAATCGCTACCACCATCTTATCCTTCCACCTACCACCAGGCAGTGTTCGCATTGTTTTGTTCCTCTTTGGGATAAGAAAACTGGTGAAATTACTAGCACAGAGGCAACGCCATCTTGGTCTTCAGGGGTGACAACGCATTTGCGGTTTTAGGATTGCAGTCTCAAGATTGTAGTCTTCGGTCTATGATCACAGATCCCACTTACCATCAGGTGGCCTGTGTGCCCGATTGCCTTCTTCATGCAATAAAAAAGCCGAGCTAAGGAGCACCCCAGTTAAATTCACTCTCTTTTCTTCTTTTCGTTCTTTTATAAATACTATGTTCGAATCAGTCAATTTGATTGTGATCTATGACGCCACACCTTAATAAAAATCGTCACTACTTTACAAAACCTCGTATCTCATAATTCATGATATACAATTTTAAACTTAAACATGAAGAGTTCAATTTCAATTTCAATTTCAAAGCCTTTATTTACTAAAAAGAGTATCTACATGCATTATATAATAAAAGTTTAACTGTAATAAAAACTAAATCTAATTTTACACAGCAGTCCTCTCACTAGCTTGTCCTTTTGACACAAAGGCCTCCTCCAGCTTTTTCCATTCCTGTCTGTCCCGCGCCATTTTGGGCCATTCAGGGCCGGCTATTTTTCTGAGGTCGTCCAACCATCTCTTGTGCTGTCTACGTTTTCTCCTCTTTGTGTTGTAGTGTGGTGTCCATTCCGTTATAGTTCCAGTCCACTTTGGTCTCCTCTCTCTGAGCATGTAGCCTGTGCATCTCCATTTTAGCGTCCTGATCCTTATCTTCACATCTTCCCATTTCGTAATTTTCCTCAGGTCTACTGCTCGCTACCTGTCTCTTTTTGTATAGCCAAGGATACTTCTCTCCATGCTTCTTTGGCATGAGACAAGTTTTTGGTAATTTTTCTGTGTGGAAACCCATGTTTCGCATCCATATGTCAGTACTGATAAAGGTGGGTACGAATTAGAGCAGCCTCGGGTTGAGGCACGCACTGCTCACCTATTTTGCTCAAATTAGTACGCGCTCACGCGCTGTGCGCGAGCAGCGAGCGTGCGGCGCGCGGTGAGCCGTCGAGAGTCGGTCTTTTGACCGTGCTCAAAGGCGCCTCGGTGTGCGTGCCTCGCGTTAAGGTGGAGCTGGAGGTGTATCCGAGCGTGCCGCGGGCAGAACGACGAGTTCTAACTTGTCTGTGGGCGAGGCACGTACAAATTTGATAAAGTTGCTGAGCCGTACCACAACCGAGGCAATTTCTTCATCTTTTTGTGAATAATTCAGTGAATTATGATAAACGCAGCCGCGGCTGTCATCGTGTCCGACGCCATTTTGAAATGTCGGCTCGCGGCGAGCACGCTGCCTCACCCGCGCATGTTTATATGCAACAATTTGGCTAGCGAGCAGCTTGCCGCGCGGGGCGAGCATGCCTCAGGCTGAGCCGCTCAAATTCGTACCCAGCTTTAAATGCACGTGTTATACAGTTTTCTTTTAACTGTTAAGGAATATTGTCCATTTTTTAAGGACGAGTATCCGAGCGTGCAAAGGGCAGAACCACCAGTTCTAACTTGTCTGTGGGCGAGGCGCGTACAAATTTGATAAAGTTGCTGAGCCGTTCCACCACCGAAGCAATTTCTTCTTTTTGTTAATAATTCGGTGAATTGGATAAACGCAGCCGCGGCATTCATCGTGCCCGATTTTGAAATGTCGGCTCGCGGCGAGCACGCTGCCTCACCCAATTTATTTACAACGATTTGGCTCGCGAGCAGCTCGCCGTGCGAGGCGACCATGCCTCAGGCTGAGCCGCTCAGACCCTAAACCTAAACAGTTTAGTTACCACCAGGGCAATTCAATCAAGTCGCCTAGCCACGCCAATGAATTACTGCTAAGCTTACCAGCCAGATATCCCTCAGCGAAGGCAATCTTGATCTTGTCCCTCTGCTGATGCGTCAGCACCGAGTCCTCACTAAGAAGCTTCTCAAGCCTCGGTGCTACATCTGGACCCATTGCCTGTGAAGGCTGCTTGTTGGCGGCAGGTTCTGATGCAAAGCCTGGAATAATTTGATTAAATATCATATCACTTAGAAACATTAGGTACAGTATACAAAACATTATAGTGTATCAAACAAAATATTATGATTAAAAAATTACTCGGAACATACATTTGGGAATGCTTTTAACTATCTCAACTTAAATTTGCTTATTTTTCCTTTAAACAATAATTAATAAAATGATCAAATATCATATTTTTTGTAACATAGAAAATGTTATTTTAGATAGTAATCTAATTCTTGTTACTAATGCACTTATAGACATTGTATACTCAATTTTTAATATTGATAACTTATTCAAATCTGAATAATAATGATTTATATTATTAAAACTTATTTTTATTTAATTAATTATTTTTATTTTTATGTTTTAGAAACTTAAGTACCTTACTCATATTCTATGATTTCTAACATTTAACTGCAAACAGATCTCTTCTTGTTTAGTTGATAAAACAAAATTTTCTATCCCTATGACATTAAAATGTATGCCATGAGAATTCCGCCCTCTGGTAATTACTGAATGTTATTATCGTATGGTTTGTATACATTCGGTAAATATTCTTAAAAGTCAAAGGAAACAAGGTAATATATAATTATGAACTGATTTATATTTTGCCATCTCTAATAAAATAAAAAAAAGTGTTCCATCATATTGCACTATTCTATAGTGGTGGTTAGCATGCAGTCAACTAGGGCAGTAATGTCACTTCAGCAGTCCGACACACCAAAACTTAGGTAACATTTTAATAATTTGACTGCAGACTTTGTTATTTATCCTCCTAATGACCAGGGGCCCGTTTATCAAAAGTTTGTATCTGAAATTTTTAAAGTTGTGTTTCAAGTAACAAGTATGTGATAAACGGGCCCCAGAGGTACAAAAGTTTAGTACTAATTGTGAAATTGTGACACTATTCAATTCTCTTCTAGGCAGGCTTAAGATGATTGTGAAGCTGAAAATGTCCGTACAAAATACAGCAATAAACCAAGGCCACTAGTGCAATTTTTATGATTATTGAATATGTTGTAGATACTATGAATAATTAGGTCTGCATGTTTGTTTTCCATAAATAATATATCATAAAAAGAATAAAAACAAACGAGTTTTCCATAATATCAGCAACATATTAAAAAAAGCAGGCCAAGTGTGAGTCAGACTCGTGCACCGGGGGTT
This sequence comes from Acleris holmiana, assembly GCA_949316455.1. Lineage (NCBI taxonomy): Eukaryota > Metazoa > Arthropoda > Insecta > Lepidoptera > Tortricidae > Acleris > Acleris holmiana. Next base: position 11,154,342 of record OX438788.1, read on the forward strand.
CCGTTCAATCTTATAAGAATGTAATATTGAATTTTGCAATAAACTTGAATTTGCTGTTGAAAAACTGTTGTCTCCATACATCAACATAGGTTGCAACTAGTTTAGCAACTGCAAAAAAATATTTATTTTTTCCTTCTTGCCAAATGTCAGGATTGTTGGTCTATGGGAAGAACCCTATGAAACTTGATTCCTTGAGTGTCGAAATATACGGTTTTTGAAAGTTACATTTTTTACAGCTTCAAGGGACTGTAGACCCAAGTATATGGTTTTAATTTCAGCTCAATACCTCCACACATTCCCGAGAGAAATGGTCTTGGCAGACAGACAGATGGACGGGCGGACGGACGGACAACACAGTGATCCTATAAGGGTTCCGTTTTTTTTCTTTTAAAGTATGGAACTATAAAAGTTATGGAAATTAGACTTAATTTTGTATGGAAACATTTTGACAGCTATGAACTTTAACATTGCTTTAAGCCTGTTACTCCAGTTTTATAAAAAAAAAACTGGTTTAGCATGTTGTGCAATTACCTAAATGCCCTATATAATATACACTTGCCAAAGATGGTGTCACAAATTATGATTATGAGCAATGAATATGTTTAAAGTTTCAAAATATGTTTCTACAGTTTACTCTCTCACATATTTATCTTATTAATACTAACCGAAGAACTTACGCAGTCTATTAATGATGGTGGGGTTCCTCTTGAGATCCGCATGAATGCCTCGCTCTGTCTTGAAACTCCGCACTTGCACATTGAAGCTACTCTGAATACTGTTAGCTAATAAACCAATGAATTGATGCGTAAATCCGACTAATTTACGCGATGGTAAATTGATTGTAACTGTTGTAGGGGACCAACCATTCTTATTCTTTTCAAAGGACTCTGAAGATATGTACGAGACCTTTCTGGTTGATGAGAGACACCGCTGAGGTAGCCTCGGAGTCTGCAATGACGCCAACGAGCGGATGTCAACTTTTCGCATCGCCTGAATAGCATTCTTGTCAAAGTTTTTGACTGCCTCTGAAAGGCTTTCTTCACAGATAATTGCATCATTCACTGCCGCAGCGTTTTCCTTCCGCTTGTAATCTTTATTTTTGACATTACTATGCCTCCTGTGTTTAAAAACACTGGAGTAACGTGACGAGAATTGACTAAAACTAACTAAAATCTGTAACGAAACAAAGGTTATGTTAATGACGAATGAATACTGGATGGATTTAGACGACTGGGACTCCCTGAGCCAACCGCGAAGGTTTACCTGATTTTGAGTGTTTATAGAATTCAGTGAGAACATGTTACATGTAGATGGATTTGTGTTTTTTCACGAGTGCACTCGAAAATTTTGTAGGCTCTTACGTCTTACGTCAAACTTAATTTTCGTAGCAAAATATGGCGAACCTACACATTTCTTCTATGACCTCTATGGGTCAGACTTAAGACTTTGAATATAAGAATTTTATCATGTAGTGAAATTTGTTACTAAATATTGAGGATAGTATTGTTTTGAATTTACTTTGGATGTTTGAAATAAATAAACTGAATCATTATAGTCAACAATAGATGTCTAAAGCAACAGTAAATTTTTTAACTGATTAGAAACGGCGCTTTTATAAAGGTCATGTTTAAACATCTAAGAGTTAAAAATTTAAACAGTGTATGTTAAAGATTTTTAATATCATTTAATTTAGTAAAACTATATTTATTCTCGTTTTATTTTATTTCATTCATTTATATCCATAGACACTTCTTGAGAGTGTTTTTTATAATTGGTAATTAAACTTCTACATTGTCTGTGATATATTTGGCAGTAAAATCCAAAATGGCGACGAGCGATGACGAGCCTATGCATTTATATGAAGTTTTTCAAAACTGTTTCAATAAAATAGCGAATAAACAACAAGGTGAGTGAGAAAATGCATACCGTGGCCCGTCTCGCGTTCCTCTATCAAACTGTCGCGGTCAAGTGAAGTGTTTCAGTGTGAAAATGGACCAAAGTGTTTGCGTGTTATGCCATATTCAGTGTCGAAACGCAACAGCATTTTTTCAAAATACGCCCAAAAGCTTACTCTCACGTGTTCCAAACCAATTATTTCACTATGCTCAATGGTTAAGGAAGGCGTTACAATTGTCAGAAAGGCATCTACGTTGATTTATAGGCCTACAAAGGCTATGTTTTGATCACACAGTGTATTGTCAAAGTGTGCCTGTCCATTGTGGCTCGGTTGGTTTTCAGAGCAATGCTGAATTGTTTCACGAGTTTTGTTTACTTTGACGTACACAGTGACGCTTTAACCAGGTAAACTAGGCTTAAAAGTCCCGCAGCATTGTTACAAAATGCTGAAAACTTGCTTTTTAATTTTGTAATCCTGAGTTTTATTCTCCAACTTGTATCTGGCGTTATGGTAGGTACGTAGATGGCGATTTGCAGTTTTTTTATGTTCTCTTTATGCCCATGTTTACAGTATAAATTTGTTTATTTACTCGTCCGCGCGGACTCGAGACGTAACAATCTATGGCATACATAGACCCTGAATTCGTAAACAAACGTTAGAAAAAATATACAAACGGCGAAAATATCGAAACTTTATTTATGCACACTTATCTACTTGGTGGATTAATGTTGGTTGCTGGGTGAAAATAAACAGTCCATATGTGTAAAATGGGCTGTAATATTAAAAAGTGGTTTTTGTTTCACATATTCTTCATTATTAATTTCTACTCTTACAACACTTAATTGTTTTCAAAATAAATGTTTTAATTTGAGTAGTTATCTAATTGCTGTACTATTTAACTGTAAAATATAAAGGTTAGCATTATTATATTACAATTGGCTTTTATTCAATAACAAAAGTAGGTTCCTGCAACATTAAAAAACAAAAATTATAGTGGTCCTTATTATGAAGTTTCAAAACATTCTCTTGCATTTTCCTCAGACATTCCAAGGTTAACTGAAATATATGCCTTCCAGGCATAATTTTGTTCCTCTACACTGTGCTTCCACGTGTCACTATATAAACCATTTTCATATAGTGAAAATAAATGACGGACAATCTTAAAAAAATTACCTAGTATGATGCTAAGCTCTAAGCTTGTACTATGGGTACTAGACAATGATAAAGATACTTATATAGAGAAGTATATGCTTAATTACATAGAAATATTTTTCCTTTTAGAAATCAACTAATGGCTTCATAAGCAGGGTCTTTACTGACAGCGCTGTCTAAACTAAGTGCATCAGCAAATTGAATTCTCATTGATTAATAACAAAGCCTAAACTTAATTGTGTCATAGAATATAGAACAAGGACATAACTGATTGTCTGTATGTTTATTGATTTCAATAATTGATGGCGAGACAATCGGATCATTGTTTATAAAGCTAAATTGAACCTAATGGTATGGGAATAGATTTCAATTTATGTAAATATTCATTTTTCAACTCTTAGTTTAATGACTTATTGGTAATGTTATATTTTGGTATTAATCTATATATGTATATAAAACATATCCACAACTGTCTGACTGACAGATAATGCACTGGCAGCCTAAAGCGCTGAACCTAGGAAATAGAATCTTGGGCAAACATACCTCGAGGCTGCGCTAAGAAAGCTTTTTGAGTAACATGGTTTGCATTATCACAGGTTTTATTTTATTTTATTGCCTACACCTCCAATTTTGTTAGAACATATTTTTTTATATAAAGGGTTAGTTTATCCAATTTCATCCAAATCCAACCATCTTTTTCAGCGTGAAGGAGTAACAAACATACAAACTTTTGTATTATTGAAATAACCTAACCATCTCAAAAAATAGCAGTCAACAAAGAAATCGCTTTATACCTACCCAAGGACATCGCATAGGATAGCTCTCTCCCTTTCTTCCACTCAATAACTTCATTCATTAGAGCAAGAAAGCTTGATGGCGTGCGCCTGCGACTCCTTACTCACGTGGTCGAGTCCCTTTATGTGGAGGTTAGCAACGCATAGAACGTCTTTATTGCTTTGTTATAAGGTTGTTATTTGAATTACTCGCGCTTGTGGGATGACGGATGACTGATACCTTATAGATACCTATGTATGCTTGGCTTAGTAGAGTGATTGCGTTGCTAGAGGTCGTGGGTTCTGTTTCTGTGCCTGGATGGTATTTTTAATAAATTAACTCATAAAGTCCTAATAGAATAGAATAACTTTATTTCAGACAACAAGGTCCATATTTACAAATGTGTTGCAGACTAACATACATAACAGTATATAACAGTATATAACTTAAAATTAACACAACTATTAAAATTTATTATTCTATTCATTTTCGTCCGTGTGGTTGCCGGGTTATAATAGTGCCACTCCATGTCTTCCCGTGGATGTCGTAAGAGGCGACTAAGGGAATAAAGGCTTGTAGTACTGTTAGGCGATGGGCTTGCAACCTGTCACTAATACACTAGTAAACTTCTTGGCCTGATTGTGCAAAATGTGGTTACAGAATTCATACAAGTCTTATTGGGGTTGTTGGTATATCTGTAGCTCTGCCTACCCCACTCTGGGAATAAAGGCGTGATTTTATGTATGTATGTATGTATTAAAATATTTTCGCGGTGTCAGCTAAACGGCGGCCACGAAATTGCCGAAACATGACACTCCTCGGCCAGAATTCCCATTTAAAAAGGTCGATAGATCATTGGTCCCCTCACCACAAAGGACTTAAAATTAACCTTATGGTAAGGCTCCAACCACTCGACCCTCAGGGTAACTCCGGTCTTAACTCGTACATACTCAACGAGGTCCTTCGTCTCCGTTGAGTAATGTAATCGGGACACGTACCACTGCGTCGTGGGAGTACCACGATACAGCAAGAGGTTCGGTCCGGTCGGTGCGGTGCCGAACAGGTTACTTGGGGCGGGCTTCTTCTCCACCATGGTAAAACCATCCTTGTCCTGCTTAGGACACGTCGGCGGCAGCACCCCGCGAACAGCGGTTCTGCTTCACCTCCAAAGGAAGTTGTGCTGGTTCCATAGCGGTTTAAGTGGTGGTAGGACCCTGTGCAGGGTCCGTCCGGATCGCTACCACCATCTTATCCATTAACCTACCGCCAAGGAACAGTGTTCGCATTGTTGTAGACAACCGGTGAAATTATATAGAGGCATTCCATCTTAGTCCTCAAATTGGCAACGCATTTGAGGTCTTAGGATTATAGTCTTGAGAATTCAAATGTCTATGGGTCTCAGATTCCACTTACCATTAGGTGGCCTGAGTCTCATGTGCCTGCTCCTTAACATTAAAAAAATATATGGTACAGTTGACGCAAAGAGACGTAGGTATCCAAATTTTCAACTTATTGCTTCATAATAATAATAAGCAAGAGCTGATACCTACCTATATCTCTTTGTAGCCAACTGCACTGCCGTCATTTAAATATCCTATCTAGGTGTACCTATCACACTTTTGAGGAAATGCCTTTTGCCAAGTTTTTCGTGTCTTAATCAGTTTTTAAAGTTTTTTGTTTTATGTTTAAACTTATTATTGGCTACGCCAAAGTGTTAGTACCTATCGTCCGTTTATGTAGGCATGTTCGTTCGTTGTCACTCGTATGATCAAAATCACCGTGCCTCAATTGATATAGGTACCTACCTACCAGGTCTATAGGTACATTCCCATGTCGTCAAAAATATCTACACGCTTCTATGCCACTGATAATAAACTTTTATATACCTACATACTAGCTGTTGCCTGCGACTCCGTCTGCGTAGAAAAATAAAACATAGCCTAGTATGACACTCACAAATAACGTAGCTTTCTACTGATGAAAGAATTTTCAAAATCGGTTCAGTTGTTCCAGAGATTACCCCCTACAACCTCGCTAACTCACAAAATTACCTCTCTATAATATTAGTATATTCTTCTTCTTTAAGTGCCTCTCCAACTAGTGAAGGTCGGCTACCAACTTCTGGAATCGTTGCCTGTCCTTAGCGAGTCGAAACAATTCGGACGCGCTCGCTATTCCAGTCCACTCTCGGATGTTGCGGCGCCACGACATCTTTCTCCGACCAACTCGCCGTTTACCGGCAACCTTGCCCATCATTATAAGTTGCAGAAGGTCATATCTATCGTGCCTAAGCACGTGACCGATATATGCAGTTTTTCGCCTCTTAATGATAGGCAAAAGTTCCCGTTTCTGCTTAGCTCGCCGCAGAACCTCATGTTTGTGACTTTGTGCGTCCAACTTATTCGCAACATACGTCTGTATAATATTCCCACATACAGACGTATAGATATCAGTATAGATGTACGTATATTTCACACGATAGCAGTAGGGTATTTTTCAAAGAATTTGAACCTAATTAAGGACTGAAATTAAGTTACGGTAACTTTTACATGTGAGTAACGAAAATTAGTCGTCCATTTATACAGTTAATTTTCGTTACTCACATGGGTATTTTTCAAAGAAATTGTACCTAAATAAGGACTACAATTAAAATACGGTAACTTTTACATACAGGGTAGGGTATACAGTCAACAGCAAAAGTAGATTACCATTTTAGTTGAATACTGCGACAGTTCCGATGTGGCAAAGTAGTGAAACTGACAAGGTAGGTACTAAAATGATCATCAACTTATACTGTTGACTGTACCTACTAAGATACGATTTTTCGCAAACTAATCTCTAATGTGTACCCACGAAGTCACGGGGTCCCTCCACTTTTTAAGTCCTGTTTGAACCTAACACCAGCCAGTTAGAAGCAGACCCTTGCAGGTTCTGAACTCCTGGTGATATGGTGACTGAACACCCTCATCTGAACGCTTGTCAAATTAAAACTGCTTGATGAACTCGTTTCGTTCAAGGAGGCTTGACTCCATTTTTGCATAAACGGCATAATTATTAAATTATACGCAGTGTTATTAATTAAGCGGCATAAAGGTTCCATCAATACTTAAACTATCTACGCAAAATAGTGTCTTTAAATGTATTTCTCGGCATAAAATTTGATGAACTTTCAACAATATTTATACTTCATACATGTCAGGGGACAATTTACATAAATTGACCTCGTTCTAAACTAAGCTCTAGGCTTGTACTATGGGTACTAGACAACGATAAATATACTTTTATATAGAGAAACCCATACTTTAAAACAAAAAACTTCTAATACCCAAGAACATTTACTCGCATTGTTTAGGGTCGTTTTCAAAAATTGTACATATACTTGTGAGCAAAAAAATTGAGCCACTTTCTGTGGAAATTCAGCACTAAGTGGCTCAATTTCTTTGCTCCGAAGTGTAGATAAAGGCGTAGTGAAAACAACATCACGATCGCGTCCTTTGTGTAACAAAAGTTAGTCATACAAAGTAGGTATATGGGTAACTCTCGTTATAAAAAGAAATCAATTTAGTTTTTTTTTATGGCATTGAGAAGGCAAACGAGCACACAGGCCACCTGATGTAAGTGGAAACTGTGACCCATAGACATTCGCATTCACAAGACTGCAAATGCGTTGCCAACCCCAAGGACTAAGATAGAATGCCTCTATGCTAGTTATTTCACCGGTTGTCTTATCCCCAAACCGGAACACGGCAATGCGAACATTGCTGCTTGGCGGTAGCTTAATGGATAAGATGGTGGTAGCGATCCGGACGGACCTGGCACAAGGTCCTACCACCACTAAACCACCCGTTTTAATTAAAGCCTTTAACTATGTACATTTTACATACCGGGAATCGAGCCCAGGTCAGCTAGCTGTATTAAATTGGCAAATAAATAAGGCCTCTTCCAGGACGTATAAATTTATAATTTGTGCGAGAATTTGGGCCCCGGTTATGCTAGAACTTTCCTATTAAACTTACAGGGCGTAACTAAATGTGTGGATTTTGTTTCGAATAAATTAACTGAAACACCTGAGTAAACTGCTTGCTAAATAAGTCAACATGCACCGAGACTCGACTTGAACATGAAATTGTTCTATTTTTCGACCACGTCGATTGGTTACTGAATATAAAAAACCGGACAAGAGCTTGTCGGACCATGCTCAGTGTAGGGTTTCGAAGTCGTTAAGCACTACAAACATAAAAATCAACAAGTAGTATGTAATTTTCAATATAAAGCCATTTGGTGCCGTCTCAGATGACTTTAGTAGGTATAACACTTCAATCGCCTGTAGAACCAATGATGTTTACTTAGTCGTGATAGCTTTCCTGTTTTCACATTTTTAGTATTTGTAGTTTGACTGTAGGGAGTGGTGAGGGGGGGGACACTGGACTCCCTGACGGATCCCTTAATCGAAAAATTGTTGTACTATGATTCTCGGAGCTAGGCTGCGAACGGACGTACGGACGGACAGACAATGGCGAAACTATAAGGGTTCCTAGTTTGACTACGGAACCCTAACAATTACAGAATCTTTGGTTTGGCTGGGCGTTCATTACTTTTTGTCATTGACGATACGTTAGCCTAGTTGGTAGTGACCCTGCTTTCTTTAGTATTCCCGAGTTCCAATCCCGGTAAGGGCAGATATTTATGTGATGTGCGCGAGTATTTTGTTCCTGAGCCTTGGATGTTTATCGTTGTCTAGTACCCATAGTACAAGCCTAGAGCTTAGTTTGGGACTAGTTCAATTTGTGTGAGATTGTCCCCTGATATTTGATTTAGGTACTTTTCAGGGTATAATATAGTAAGTATTAGCTTAGATTGATAGACCTGTTATTCAAAAGATTAAACAGACATGATGGATACCCCCAGCATCGATACAGGACTTCCAGAGTGCCTAGGATACCCAGCTGATGGAATCTGCGGCTAACGCCGGAATTGTGCATGTTCAGAAAAACATCTAAAATGGCAATAAAATGTAAGGAAATCCTAATGCTGACCCAAACTCTCTCGCTGTGGTGTTGACTGATTGTGCGATCAGTTAGGTATCTTAAGAACTTTTGACCTCTATTGAACCTCGCAGTATCCACCATTACATCTCACTCAAAACAACCCCTGGCGAGGAACCAAGGCTTCGAAATAGCCTCGTTTGTATGAAAAAACGCACTCTGACCCGTATTTGAATAGTTATTAACTTAAATACGTTTCACTTCCACAATCGCGTATCGACACCGAAACCCACGCGCACCATGGCACCAATCCAACCACTATCCCACCGTTAAACGTATAGTTAATCTCGATTTAAAAAAATCTCCGAATAGCGGTTCCGCGGGCATAAATCAGCTTTTACGCGCCAGAGCAATATCGGCGTTAAAAACTATAGTACTTGTGATGGGTTGGGGTTTGCGGGGGCTCTTTCGACTGTTGAAGCGATATCGTTGCGTTCAACCGTACTATTACACGTTCACGGATAAAGCAGTGAACCGATTTCGATGAAATTTGGTACGGAGATAGTTTAAGCCCCGAGGAAGGACACTGGGTACTTTATACGACTATTACGCGGTTGGAGTCGCTGGTAACGGGTAGTTAATTCAATATCGAATCACAGGACTCGCAGGTTTTTAAAAGCTGGCTTCTGCTATCCCACTTGCAACTCGTGTGTTTTATGGGTATTTTTTTTCGTTTTGATAACTTTGACTATGCAATTCAAATCGTGTTAAGCGATTGATAAGATCAAATGTCAAAATCAACCTTTAAAATACAGCTGTCTGAATAATAAAGACGTCACATATCTATTCATTTCACTTCGCAAGTAACTTCTTATGGTATAATTACGACAGAAGTTTAATATTTTAAATATTTAAGGTTAACTGTGGGCTTACAACCTGTCGGTTCTCTGCCTTTTCGCCGACAAATCTTTGACAAACGCGTCGTCGCAACCTGTTCATTTGCCAACAATATTTCAGTATTTTTATAAACTAACCTAACCTATAGGGTTCTATATGGTCATGGAAAAAATCCAGAAATATTTACAGTTTCGGAAAAAATCGTGGGTTGTCAAATGATATGTTTGTGAAATGAATCATTTGTGAAACGTTTGTTATGAAAAGATAGGATTCTGCAACCTGTCACTTTTACACTGGTAAAAGTTAGCCTGTTTGTGCAAAATGTGGTAACGAGTTATCAACAAGCTTTTTAAAGTTGTTGGTGTTTCTGTAGCTCTGCCTACCCCACTCTGGGAATGAAGGCGTGATGTTATGTATGTATGTAACTCTGCCCGCCACTCGCCGAAGCCGTTTTGCTAGGCCATTGTTAGTTTTCTACCAATATACTCGTACCTTCTCCGATTTTTGTATCTTTGGAATTAGTACGAGTGATAAAACATCTTTGATAAGGACGGTGAATTCTGACCCACCGTGGCACAGTGCTTTTACTTAGAAAAGCCGTTCGATATGCTTTTTTAAGCGCTATTTATAAGGGTTATCTGTTAAGCTGTTAAGGTTTCCCTTATAGTGAATGTTAGTTAGTTTGACAAATAACTTAGTTATATATTTCTTCAAAGAGGTTATTCTTTTAGTGGGGTATTCTATTGGGGTAGTCTTTCAGAGGTTTTTATCGGTGAATGGGTGGTTCACTCTAGTACAGGCGTTAGATGCCGCTTACTTATCTATCTTCTGTTTTACTCTCTAACTACCTACTTGATGTTTTGTGTTCAATTTTCAGAAAGCTAGGACTTCTACAATATTTACACATAAAAGTAAAATAACAATACTTATACAAAAAAATAACATTATAAAAAACCTAACCTACGGGTGACGCCGACAGCGGGTCAGGGCTCAAGCTGCCGGTGGTTAGAGCTGCAGAGAGGAACCTTCTCACAATACGTGCCGTGTCAAGGAGTATAGTCAAGGTTATAAATATGTATACACTTTAGTACCTTGTCTATTTAACGTCATGTTTCAACTGCTATATGAAATTGTCACAGCGATTAAATTGACAAGGTACTAAAGTGTATACATATTTATGACCTTGACTGTACATACTACTTATAAGACCGTTCGCCGAAACAACTATCGGGGATCGTGGAGTGTTTTTATTGCATAAGTTTGTCTATTTTTGGTAGCGACAATTAAATATTGTCGTCAGATTAAAATTAACAGTAATAAATTGACATTACGCACGTATCAAACACGTCAGTTAAATCACGTAAATATTACGGTAGCGAACAGCACCGCAAAACGGACATCGCTTTCGATACTCGATAAATGAGCACCGGCTAACCCCGCATTAGTTGAATTTAGTGACCGCGACGTGGGAAAACTATCCAGTTTAATTGCGCGGCTAATGAATTAGCAGTTAATAGTCGCTATGTACTCCGAGGTCGCCACATGTGCGGGTTCGATCCCGAGTGTGATCGCGGATAGAGTAATAGATCATTTAGTTTGTGAAGTTAGATTCATAGGTTAATCTAGAACGATCTCTGGCAGCCGCATTTAGTTTTTTCATAAAAAAACATAAAATCACGCCTGTTTCCCAGAGGGCTAGGCAGAGACCACTTCTTTCCACCTGCTAGGATCCTGACAAATCTCTTTCGCTTCCTCTACATTCATACATGCACGTCGGTTTCGGGTACCTAATTAAGATTCGGCTCTTTTGCAGAATTTCTCCGATTTGATTCGAAAAAGTACGCCTAGGGCGCCGCTTCCTACCCTTCCACTCACTTTCGCACTATATATCTCTTTCGTCAATCTTCTTCTTTCTTTTTTCGTTATTCCAAAATGTGCTTAACCGCCTGTTTCGCAATCGCCAAGTAAAGCATATCAGTCTGTCAAATAAATTTAGCCATTTCCCTTTCTGACACTTGACAATAGACACAGAGAGGGCTATCTTTATTTGACAGATAAATACTTGTCGATTGTGAAACAGGCCCTAAAGATTGTATAGGTGATTATTTACTGAACACCGTCGCAAGGATGGTATTAAAGCATTATCACATACAGACACAGAGATAAATGCGTTAAACTTATATTATATTATTTGAGGGTTTTTTTCTGAATGTGAAGGCACACGAGCACTCCAAGACCCATAGACATTTGAATTCTCAAGACTGCAATCCTAAGGCCTCAAATGCGTTGCCAACACTGAGGTTTAAGATGGAATGCCTCTATGCTAGTAATTCCGGTTGTGTTGTCCCCACTAGGTTCTTAGATGGTGTACACTAACGGTGAAAAAAATGGATGACATAATTCACTTTAACTATTGAATTGATAAAACCCCCAATTTTCTATCAGAGCTGATTGATATTAAGAGCAGAGCAGGTTTTTTTTTATTGTAGTCGGTTAAGGTATAGCTACGTTTCATTTTATTGACCACGCTCGCGGGACCCTAAATCTAACCAGTGACAAACCTAGTAATCACTGTCATTGAGCATCATGCCTTATAGAACTGAGCGACGTGACCGCTATGACGCTGGGCAAGGCAGAAGCGGTCGCGGGTTTGAATTGAAGACCAGAACTAAGCGGTTTACTTCGTTTTTTAGGGTTCCATAGTCAAACTAGGAACCCTAAAAAACAAAGTAAAGCGCTTAGTTGATTTTTGTTAGATTCAAGTGTCTCCCCCCTTACAGCCAAAACTACAGATACTAAAAATCTGAAATAATTCTTTAATGTAAGAGCATATAACGAATTTAAAATGAAAACTATCACGACTAAGTAGACATCATTGGTTCTTGAGATACAGGTGATTAAAGTGTTTATACCTACTAAAATCATCTAAGACGGCACCGATTGACTTAAAATAGAAAATTCGTTATTACTCGTGATTTTTATGTTTGTACCTAGTACTTAACTGCTTCGGAACCCCTGAGCATGGTCCGATATGCTCTTGCCCGGTTTTTTTTATTTAAGATTAGAATAAGTGACCGTTATTTTGCACAAGTTGGTGACATTTACGAAAAAAAATAATTAATAACTATTGTCTCTTCTACAAGTAATAATAGCAAGAATTAGAATATGTCCATCACTATTTTTCAGTATTGGCTACTGTATTAAAGGAAACATTTGCTAATTGGACCGTTATTGTTATAATGCCAAAAAAAAAACAAAGTATAGGTGTCTCAACGGCACTTTAATGAAAACACAAGGTGAATCAGTGCTATATCACTTGTAGTGCATTTTTGAGTACTAACTGGTTTCAAAGGTTGAATTGACAAATAATGCCTCATTTATTATTTTATAAAGATATTGGGAAAATCTTGTCTGCGCGACGCAAAATCGTCATTACAAATTATAGGTGTTATCTAGTTGTACCTTAAAGTATAAACTAAATTGCCTTTGACAAATTTCGCAACGTTATGATTTAGTACACGACCTTTTTTCATGAAGAGGAAATCTTAAAGAAATATCGTTACCATTTGGCGTTAAGTACAGTTAACCATTTTATCAATTTGATTCATAGGCTGGCATAGTATGGAACTACGTCAAAGTGAAATAATGATACAAATTATAAGAGATTTCTTAAACTCGTGAGACCCGGTGTGCTATATCCTCGTAAAACCCGGTGTCCTATAGAAAGTACATAATCCAGGCAATTCAATTTAAACCTTATTTCAAGGAGTATAAAGTTCAAAATTGAAAATGTCATTTAAGTGCAAAGGTAATTGAACGTTATTTCCTTGCTGGTAGATTCAAATTCCTACTAACAAAAATCTACCGGATTGTAGTATGGTGGGTCTCGAGAGGATATGAGGAACATAATCAAGGCAATTTACTATAAACTGGTATATATACGGAGTATAAAGTTCAATTTTAATTTGGATCTAAATTTTAAATGGCATTTAAGAGCAAAGGTAATTGGACTTAATTTCCTTGATGTTAGATTCAAATTCCCATCCACAAAAATCCAGTATGTTGGGCCTCACGCGATTAAGAATTGAATTTTAAGTTCACTTTGACATAATTCCATAGTGGCTTGAATCAAATTGGTTGAGTGTACACAAAAAGGTTATTATTTTCTTAAATTATTTACTGACGCTGTGTCGAAAATATGGTGTCGACGTAATAATAATAAATAATAATAAAAATATCACGGGACAATGTTACACAAATTGACCTAGTCCCAAACTAAGCTCTAAGCTTGTACTATGGGTACTAGACAACGATAAACTTACTTACATAGAGAAATATATACTTAAATACATAGAAAACATCCAAGACTCAGGAACTACTTGCGCTCATCACACAAATATTTGCCCTTACCGGGATTTGAACGTAAAAGTTAACACAGTTTTTGTTTAACATATAACTCATAATTTTTGAATAACAATAATAATACATAATGTAGCATTATATTCAGGGTGTCTATTATTTAGTGAGAAACATGGAACCAATACTTAGAAGTGTGCCACAGTGAAATTTTGTTTGACAATTATACATACGATTTGATTTATAAATTCACTGTAACACGTCATGGTTCCATTTTATCGATTGTACTTTGTCACAAATAATAGCAAGAATTCATAAATAATATCTATTTTAAATCGCTACAGCTTGTGACTTATGGAGTAGTGACAAGTTTTACAATCCTTCGACATATTTTGTGCCTGTAAATATTAATTTATTTACTGCATTACTTGGTTGTATACAGGTTGCTCCTTGTTTTTATAGTTACTCCTTTTAATTTAATCTCATAATGCTGCGTTATTGCCTAAAATAAATTTGAATTCTTAAATTAGAAAATTAACTATTATTATTTTTCTAGTCAAGTCATACGAAAGTGCCTATTACGTTCGGCTTTGTAATTTAATCAATTTGTGTTATTATGTACCTTACTTAGTACAACAAGAATCACCTGAGCCACTGCGGACTGGAGTAACAGTTCCCATTCCTACCGCGACCAGTGGTTCAATTAGACAAGTAACATCACGGTCAATAAATCCTGAGCCTCTAGAACCTTGTAGCAGAAAAACAATGACTAATTGTCACGTAATTTCCTTTCTTGGTGACGATTATATCCATAAAACCAATGCTATGGTGGTTAAAGATTACCTTAATGGTAGCATAAAGAACTGGCCGTATAGTTTATTTACACCATTCATATTTTTAAACTTTTTTCTTTAATGCTTTAAAATTTACAAATGGCGGACTTAAGTGTCTCAACCATTCGACATTAATAAGCGCTTCCAAGTCGTCTCGCTATCCAGTAGGTATTCGGTCTCTGCTCCGGTGTTTGTCCTTCGGGATCCATTCGGCAAGTTTATCTTAATATTTTTGTCTAGTGTTTGTACAGCCTGTATTTGCTACAAGTCTACCGTATAAGGCGCGTCACGGCTCGTGGAAAGTGTTACGGGACGCGCATTGATCATAGACGGACTGTCACGATATGTGGCCCGTGGTACAGTCGCGGTACGAAAATCTTTGTCAGGTTTCAAATCAAATACACTGTAGTAGATTTTTAGTGCCTTTCGAAGCTACGCACTGAGCAGACAAGCAAGATTGGGCGTTGTATCACCAATAGTTAACTGTGTCGAAATGAATGGCCAATCATAATTTCTTCGTTAAGTAAGTAATTTAGTCAAAATCAAAATGTTTATTCAGTAAATAGGCCCCCATGGGGCTCTTTTACACGTCGGTAATATGAAGTGAATTTACTAGCGCTTCAGATAAGACCATCATGGCGAAGAAGAAGCGCCAAAAAACTCTAGCAGAAGGTCATTTTTTCAAACATAAAATACAGAAATAGTTAAAGGTAAGTTACATTACAAGTACTTAATAAAGTAATAAAATAATAATGATTAAAGCTTGAACAAATAAAATCAATACAAATGTAAGGCTAATAACATTAAACTAAAAATAATAAGTCTAGGAGAACAACACGACGAGGACTCTACGTCAAAAGCCGTATCTAGAATAATAAACTGAAGAACTAGTCCTTGCAAACGTGAACAGACCGGACCCCACAAACAGCACCCGTTCACGAGTATGACGCGTATCTCAGCCATCACCTCTCTCAACCTGTGTTCGGGAAAGTGGCGACCCGATCAACGACGCCGCCGTAAGCAAAGACCTTTAAGCGAGCATGACTTGCTCAAGTGGTGGTAGGACCCTGTGCAGGGTCCGCCGGATCGCTACCACCATTATTATTATTATAGTCTTGACAATTCAAATATCTATGGTCTCAGATTCCACCAGGTGGCCGGAGTGCTCATGTGCCTTCTCCTTAACAAAAAAAGTTAATACACTTCATTTATCGGATTGGCCGATCGGCATCGTTTTTCATTCGCAGTGGCGAAATGAGAGGGACGCTATTATTTTTAGAATGAAAATATATTACTCATTCTATCAAATAGCTGTGCCCGTCTCACCGTCTCAGCTCGTCGTCATTCCAAGTGAAATCGAAAACCGTCGCTAGTTGACGGTTTCAAGTCTTGCAATTGGTTGACTTTGGGTGAAGTCACACGTTGCCAGGTTGGTAGTCTCTCAGGTTAGTAAACTGTTAATATTAACGGTTTACTAACATGACATGCCCCCGTGTGGTTGCCGGGTTAGAATAGTGCCACTGCATGTCTTCCCGTGGATGTCGTAAGAGGCGACTAAGGGAATAAGGGCTTATAGTACTGCTAGGCGATGGGCTTGCAACCTGTCACTAATACACTGGTAAACATCTTAGCCTGATTGAGCAAAATGTGGTTACAGAATGATCAACATGTTTAGAGTTGTTGGTATTCTGTAGTTCTGCCTACCCCACTCTGGGAATGAAGGCGTGATGTTATGTATGTGTAATATCATAGGTTATAGTAGAATCGCCTTTTTTTTTATACATTAAGTATTTCTTTACGTTCCGCTAAGTTTGTCCACGAGTGTACATGCCAATATAATATCTTTACAGTTTAGGACCATGTCGCATTAACGCGCTGTTTAGAGTGCTATATGAATTCGTGAAAGGCGTGAAAGCGATAAGATACAAAAGTGAGATATTTATAATGTTGACTATACAGGCTGTGCTAGTTATGAAATGTTAAGCTCGAATTAACGCTTGAGAATTTGAAAGTCGCCAGTAAGCTCGCGTCAACCGGGAGTTTTATACATGTTCGTTATATTATGTATCTATGAACGTATATGTATGTAAACTTACATGCAGCATACATAACATCACGCCTTCAATCCCAGAGTGGGATAGGCAGAGCTACAGAAATACAAACTATTCTAAAAATACTTCTTTGATAATTCTGTAACCAAATTTTGCACAAGTAGGCCAAGATGTCTACCAGCGTGTGACAGGTTGCAAGCCCATCTCCTAACAGTACTACAAGCCCTTATTCCCTTAGTCGCCTCTTACGACAACCGCGGGATGACATGGTGTAGCACTATTCTAACCCGGCAACCACAAGGGGAAATCTCAAGTTATATTATAGTAATTCATTTGGTCAGCACTTCACTTCACTTCATAATTATAACTTAAAAATGTACAAAATTAGTAAGTTTACTAGATAATAATGTTAACATTAAATGGGCATTATATATTCAGTTGGACTTGTCTTGTTTAGTAAACACTTTTATAACCTCAAAATGCATCGTTTTTGGCTCAGACTGCCGTTTTCTGGGGAATAACGCAACTGCAGACAAAAATTTGCAAACTATTGTCCTGATTTATATCATGGATGATTTTTTTTATGATAAGGAGAAGGCACGCAAGCACTCAGGCCACCTAATGGTAAGGGAATCTGAGACCCATAGACATTTGAATACTCAAAACTATAATCCCAAGACCTCAAATGCGTTGCCATCCCTGAGGACTAAGGTGGAATGCAGCTATGCTAGTAATTTCGCCGGTTGTCTTATCCCCACACCGGAACACAACAATGCGAACGCATGCTGCTTGGCGGGTGGTTTGGTTAAAGGATAAGATGGTGGTAGCGATCCGGACGGACCCTACACAGGGTCCTACCACCACTAAAAGTATTAAATAAGACGCATCTGACTTGTCTGGAGTATAGATACCTACATTTCAATTTAAGAACATGTGAAAGTGATAGCAAATAAAATGTGAGATTATGACATTATATCATTAAATTGTAGATCAAACTAGGTTATACCACAATAAACAAGTCTTTTTAATATTTATTTGACAGCCGATGTCATTAATACCTATGATTGACAAATTTATTACTACAAGCCTAGAAGGATTTATTGATCTAGTTTTTGTTAGATTACTATTTCATATTTTCCTTATCTTAAATAGAAATCTGATCTCATTAAACCGATTAAAATACTAATAAATCGAGGCACAACCTCTCGCGATTTGACCTAGTCCTAAACTAAGCTAGGCTTGTAATACGGGACCAGTACGGAGTACAGCCCTCCGTTGGAAAAAGGGCGTAGGTCTCAAAGAACCATTTATGTAATTAGTGTCGTCATTTCTCAATATTTGGAATTTAAATTAGCATTGACTATCAAATTACGCATGCTTTCTTTTTATCTAGAAGGGCAGAGTCCCAGGCTATAAACATTCTGGAACTTATACGACGACACTTTAGCCTTGTTGGGAGTGACCCTGCCTCCGAAGCCAGCGGTCCTGGGTTTAAATCCCGGTAAGGACAGATATTTTGTGTGATGAGCGCGATTTTTTTGTTTTTGAGTCGTGGATGTTTTGTATGTATTTCTCTATGTAAGTATGTTTATTGTTGTCTAGTACCCATAGTAAGTACAAGCCTAGGGCAGGGACCGGCCCGCTATCCCATTCAAAGGGTTTCGAATGGGTTTTTATAAGGGTTTTACTTAAAAAATAGTGAATGGTTATATTAACAAATAACTTAGTCACATTTTTTTTTCCAAGAGGTTATAATTTTAGTGGGGTATTCTATTGAGAGGTTTGTCTTTCAAAGGCTTTTCGGTGAATGGATGGGCGGGTCCCTGGCCTAGAGCTTAGTTTGGGACTAGGTCAATGTGTGTGACATTGTCCCCTGATATTTATTTATATAGAAAACATTAAAGACTGAAATGGGAAACGGGAATGGACCCCGATACCACTACGTAGCCCATTTAATTTAGCACCAGGTGAAGAATGATATTGAATATTCACAATTAACACAAGGACTCGTATTGTTTTGTTTTTAAGAATGAAATTAATTGGTTTTTGCTCATTTTTGAGCCACGGGATAATGGTTAGTTTTTAATGACATTTAACCCGCACAGTCGTAACATTCTGTGCTGTAAGTAGGTTTAGTAGGTACCTATGACTGACTACCGAGTACCTGCGAAACAGCCTTACTGCGTCGTTATAGGAAAGTGTAGATAATTATATTTTTATTTACAATGCTCAACTACGCACGATATTTTATTTCATATTCATTGTTATATATAATGCTAGGTTAATTATTATTATTGTCATAAGCAATATTTAGAAAATGACTGTCTGTTGAGCTTCTTGCGGCGTTTCTTCTCATCAGTGGTCTCTGCTTAGGAAGCGCTGTGAAGGTGCCCGTGTGGCCTACTGAATAAACATATTTTATTTTTCTCTTTTTGACAAACCAGCTAACGTAAAATAGAAACCATAAAAACTACAAAATTTATACATACATAACATCACGCCTTCATTCCCAGAGTGGAGTAAGCAGAGCTACAGAAATACCAACAACTCTTGAAAGACTTGTTTATAAATAATTCTTTAACCACATTTTGCACAATCACGCCAAGAAGTTTACTAGTGTATTTAGTGACAGGTTGCAAGCCCATCGCCTAATAGTACTACAAGCCCTTTTTACGACATCCACGGGAAGACAAGGAGTGGCACTATTCTAACCCGGCAACCACAATGTAAAAACTATTAATGAACTTAAAAGTATTTAATTAAAAACTGCAATTGCAACTCCGTATTGTTTGGACACTTAAAGCCATTCTAAAAGCTAATGTGTAGCCTAATTAAAGTCATAAACCAGCGGCCATGTTTGACCTCGTGCGCGTTTCGCGGGTGAAGCCGCTAACGCACTAAAAGCGGTGGCGGCGCGTTGCGAGCTATACTAACAGTGCATTTCCACTAGAGATGTATACAGGAGTCCATGGCCTCTATTCTACAGCGTTATAACGATTTCCCGTTGAACGTGTTTTATAATCGTTTATGTCATAGTCGCCATTATTGCAAATGACATAAGAGTTATCAAAATGTTGTCAATACGGAAACACATCAAAGACAATATCGTTATTACCGTGTAGAATCCCAGCCCATATTGGCTCATATAAAATAGTTCTTTCGACTTTTTATATAAATAACGGTTAGTGACTACACTCATCATTTCTCAAAAAAAAATTGCTTATATTTTTTTTCTTCATAATTTGTTATTCCTAAAGTGAATTTTACTGAAACCGTTCTGCTTTTAAGGCATTTATAAAACAAACCTAACCTAACCTTATTTACCAGTTGGTTATTTTTAAAATACTGAAAATGAACAGGTGTGTGATTGATATTGATTGTGAAGAGTGATCAATGATCATTATGATGTAAAATAGTATGAGGAATATTTTTGTGGACAGTGATCGTTATGATGTAAAATGGTATAAGATACATTTTCGGAGTTCCAATAATCTAATTTGCACTTTTATTTGAACTTTGGCGCACCCGTTATACAGCTATAGTGCGAGCATATGAAAGCTTCCAGTTTCCACCAGTCTGGTGCTATGTGGACCAATGAATATAATTGTTGGATATCAAACGCATCCATTGCAAGGTAGGTAGTATAGCACACTCTAGTGGAAAGGCACAGCAAGGGGTTTATCGGCCCGCCGCGACACGCACTGCCTCACGGTGTGGCAGCGTGGTCGCTGCGCGGCGAGCATACTCATCGTCGTGTCAAGCCATGGGAGCCTGTTACCAATTTTTTTTATTGTTATATCGCTGGAAAATGGAACAGTTAACCTTCAGAATTTTCCATAGGACTTGTAGTTTTGCTGAAGGGTGGATCAACTTTTCGTTGTTGTTATTCTGTCCCGTAAGCCAGGAGACAACAGTAATAGAGTTCCTTAGAAAAATGGTTATAATATACACTACTAATACGCTTGGAAGAAAACCCATAAAAGAATGGGCTTGTAATTGAAACAAAAGCCGATGTTTGCTGGATTTATATACTTTAAAATCGTGGTTTTAAAGAGTGACCCAGGAGACGTCACCATGGCAACGAGCTACAAAGAAAAGTTGATTGACCCTGAAATTCGAGTTAAACTGTTTTTTTAACCACTTCCCGACCTCAGATCGCCCGTAAATTATTTTTCCTTTATTTTTGGTTATATCCTTTCCTAATGGGTTTCAACAAACTATTTTTTTTTTGTTTTAAAAATTATCAACCCTGGTCTGCAAATATTTGCCGTGACTGGTAATCGAATCCGGGCCCGCTAGCTTCGTAGGCAGGGTCACTACCTCTGAGCTATCTGCGTCGTCGATTGTTGTTTAAGACGCCCCCACCACGCTGCCCTGCTAAGCAAAATAATAATATCTCAGATAAAACTCCTGTATCAATCACAACCCAATTACCAACAACACAGGATTCAATTTACTTGGCAATTGAATCTGACATATTGCCGGTTTATTGGGAAGGGCAGCATGCTTGAACGCTTTTGACGATACGTTGGCCTAGTTGGGAGTGACCCTGCCTCCGAAGCCAGCGAAGTTCAAATCCCGGTAAGTGCAGATATTTGTGTGATGAGCGCGAGTATTTGTTCCTGAGTCTTGGATGTTTTCTATGTATTTAAGTATGTATTTCTCTATTTAAGTATGTTTATCGTTGTCTAGTACCCATAGTACAAGCCTAGAGCTTAGTTTGGGACTAGGTTAATTTGTGTGAGATTGTCCCGTTTTTTTTTTATTACGGCGCCGTCTCCGCTCCCAGTGCGCATGCGGCTTTAAAGCGGGTACCTTACAAACTATGTTACTGATTGCAAGGACATACAACAGCCTGTAGCTAATCTGTAAACTCCATTATGTTTTAATAACTGTATACATTATAATTATTATTAATATAGTTGTTATTCCCCCGTGTGGTTGCCGGGTTAGAATAGTACCACTCCATGTCTTCCCGTGGACGTCGGAAGACGCGACTAAGGAAATAAGGGCTTTTAGTACTGCTAGGCGATGGGCTTGCAACCTGTCACTAATACACTAGTAAGCTTCTTGGCCTGATTGTGAAAAATGTGGTTACAGAATTATCAACAAGTCTTTTTAGAGCTGTTGTATTTCTGCAGCTTTGCCTAATATGCAATATTTTTTTCTAGACAGTTTTTTTTTTTATAAAAAGTATCCTATGTCACTTCTAGTACCTCCCAGAATATGTGTACAAAGTTTCATGATGACTCGTCAAGTTGTTTTTGCGTGAAAGCGTAACAAACCACGCTTTCACATTTATAATATTAGTGAGGATTAGTAACTAGATTAGAAGTTTTTAAATTTTGATGATTTTGCATATTAATATGTTATATTTTTCCGGTTTATATTCTCCTTCTTTTGTTTTGTACTGAGTACTAACTACTAATACTTTTTTTTAATTTTTGGTGTTCAATAAAAAGTATTTGTATTGTATTGTAATGTATTGTACGTACATAAGGAAGAGCGGCTGCCTCTTAGCACGGGTATATTCTATACTTAAAAAGAGGTAACTAACTGTTAGTATATAGTAAACTACAATTATTATTATATCACTTTTTTAAATATATGAATATGTTTTCTGTATTATTTATACCTATTTACCTCCTCACTTACACACATTCAGTTTTTTAGACCATTCGTGCGCATTCAACAAGACACCAAGTTGCAACCTTTTTTTTTATTATTATTATTTTATTACTTTCTTAGGATGATTGTTTATCGTCGCACGCAAACTAGGGATCCACTGAAAATCAGCGTTGCAGCACATGTGCCGCAACACATGCTGAGTGGGCCCCTATTGGCGTCAGGGTGCAATACCACCAATGTACTGTAAAATTTCTTATGTTTAAGTTAATTAAGTTGGTGGAGGTGCGCTTTTGATTCCAATAAAATATTTTTCTTTCTTTCTTTCTTTTCTTATTATTATGTACTTATGGGAAATAAAAAAAAAACTAGATCAATACATTCGTATGTAAACCATTAAAATTAAAAAAAAATACGCCCCTGTATAAATTTGTCCGAGTTAAATTAAGATAATGCACGATGCTAATTTTTATTATTTCACATTTTTATCTTACCAATTACAAATTAATTGGAATGGTGTTCAATTGCGTTTAATTGAATGATTAGCGGGCTTCGAACCTGCACTATCGCTTGTTTACACTTGACATTTGACATTTTTAACACGCGTCGTGGGTCGTGGGTCTTGAAAAAACTCACTGATTTAAAAGTACAATTGAAGTGAAGCGAGTTGAAGTTGAGTAGGTATTTCTACGAGCTAAATGCATTAGTTTTAAAAAAAACCTTATTTCTGACCTTGTATGGTAGAGTGTTAGTAGAATGAAGCTTACCAATTTCACCATACGATGTTAACCACCTAACAGACGATTAGAGCGTTAACAGTTGTCAAAATGTATGAACTGACAGTAGATTAACATTGATTAAATTTAACATCGTATGGTGAAATTGCTACTTAACCTATGTTAGTAACACACGAAAATGGTTTTTTTTTGTTTTATTAAGAGTACGATAAGAATATACGCTGTTTAAAGCGCTATTTATAAGGGTTATCTGTGCTTTAGCTGTTAAGGTTTCCCTTATAGTGAATGGTTAGTTTAACCAATAACTTAAGCATCTTTCTTTCCAAGAGGTTATTATTTTAGTGGGGTATTCTATTGACAGGTTAGTCTTTCAAAGGCTTTTATCGGTGAATGGGTTGGTCCCTGGACTAAAGATGAATGTCTATTGCATATTTTTCCATATAAAATCTTTTTACTATATCTGAACTTTTAACATCGCAATTTTACTAGTTCAGAATTTTAAGCTTTTAATATTTGAATGTTATCAACAGGATGATCTGAACTTTAGACCAGCCTTTAGATAACATCAAAAACATAACCCCCTGTATTTTGCACTATTACATAACGCAATGACACGCGCAAAGACAAAGAACTCATAACTCTTATATTAATTAGCATATTAACACGGTATCAAAATTGACATTTAACCTCGCCGACAGACGCAGTAACCCCAGGTTATCGCGAACAAGCACTTACATGTATACGATTAATAATTACGTATTTAGTTAAAACAGGGCGTTTATTGGAAAAATAGTAATTAGGAAAATATGACACGAATAATTTTAAATGTAGTGCGCGCTTCGCTCTTCCTCAGGAAGATGTCCAGTTTTAACTCATATGATGTGAAAAAAATAATTATAGTGTCTAATTTAAGTGATAGTTGAGGTATGATTTTAGGTTCCTATAACGCACGTGAAAAATAAATATTCATTAATAAAATTCTTGGGTCTACAATGTCTTCATCGAGTGGCATAAGCTTTGTATGGTCGAAAACACACAATACAAGTTATTAAAATCTGTAATTTCAGGATGTTAGGCAGCAAACAACAAACAATATTATGCTTTTCAAAGGGATACTAAAATTCTTACTCTTTAGGTATTAGTACATCTGTGAAAGTCGCAACTTGTCACTCAGCTTGTCATTCAAAAACGTACCTAAATTCCGCATATAAATTGGAACATCCTATATAAACTTCCCAACCTGCTTTAATAATGAGACACATTCAACCTTATATATATTGGCTAAAAGTTAAATTTACAATGCTTCTGGCTGTACTTTAGACTATTTATCGAGATTTATGGCAAGGGTCATTGATAAGACGGGAGACGATCCGTCTCCAAAGTTGCTGTTTATCGTTATCAGTGTTATAATGTGGAATAACATGATTTTACAATAGTTTTGTTTGATTAAATGTGAATTTACGAGCTTTTATTTAACTTTATATGTTTGTTTGTTACTCAGTAACTAGGTTTAGATTTAAAATGTTTAAATCTAGTCTCCTAAGGCCCAAGGAGACCATAGTATTTATTAACTTTGGTAGGACTTACTAGAAATCTTACTGGTAGGGCCGTGGTACCTGCGCAGAAAGCATGTTTTTAGAAGGCGCGAAAACGTTTTGGCCAATTATAAGGCAATACGTTTGCGCGGGTAAAAGTTCGACGGCTATTGGTCAAATATTCGGCAGACATTGCAGCGACGTCGTCGACCGCCATTTTATATAGCGTCGCGTCAGTTGTCATTCGTACACAAGCGTTAAGCGCTAATCGCTAATCGCATTGAGCGAGAAAGCACGAGTTTAACTGTCATTTCATATTCTACCTTACGCGTAACACGACAAGGTTTGTATTGAATTGATTTTTACGTTCCTATATCTTCGGCATTAGTGAGCACCGTGTGGTTGCAAATCAAAATCAAGTCAAATCAAAACGTTTATTGCGGTCATGTTGTATACAAAAGGTCTTAAGTAAATAATAGTTCAACATGAACCCTGCAAGGGCACAGCAATCTTAAAATGTGTAATAAAGTTATAAATATAATATTTTATACTTGCCGGGTTAGAACAGTGCCATTCCATGTCTTCCGGTGGATGTCGTAAGAGGCGACTAAGGGAATGAGGGTTTCTACTTTCTAGTACTGTTAGGCGATGGGCTTGCAACCTGTCACTAATACACTGGTAAACATCTTAGCCTGTTTATGCAAAATGTGGTTACAGAATTACCAATAACTCTTTTTGTAGTTGTTTGTATTTCTGCAGCTCTGCCTACCCCACTCTGGGAATGAAGGCGTGATAGTATGTATGTATGTATGTATGTAGTGAGCACCTTTCTGCGTGGATGAAGATTTGTGGTCTTACTGTACGCTATGATTACACAAGCACAATAACTTAAAAAAAAATTTTTAAGTGTTTGGGTCCCAATGAGTATAACTAATAGTCGTAGTCCTACCAGTAGTACTATTGGACTACATGCTCAATTTTTCGTTGGGCCTTAGGAGGCTATATGAGCTAGTTCCCGTTATCGGAATAACGGCAGTCTGCAGAAGTTCACAAACTTTTTAGCCACGGAACCCTTTTAAAACACTTTTTTTTTAATGTTAAGGAGAAGGCACACGAGCACTCAGGCCACCTATGGTAAGTGAAATCTGAGACCCATAGACATTTGAATTCTCAAGACTTTTTTGCCAACCCTAAGGACTACGTTGGAATGCCCATGTGCTAGTAATTTCACCGGTTGTCTTATCTCCACACCGGAACACAACAATGCGAACACTGCTGCGTGACGGGTGGTTAATGGATAAGATGGTGGTAGCGATCCGGACGGACCCTGCACAGGGTCCTACCACCACTAAATATTGTACTAATAACCAAAATAAATAAATTATAACTTTGTACGATTGACGACACGTTGGCCTAGTTGGTAGTGACCCTGCCTACGAAGCTAGCTGTCTCGGGTTCAAATCCCGGTGAGGGCAGATATTTGTGTGATGAGCACGAGTATTTTGTCGTGAGTCTTGGAGGTTTTTTGTATGTATTTAAGTGTGTATTCTTCTATATAATATATGTGAGTTTATTGTTGTTTAGTAGCTATAGTACAAGCCTACAGCTTAGTTTGGGACTAGGTCCATTTGTGCGATATTTTTTATGATAGATCCTTAATTTACATTAAAAAACATGTTTGCAGTTTACTCGCGGTAAGTGACATGCACGTGAACATTAAAATCGTACAGTCGAGCACATATTAGCGGAACATTTTAGTACGTTGTCGTTGTAACGTATTAAGGTAAAAATAAAGTTATAATTCTGTAACCACACATTGCACAATCAGGCCAAGAAGGCCTCTATTGTATTAGTAACAGGTTGCAAGCCCATCGCCTAACAGTACTACAAGCCCTTATTCCCTTAGTCGCCTCGTACGACATCCACGGGAAGACATGGAGTGGCACTATTCTAAATCGGCATATTCTATTTGAACTTTATTACCTTGCTGGTAGATACAAATTCCCATTACAAAAATCTTTTTGTTTTTAGTATGGAAGGCCTTGCGAGGCTACGGAGCCCGCGCATGCTGCCTAAGAAGGTGGCTAACTGAAAAGTAGCTATCGAAGCATTCTAAACTCTATTAATAACCACATTCAATTTAAAATGCTCATTTTATTACGGCAGATTGGCCTTTAGAACCCTTTATAAAAAAATACTAGCATAGAATAAACGACAGTTTATAAAAAACATTATCTTGATTGTAAAGAGTACTAATCAATAAAGAATATCTAAACACTTTTCAAATACTTCCGAGCACCTGATTGGTGGATCGCCGGCCAATCACCGCGACGCGTTTACAGCTGAGCACACACTGACGTTCGATTAGTTGTCAAATGTCAATAGACTTTCTAGATATCGGGTTATAGGTTCAAACTTTTGGCTTATGTTTTTGTATTATCTTTGAATTTGGTGTGGATAGCTTAGTACGCTGACGCTGCCTACGAAGCCAGAGGTCCCGGGTTTGATACCCGGTAAGGGCAAATGTTTGTGTTATAGCCGCGAGTGTTGGTTACCGAGTCTTGGACGTTTTGTATGTATTTAAGTATGTTTTGTAATTTGTGTTAGCTGAGCACGCTCTATATTTATAACCCATTCTACTAAGAAGAGTAACCTATCACAAGTCCGAAAAACGAAACGAAACACGAAACGTTTTGCCAGCTTTTTCGTTTGTACGG
Source organism: Acleris holmiana (assembly GCA_949316455.1). NCBI lineage: Eukaryota > Metazoa > Arthropoda > Insecta > Lepidoptera > Tortricidae > Acleris > Acleris holmiana. The sequence goes on from OX438788.1 coordinate 11,181,901, forward strand.
ATTTTTATAATCCAGAAAACCGTTTTCTGAAACCATTAGGTTAGTTTTGTGTTATAATAACAGTGAAAGGTCCATTTTTTAGCCGGTACTTAGAGCCTTCCACTATGGGAGTCCATCATACCCACTCTAGACCCCGACTAGAGGTGGGATGCGTTAATACACTTTTCCAGCGGCAAAAAAAGGTTTGTTTTATAACAATGTAGGAAAGTTTAACGGTTTCAGAATAAAAATATTTTCTACCGTATGAAAATTCGAATAAACGAAACAGCGGGCAAACGTTAACTGTGTTTCAGATAGGTAACACCCCAATAAAAATACTAAAGCACAATTTATTTTAATTATTTATTTAACAATCCCTCACAGCTGGAATCCCGCTGTTTATTCGTAATAGATTTACACGTATAAGGAGATGGCTGTTTTAGGTTTATTTTATTGCTCACAATTAAACAACTATTTGAATTACTTTTAGTTATTTAGTGGATGAATATGTCAGTCAGTTAAAAGCTAAAGCCTGTTGAAAGTTTTTTAGTCACGGAGTAGGTAGTCATGGAGGTGCCTCGGCGAAAAATACATCAAGAATCTTAGAATATATTTTGCCGTCGTACGAAAAAAAAATTATGTGTCTGGAGATTTGTACGTGTGTAACTGAAGCGCCAAAATCAAAGATTAGTCACTATGACTTGCGTAAAAAATATATAAAAATGTCTATTGAGTAAATAGGTTGTATGGGGTACGTTTACACGCCTACATCTACCAGCGCTTCCCAAGAGACCAGTGCTGAGAAGAAGCTCCGCTAGAAACTCAACAGTTAGTTGTGATTGAATTATCAGTTTTATACAGGTTTTGTGTTTATTTTATACCCCACATTAATTTGCTTAAGGGCATTTCTCCACTAGTTGGAAACTTGCTGTCCGTGGCTTTTTTCGGAATAATGAGTTTAGATAAATGTGAAATAAAAAGTTTTTCATGTTAAATAATAGCCATATTTTTGAACTTATCTGATATTATGCCAAGAATAATGCTGCCTATTTACCGTACCCTGGCCTACCCCAAACCCAGAATTTGATAAGCATCACATAATATTAATAATGTGCTAGTATTTAACAAGATTTCTCTATTTAACTTAAGAAGGTGAATACATAACCCATTATAATAAAGTAGTATTTCAATTAATGTGCAAGTAATTTTATTAGCATTTTTAATCAAACTTTGTCCCGAGAGTACAAAAACAGTCCCCTGGCGCTTGATTGTGATTAACATACAAATAATTGATAACATTGACTCTTGCACACAAGTTGATATTGGTGTGAACAACACTGAAGTTATGATGCAAAACCATTTTACTATTTAATTCACTTTTATTTGGAGAGATAGTTGGCAGGGGACTGTTCAAATTTTCCAAATACCTATACTCTAAAACCTAATTAGATTCCAATATACGTCAAAAAAACTACCAAAGATGGCGGAATGTCACAGTTACACATGTCATCATCATTGTGACGTTTCAGGGAAAACCAACCTTTTGGTACAATAATTATGTTAAAACAAAACAATAAAGTAACAATAAAGGGTATGTTTGTAACAGTTCACGACCATGAATTTCTCCGAGACACTTATATGACTTTTAGGACGCTTTTTTGGTGGAAATATAGGATCATTCTCTTTGCTGTGAGAGGAACCTGGTACAGGCTCCATTTTACTTGCGATAAAGCAAAACCCACGAGCAAAACACAAACTTGAAACAATAACGAAATGAAACAACAAAAACTTAACGGAAAACAAAAACTTAACAATGGAAATCACCACGGGGCGAACATAGAATACAGAAAACATTCGAGCTATCCAAACGTCAGATGTTGAATGAAGTGACAATAGATGTTATGGCCGCCACAGAACCACCATGTCCACCATAAAGGCTACCACACATGATCAGTTGTCAAGTTTTGAAGACGTACGTAAAAATATGATTGATTTTTTTTCCTAAAAATGTAATCGCACATAATGAGAATATTAATTGGTACCAAATGTTATTAAAGCCTGAGTTATTGCCATTGTAATTTAAACTTTTCTCCTATAAAACAATTTAACTAAATATCTTTTTTTGCGACGAGTATTTAAATAAGATTGTTTATTGAAGAAGGAAAATGAAATGTTGCCTTTAATATTATAAATAAAATAAACAGCTAACTATAACATTTACAGAAGTGAAAATTTACCGATCCACTAATATGTCATTTTAATGGCAACACTTTTTTGACGTATGTTGGAATCTAATTAGGTTTTAGAGTTTAGTGGAGAAATACCCTAAAGTTAAAAGCCAAATTCTTTCAATCTAGGTATGTATTTCAGATCAGTTTTGGTAATATGCACATGAATACGACTTTTTATGATTTTGTTATGTATGTTGTAGACATACTTTTGTTTTTAACACTGTTAATTTCTCTATTAAACATGTGGTTGACTGGTAGAGAATGCCTTTAGGCATTAAGGGCGCCATTTGTACTTCTTACATTTTATTGTATTATGCAAAGAAGATTAAATAAACAAATAAATACTTTTGAAGAAAGTTTTACTCAATTATAATTTATAGTTCACCTCCTTTATTTGTTTTACTCGTGCATCGTAACAATGGCCCTTAAGCCCATTTGGATTCAAACGATTCTAATTAATCGGCAAAAAATCGACTCCTGCGCATCGCATACATTACCTTATACCGAAGTGCGAATGACATTGTACTGAATAGGTATTTTAATTGGTAAAGATTTTTTGTTTTTGCATTTAAATTGTAATTAATTGTAGAAGTTTTTACTCGAATGTTGTATGCTAATTTTACCCAAGAAGATCTTTGCTTTATATTATCATTTATAATATAATGTTTGTGACTTTAGGTTGGGTGTTTCATTTGAACCATATTTAATATTTGTTGTTAATGAAATCTCTTTTAAGTAAATTGTTTAATTTTCAAAAATGTCGGCTACTACTTGACATTGATCTACATTTTTATGATCACCCTGTAACTTTATCCCACTTCTGAATTCGTATCAAAGTTTCTACACGCTATAAATCTTTAAATGCTTCACTGTCCGACAATTTCGTCGTTAGAAGGTTTTCATAGCCTAATCAAATGCTCACAATGTGATATTTATTTACCTCGCGAGTAACCCCTTTATTTGCTTAGGCGCGTAAACACTTGGTTACGGGGCGCTGGGCCGGGGCAAATATTGGTCCGGGCAGTTTAGGGGTTGGATTTACTCGCCTAGGGTATTTAGGTTGATTGGGATATAACCTAAAGAGGCCTTGAAGGTTTAGTAAATTTTGGACTGAGAACAAAAGTAGTTGCGAGAGACAAATTTAATGACATCTCGTTTGTCAAGATTGGGATATCCGTTTTGCCACTATGCAGGAACATCCACACTAATATTATAAATGTGAAAGTAACTCTGTCTGTCTGTTTGTTACCCTTTCACGGATAAAACGCTCGATTAATTTAGACGAAATTTGGTGTGGATATGATTTCGAGTCGCGCGGAAGGACATAGGGGACGTTTCCTGTGGGAATAGCGATAATCTATTTCTAAGCGGACGGAATCGCGAGAAACAGCTAGTATGAATATTGGGGAGGGGGGAGAATAATCTTTGTAGGACTATAATCTATCTCTGTGCTAAATTTCATCCAGATCCGTTCAGTCGTTCTGGCGTGATTGAGTAACAAGCATTCAAACTTTCGCGTTTATAATAAACTACGACACAAATTAATACATACACACATAACGTCACGCCTTCATTCCCAAAGTGGGATAGGCAGAGCTACAGAAATGCCAACAACTCTGAAAATACTTGTTTAAAATTCTGCAACCACATTTTGCATAATCAGGCCAAGAATTTACTAGTGTATTAGTGACAGGTTGCAAGCCCATTGCCTAACAGTATACAAGCCCTTATTCCCTTAGTCGCCTCTTACGACATCCACGGGAAGACATGGAGTGGCACTATTCTAACCCGGCAACCACACGGGAAAATAATAATATTAGTAAGATAAAAGATTTTAAATCCACCTTTCCAGATTGATTTCATGTTCATTAAATATTACATACATACAAACATGTCGCAGCCCCTTGGCCATGCGCCAGCGTAGCGTGAAATCCCTGATATCAATCATACAGTCGGTACGCCCCGAGGGGAGCTGCAATACCCCCCCCCCCACTAGTGAGTACCACGGCATAGTCAACTGAACTTCATAGTTCAACGGGATTGACAGCTCAAAAAAAAAACAAATAATTAAATATAGAAAGAAAGAGAGAAATGGTTTATTCGGTGTTAAAATAAACAGAAACAACAACAAAACATGAAAAAAGAGTAATACAAACATAGAGTAGGTACTTAATCTAAAAGTAACACCGAAATGGTTGCCACTCAGCAAGGTGTCCAGGCTTACTAGCCTTGGCGCTGATTTTCAGGGCCACCGAGTTGAAAAGAGAGGAGAGCGCTGCCAGTCCGTCTCACTACTATTTATTCGACGACACGGTGGCCTAGTTGGGAGTGACCCTGCCTCCGAAGCCAGCGGTCCTGGGTTCAAATCCCGGTAAGGGCAGATATTTGTGTGATGAGCGCGAATATTTGTTCCTGAGTCTTGGATGTTTTCTGTGTATTTAAGTATTTATTTCTCTATATATAAGTATGTTTATCGTTGTCTAGTACCCATAGTACAAGCCTAGAGCTTAGTTTGGGGCTAGGTCAATTTGTGTGAGATTGTCCCCTGATATTTATTTATTATTTATTAGTAATATATAATTAAATAACACTCCTGCCATGCCTTAAAGTGAATTTAAATAATAACCTAACCAAAAAAATCATTTTTGAGTCAAGTTTTTATTGCCGACTGTACTGTTTTAGGCATAGTCCTCATCTGCGTATCAAGACGATTCTAACGAGCCCTGACACGACGGGTTTATCATGTGTAATTTAGGAGTTCCTATGGCCACCTTCCGTCTCCATCATAAGACCAGCTCGATGGTGCCATATTATTGCATTGTCATCGGGTTTACATAAGTATGCCAAATTTCAGATCAATCGGATAACGGCACTCACTGGCAAAAATGGATTGCAAATTTTGACGATCAACTTACTTACTAACAGTGCAAGTTAAATAAAAGCTAGTAAAAGTTAGTGGTGGTAGGACCCTGTGCAGGGTCCGTCCGGATCGCTACCACCATCTTATCCATTAACCACCCGCCAAACAACAGTGTTCGCATTGTTGTGTTCCGGCGTGGGGATAAGACAACCGGTAAAATTACTAGCATAGAGGCATTCCATCTTAGTCCTCAGGGTTGGCAACGCATTTGAGTTCTTAAGATCATAGTTTTGAGAATTCAAATGTCTATTGGTCTCAGATTCCACTTACCATCAGAAGGCCTGGGTGTTCGTGTGCCTTCTCCGTAATATAAAAAAAAATCTTGTAAAAATTAATAACAAGCATTGCAATATTTGCAGTCAACGTTACTATTCCAAACAAAGGTTTATACCCTTGAGATGTCGACACTCATTTCAACGAATGGTTTACTTCGCCGATTTTTAACAATTTTACGATTCCAATGATACCCCATACGCCTAGGTTTGGGTGAGGCATTAGGAAGTTATCGTGGAATAAAGAAACTCACAAATATACATTGTATACGTGAATCCAGAAAACATTACACCCGTTTTTTGGGCAGACGGGTACAAAGTAAATGTCACAGGTCTGAAAAGACTTGAGATTGTTTTAGATATGACGTGTTTATACAAAAAGTTCGTGTATCATACACGCCATTCGCAGATAAAATTAAGAGCTGCGCTGTCAACCGTGACGGATATATCCGTCGTTTGCGTTGAACCAGTGGTGCGGATTAATCCGTCTTATGTTGTAGAAAAGGTCCTAGCGAACCGAATGACTGACTTTTCTTTTAGTACAACAAAGGACAAAGGCCTTCCCAAGGTTTTCCACAGCGACCGGTCCTCTGCTGCTGTCATCCAGCGGTTTACCGCGACCTGATCGGTCGCGATTTGAACCTGCAGTCAATTTAGGCTAAGTCGCTACTATGACGTTTCAAAAGAGTTTATTATTTGTAAACCGACTTGAATAAAGTTTATTCTGATTCTGATACTTTGTCAGAACGTCGGTCCACCTTGTGGAAGGCCTGCCGACACTTCGTCTCCCGGTTCGCGGTCGAAACTTTAGAACCTTTCCGCTCCAACGACTATCGGTTCTACGAGCAATGTGCCCCTCCCACTGCCACTTAAGGTTTGCAATTCGTTGAGCTATATCTGTGATCTCGCAACCCAGCATAGTTCTTTTTCTTTTCTTACGAAATGTTAAATCCTACTATCCTACTAATATAATAAATGCGAAAGTTGGTGTCTTCGTTTTTTACCTTCACGCTGCAACGGCTGGACGGATTTTGATAATTTTTGGAATAGGGATAGCTTATACCCCGGATTAACACATTGGCTACTTTAAATCCCGGAATTTAAAAAAAACCGCGGGAATATTGATAGTCGAAATCTATGCGGACGATGTCGGGGACAGAAACGACTATGAAATAAAATCATACCATAAACGACACGTTGGCCTAGTTGGGAGTGACCTTGCCTCTGAAGCCAGCGGTCCTGGGTTCAAATCCCAGTAAGGGCAGATTTTTGTGTGATTAGCGCGAATATTGTTCCTGAGTCTTGGATGTTTTCTATGTATTTCTCTATATATTTAAGTATTTTTATTGTTGTCTATAACCCATAGTACAAGCCTACAGCTTAGTTTGGGACTAGGTCAATTTGTGTTAGATTGTCCCCTGGTATTTATTTATTTATATTTGTTTTACTAGCTTTCGCGCGCGACTCCGTCCGCGTTAAAGTTGTTTATCCCTATTCCCTCGGAACTGTGTATTTTAACCTTTTCAACGCCATTGACGGATATTTCCGTCATGGTTGACAGTGCAAAATAGACCTTATAACCTATGAAGCAAAGTTGACATTCGCTCTGGTTTTCTATTTGACATAGCGTTGAAAAGGTTAACTACGCTAGATAGAGCATACAAAATTTGCAAATCTAAATTAATTTAATACGCGTACCTCACTAAAACTCCCTCATATTCACTTCACGGTTCTATCACTAATATGTAGCGTTAAATCCCCTTTCATGCGACCCTCCCTTTCCCTCCCGTGAGCCCTCGTAAAGTCGGAGGGAGAGCCGCAAGCACCGGCGCGCATAATCGACATTAGCGGGATGATTCGGTGATTCTTGTTTATTGCATCTGCTAGCGAATCTTTATAATATTACTATATAGGGTGACGTGGAGAATTCTCTTTTGAATCTGCCTTTGTTGTATTAAAAATTGTTCTAGAACGAAACTAGAATTGTTTATAATGAACGGGTAAAACGAAAAGCAAAGTTTAAAGATTCGATATAAATGTAACCATGTTTATTTCGAGTGGGAAATCTAAGAAGCTACCCGGTTTTTATTACTGGGGAGTGGAACTGGGTTATGTAAGATTAGAGCCACCAAAACCTCTTAATATATGGGTCGTTTTAAAAAAAAACTGTTTAGGCCTTTATTTACATAAACTATAAGGTAACTTTCGTTAGGTACACAAAGGAATCAATTAAGTTTTGTTTTAATTAAAGCCCTTGACTATGCACAATTTTTTTGAAACCGTTTCATATTTTATTTTTAACATATTTAGCGTGTTTGCGCACGCGTCACTAGCACGCCGCAGCCACGCGTCGTCTATAAAGATTCGTCTCATTGCACACTCCCGCGCAGTGGGAACAGTAGCCATATTGCCGAGTGGTTGAGGTTATTGATGTTGAAGTTTGATGCGATTGGGTGGATAATTGTTGACAATTTGTTTTTATAAGTATTTAATCTTTTGAATCAACACTAATTAATTTTAAACAAATGTTAATTTGAGTCCTGGGGTTCCATTCTGCTCGGTAAAATCGTATTGGTTTTGAAATGTTATAGTTTTGTTTTTAACTCGGCCGCCATTACTGTCAAGGAAATAAGAGCTATCGTCATGACGACAATATGATAACCTTCGTCTTTTTAAACTTTTTTTTTTATTATTATTATTTTTATTCCTGACAAACGACAAGTACAAAAATGTAAACTTTAATGGTTATTGAAACGTAATTTGTCACGAAATGGTCACAACTCAGCGTGAAGCTGGCAGGGCCATCGCTGTTCTGCCGTAGTGACCTTTTGGTGAAGGCACGGCGCAATGACGCCACGATCGCACATGCAATAGGTATAGAAGAGGAAAAAAAGCTACAAAACACTTAAAAAAAAACAATTAAAAATCAAAAACAATAAAGTATGCCACGCAACTATACAATCTCGTCGTACAAACACCGCTTTACACAGCACCATACAGTGTGTTTGGTTTAAAAAAGAAAAAACTTAAACTAGACCTTATCTATGATCAAATCAAATCAAATCTAAATATTTATTTGCTGAACATAGGTAATTTATACAGTTGGCGACGTAAACAAAGGGTCCTGCCGTGTCCTGCCGCGAGGCGTGCAAACTTGGGTGCTATACAGGATTTATTTATATTACTTATATTTTCCTACATTATCTGTATAAAAATCATTCTATATATCATCCTTTACAATTTAAGTAAAGTTAAGTAGTATGTGTGGTGTGAAACTGTGTGATAGAGTAAGGAATGAAAACATCAGAGAGAAGTGTGGTCTGAAAGAAGATGTAGTGACTAAAATTGAAAAGGGCATGCTTCGATGGTTCGGTCATTTGGAAAGGATGGATGAAAAAAGATTGACGAAAGAAATTTACAGTGCTAAAGTGAGTGGAAGGGTCGGAAGGGGGCGCCCTAGGCGTACCTTTTTTTAATCAAATCGGGGAAATACTGGAAAAGGGCTGAATCTTAAGTACCAGAAACCGACGTGCATGCATGACTCGATATATGAATGTGGAAGAAGCGAAAGAGCTTTGTCAGGATCTTAGCAGGTGGAAAGAAGTGGTCTCTGCCTACCCCTCTGGGAAACAGGCGTGATTTATGTATGTGTGTATGTACAATTTTATGACAATTTATTTATTTATTTATTTATTTATTTATTGAAACAAAATCCACAGCTCAATATATAACAATTTAAAAAAAAGTATTATGTATACAAATCACCGGCCAGTAACGGATTTACATTTTATAATTTTTAACTGCTAAATAACACACCAAACATTACATTAACTAAGTAAGAATTTAGAAATTCAGAAACAAACAGACTTTTAGGTGAATTAAACAGAAAAGGGCAATTTAATGACATGACTAGATGACTACGAAACAAAACATACGAGATACGAATACAAAACAAAATATACGAATGGAATGACGTGTGTGTGTGTGTGTGTGTGTGTGTGTGTGTGTGTGTGTGTTTGTGTGCGTGTGGGTGCGTGTGTGTGCGTGCGAGATCGGCATTTCACACTTGCGGCAACAACATAATTATATTTTTCTTAAAAGAGACTGTTCTGGCGAAACGGGTCCACAATTACTACATTTCCTTATAATATTAACATAGTGTTGGTCCGAATTTTCCAGCATAAATTCATGATACGGTAACAATAACCCATATCTTTTTGGATACTCCACACAGTATATTCGAAACCTTGACTTATACTATATCTCTCATCTTTCACTCGCGGGAAAGTCTAAAAAAATTTTCTCTATCGTTTGACCGAATTTCGTATGTAATAATTTCATTTGCCCGAATTTCATGATATAATTGTATATGCCATAAAGATCTTGTGCCATAATATTCATTTGCCATAAAGGCATTTTTTCTGAAACCGTGAACTATTCAGAATTGTAATAAAACAAACCTAACCTAACCTATTGGGCTCTATACGATGACATGTAAAAATTACCTGAAAGAGTTACGATTTCAGAAAAATGTCTTTATGACAAATTTAATTATGGCGTATATTATAAAAAAAATAAGGTTTTAGCCAGCAGGCATCTTACTTATCAGGTGCAATGAATAGCGGTAATGAAAACAGGTATTTAATAGCGAACATAGCGATAAAAACAAAAGCGGAATGACAATAACACCTCTAATTCTAATATAGGTATTGTTTTTTTAGCGGTTAAAATTTGTCAATATAAATACAGGTATTAAATAAAACCGGTTTTACATTCCCTGATAGCCAGTGACTATTATGGCAAATGAAATTATGAAAAATGAAGGGATACGCTAGAAAAATATACAAGTCGAACCGGTAATGGTTAGTATTGAGTAAGTGACAATGTCGCTAAGAAAGAAGTTCGTTGTTTCACTAACAGCGTATTAATCCTTACCTTAATAAAAAAAACCGTACTAAAGTTTGTGTATACAACACTATATTACTTGCATAAATATTCTTGATCTAAGCAAAGGGTTGACCCCAATTCGTAAAATCCTCCGACCGGAACATCATTATGTAAATGAATAACAACCAATTGACAAATCACATTTATTATCACAATAATTACACCCAAAACTGACCCCTCCGCCAACTGAAGCCGCCATATTGACTACTCGAAATGGCGCGCGACCGACACGTGTTTTCGCGCCGAATTTGTTTTCTTTTTAAACCGACCAGCTTTGGTCATGAAGCCAGCCAACTCTATGGTTTTTTTTTCATTTACCGTGAGCCTTTGATTTATTTGGTATCTTTTTGATGGTATTAGGGGAGCTTTTTAGCTGGGGGATGATAGATAAAAGATAAGGCTTAGTTGTCATTATTAAATATAATTGAGATACTTAGGTTATGTATTTGATCTCTTTTGATCAGTGTTTGCTTTGATTATCGCAAATGTAGCTTTTTTTGAAAATGATTAGTTACCGCGGTCAGTATCTCGCCTAAATATCGATATAACGTTGCCGGTAGAACTGTGGAAAAATTATAATTAACAATTAGTAAGTCGAAATAAATATCAAATGTGTGTAAACTAGCAATAAAGAAACAAATAAATAATTAAAAAAAATACATTGTTAAGTACAAGTCAGAATTCGATTTCAAATCGAATGACGCGATGACTATTTTTTGTACATTTTATTTTTCTTCAGTTAGTACAGTCGAAGACACTGTTAACTGTACATTTACAAACGAACATAAACCTTATCGCAACGTATTAAAGTCTAGGGGTGGCCAGTTAACAGTGTCTTTGTGTGTACTATAATCGTACGGAATTTGCCGCTTGTATGTGCTGCCGTTTGTATGGGGACTCCATTTATTACTACACTTTATTTAAAATATAATAATAAATCCGCCGTACATATTCAACAACATATCCAAAAAAAAAACTCGTTATCTATTACGGTTCAAAAGTTACAACTGTTTAAAGTTAGGACGGACGACGGACAGACAGACAGCGTATGCATATTAATAGGGTCCCTTTATGCTCCCTTCGATCACAGAACCCTGTAAAAGAGAATCTGATCCGTTTTGTAGGTAATTTTTAAGGTTCTCTGTCTTTTCGCCGACAAATCTTTGACAAATGCATCGTTTCGCGACCTTGCTTTGCCAATCCGCTTTTTGTTCTGTATCTACAAATATTTCAGGATTATTACAAAACTAACCTAACCTAACTTATAGGGTTCTACACGATGGTCCTGAAATAAATCCAGAATTATTTACAGTTTCGGAAATAAACATGGGTTGTCAAATTATAATGTTTGTCAAATGAATCATTTGTGAAAAGTTGGTGGTGAAATGATAGGATCCCAATTTTTAAAGCTAGTCGGATTGGTGAAAATTAGAACCGTAGTACATTGAAATAGAAATTCTTGCTTAGCCCGTCTAGCAATTCCAAGTTCAAAGGGAATATAACATTTCAAAAGCGATCGTCATTGCCTAGTTATAGTTAAATGCGCATTAGCGAAACCTTGAACCAATTAGCGATAAAATAGACGTTTAAACGTATCGCTAGCGCTACACGCTTATAGCATATCGATTGCTCGTTCGTAGATGTAGTGGTGCAAGTCATAGCAGAGACCGTTTGAACGCCACAGTCGGCAATAAGCGACAGCGGACTGTCACGCTGCGGACGCGCATCTGTCAATTGCCAGTGAGTTTTTCTACGCTCCGTAAAACGAGCGAGTTTTAAAAAGCCAACTGCATGTTTTGATTATGTCGTCTATATAATGCCTCCTCCAGTCTTCCCCATTCCCTTATTTCTATTTTATTACGTGATTTGGGTCTTCCTTTAGATCTCTTGCCGACTACAGTACTAGCATGGTATAATTAGAAAAATAGTTCCGCCCTCCTGTCAATAAATTCAATAACCGAAGCAGATTCAATTCTATCCGCTTTGTAATAAGGTTGCATTTGCTACAGGAGTTTTGTCTGGGCCTACCGCCATTTGTGTTAGCAGGGCGGAGTTGGTCTCCAACCGTTTAGGAGTTTCTGTTACCTATTGCCGCTCTTTTATACCGATACTAATACAAACGCAACCAAACGCAGCCTCCACTAAACCGGCTTGGTCCGTCCTGTTCAGTTTGCTTGTGGTATCTCCCGGCGCGTACGGGCGAAGCATGCACACATGCAAGCCGCGCGACGCGATATATCTGTTTTAGGAAGTACCATTTTTACTATGGTGCTAATCATAGCGGTGATTAATAACCACAATATAAGATTAAGCAAAAAACTATTAAGAAAACAATAAACGGTTAACAAACAAAGTACAATATCCTGTGGACCCCAAACTAGCCTGAGAATGTATATTAGGACCCTGTGACTGGAATAAAATATAGAATTTGTAACAATCGAAAAGTAGATTTAGTACACGACATTACTTTTCACCCGCTATCTCCTGCCACCTACAACGCCATTAAAGTCTAGCTTACTGTCCAATTGTGTTGTCTTGTTACAGTAGAATTATTTCGAGTTTACCACTGACGGATGGATTGCCTTCATTTAATTTTCAGCTTTAATCTGAAACAAATAAAATAGTTATTACTAAATCGGTAGACGTGAGTGACAGTATTCTGAAAATTGCTTTATTTGTATGAAATTAAATTAAGGCAAACTATCTGTCAGTGGTAAACTTACAGTAATCGTACTGTAACCTAATAAAAATGTCAATCTGCAATTTGCCGTAATCCCACAGAAGCTGTTCATTTGCGGCTTCCATGAAATTATAAAGGAACTACTCTATAATTTTGTAATCTTATCGATTGTCTAGCCTTGCGTTTTGGGTTGATGTTAAATGATTCTGTATCATTTAACCTCCGACGGATAAAGAGTTCGGTCGGAAATCGGTTGAGCCGTTTGAGAGATATCCGCTGTGAACATAGGGAACGCCAATATCGGTAGTTTTTATCTATTTTAATATCAATACTAAAAAAATATCACGGGACAACGTCACAGAAATTGACTGATTCCCAAACGCTAAGCTCTAGACTTGTACTATGGGTACTAGACAACGATAAACTTACTTATATAGACGAATACATACTTAAATACATAGAAAACATCCAAGACTCGCACAAATATCTGCCCTTACCGGGATTTAAACCCGGAACCACTAGCTTCGTAGGCAGGGTATCAACTATGTCGTCAAATATTATTTTATCGAAACAACATTTGACTACGCAGAATAATCATTTCATCGATGGCATTTCTCGCCGCATGAGTTAAGCTCTCCTAACCTACTTAATTATTGTTAAAGACATCCTGGAGACATCATGGTTTCAGCAGAAATTAGCGTTCGATGTAATGAAATTCGATGGAATGATGTGTACCATTGAAAACGCTACTCTGTAATTGAATTCTAGACTTGTCGAACCTAAATATAAGCTCGTGCAATCAATGTCAGCTATGTCAGGCCCTCCGTGTAATTTGGATTACACCGAACAAAGGGGACTTAATGCTAGGGGATGCATTGTGTCGCCTAGCGGATGTCTTTTTGACAAAATCAGAAGTGGGGTGAGTGTCGGGTCGGGTGTCGCTTTAACGATGCGATCATTTTAATATTCGGCTTTATATTTTATATAAAAAAAGTTTATTTATAAAAATAAAATTGTTGCTAGATTTTTATTGTTATCCTGCTTAACAACGCATGATTTTTTTATTTTATAAATGTGTTTGCAGAATTATAAACAAGTCTTTTTAGAGTTGTTGGTATTTCTGTAGCTCTGCCTACCCCGCTCTGGGATTGAAGGCGTGATGTTATGTATGTACGTAGGTTAACAGGTTCCTTGTGCCATGCGGCACATGTGCGTCATGGCTAGAGATAAAGATAATGCAGATGTCTTCATCTTAAAATATATTTAATGTACACCTATCTACCAATCTCTATGACACAAAGTATCATTAAATACTTGAAGGTAATGACGTGTCTTATAAGAAAAAATAATGAATTAAATTTTATTTTTACTATGGGGACGTGTCGAAAGAACGCTGCACATTGCTTCGGGACGGGGAACCTGTTAAGTACTAGATATCATGTCATAAGCTCTATTTAAATACGGAACTCTAAAAATGACTGACTGTTGAGTTTCTTGCGGCGTTCCTTCTCAGCATTGGTCTCCTCTTGTGAAGCGCTTGTAGGCGGCCTACTTACTGAATAAAAATCGTTAATCTTTTACGAATAATATTGATTCTATAAGTATCCAATAAGATGTAAATTTAATTACGTACTCTCATATGGTCGATACCAGCTTTAGTTGGTAAACCTAATAGAATTGTTTAATTATACGTATTCTACTTATTCCCCCGTGTGGTTGCCGGGTTAGAATAGTGCCACTCCATGTCTTGCCGTGGATGTCGTAAGAGGCGACTAAGGGAATAAGGGCTTGTAGTACTATTAGGCGATGGGCTGCAACCTGTCACTAATACACTAGTAATTCTTGGCCTGATTGTGCAAAATGTGGTTACAAAATTATAAACAAGTCTTTTTAAAGTTGTTGGTATTTCTGTTGCTCTGACTACCCCACTCTGGGTCTGAAGGCGTGATGTTATGTATGTTTTGCGTATTCTACTTGAAGTAAACTCTGTCTTATGTTTAACGGCGCGTTATTCTTAGTTGGTTGTGAGCCTGCACACAAAGCTGGCGGTCTCGGGGTCGATTCCGGGCATGGGAAACCATTTGTGAGCGCGACTATTTGTTTTTGGGTCTTTGTGGTTTC
This sequence comes from Acleris holmiana, assembly GCA_949316455.1. Lineage (NCBI taxonomy): Eukaryota > Metazoa > Arthropoda > Insecta > Lepidoptera > Tortricidae > Acleris > Acleris holmiana. The sequence goes on from OX438788.1 coordinate 11,197,051, forward strand.
CTATATATAAGTTTGTATTTTTCATAAGTATGTTTATTGTTGGCTATAGGTATCTACTAAATATAGGTATCTATTAAATTTCATCTTAATCGAGTCAGTGTTTATACGTGAATAGGTAACAGACAGACAGAAACACTTCTTCTTTCAGCGACCGTCCAATTTTTCGGAAAAAGTACCCTATGTTCTCAGGGACAATCTATCTGTGTGTCAAATTTCATCCAGATCCAGTCAGCTACTCTGGCGTGATTGAGTAACAAACATTTTGTATATAGGTTGACCAAGTTATAGTCATCAACTACTCAGAGTGTAGGTCTAGGCCGATTCTAATCCCCCTGCAATCAGCTGAGCCACTGTAGCCCATGTAAATCACCGCCTAACTGACAACACCATGACTGCGAGGGGCAGAGCGCCGTGAAATTTGAGCTGAGCTGTGCCCGGGTGACCACCCCTACCTTGAGCGTTTGGACAAAGTTTAAAATAAAATATTATTATCCTAATAATATTATAAACAACACCACAAATAATATTATTGAATTGTAACGTGTGGTTGCCCGGATAGAATACTGCCACTCCATGTCTTCCCGTGGATGTCGTAAGAAGCGACTAAGGGAATAAGGGATTGTAGTACTATTAGGCGATGGGATTGCAACCTGTCACTAATACACTAGAAAACTTCTTGGACTGATTGTGCAAAATGTGGTAACAGTATTATGAACAAGTGTTTTTGGAGTTGTTGTGTACCCCACTCTGGGAATTAAAGCGTAATTTTATGTTTTATGTTGTTGTTTTTAATAATATTATAAAGCAGCTTTTATCTTTTTATAATACAATGAACTACTGGCTTTTGCGCGCGACTCCGTTCGCATAGAAGTCGTTAATAATGCGTCACCTGGAGATTTTTTAATCTTTAATTTAGTTAAAACTAGCGGAGCGGCTCACTTTGAATTCGTTTGCGTGAAATGAACGGTTACTTAGGTTAAGACTGTTAAGAGTTTCTATAAAAATTGCCTCTGATACTTCATACATAACGTCACGCCTCCATTCCCAGAGTGGGGCAGGCAGAGCAACAGAATACCAACAACTCTAAACTTGTTGATAATTCTGTAACCACATTTTGCACAGTCAGGTAAAGATGATTACCAGTGAATCGGTGACAGGTTGCAAGCCCATCGCCTAACAGTACTACAAGCCCTTATTCCCTGAGTCGCCTCTTACGACATCCACAGGAAGACCTGGAGTGGCACTATTCCAACCAGGCAACCACACGGGGGAATCTCTGATACTTCAAGTTTAACAATAAGTATGTAGTTGTCAAGCGTTACTGCGAAGGTCATAGTTATTTTTTAGTGTAATGCCCTGAAGTCTTCTAAATCATAGTCACCCAACACCACCCCTCTATTGCCGTGGCGTCGGCTCGCTCGAGTGTGCATTGATTATGTTACAGGCAGTAATGGATTATTTACCGTAAAGTTGGCTTGGTGCTCACTGTGTACCGAGTTCGGGTTCATTTTTAGGGTTCCGTAGTCTAACAGAAAGCAAGCTGGAATTATTACACTGCATTTGGGTTAATATTTTCTACCGTCCTCGAAAAAGGAGTTTTTTATGGCTAAGTGGAATCTGAGACCCATAGACATTTGAATTCGCAAGTCCCCAAAGGCTAAGGACTAAGACGGAATGCCCCTACGCTAGCAATTTCACCGGTTGTCTTATCCCCACACCGGAACACAACAATTTCTCCTAGTTCATTATTTTTTTGTGGTTTTAATGTTATGTTGTGTGGTGCTATTTAAATTTCGTCAAGATAATGGTCATGAGATGTGAGATATGGAAAGTTAACGGGACTCTTTAATTGTTAAGAGTCGGGTAATTGTTTTTGTAACATTAAATTTAATGTGTTACTCTCATTTTGTATACATCTTTGAAATCCTCGTTTCAAACTTCTTAATCTTTATATGACAGTTTGATTTAAGAATAACTGTTAAAAATTGTGTGATGCATCGGGTTTTTAAAAATTGTACTAACAAACCTTTACCAAACATGCAAGAATGCTAGTAAGAAATAATGCCAATTGGCTTTAAATCCGCCATTTTAAGACTAGTCTACAAAGCTGCTCAGTTTCCTCGGAGACGACTTATCAACCCTCCTCGCTACCCCCGCCAAGATTAACTAAAGATTTCTTAATAGCTCAAAACAAAAACCGACGAGACGCACAATTACTCGCCCTTAATGCCTTTTGTTCGCGTCGCGCCGGCAATGGGACTATTAACCGAGGAATTATAAAGAACATTAACATAATTGTCTCGTTTTCGTGGAGTTTATCACTAATTCACTTTGACTCGTTTGTTGGGTGTCTAGAAGTAATATGGCTACTGGTTCTATTTGTAAGAAACAGTTTGCTTCTGTTTTAACCACCTCCCTTTGCGCGCCCCGTAATTCAAATTGACCTTGAACGGTGCGTCAATGTTACCGTACGTAATTTTGCCGGGTTGTACAATTTTCACGTGTCATAACACGTGTCACGTCGCGAAATGTTAGCAAGGCTTATTTAGAACATTAATTAAAAAGGCAGATAGACTTTACTTTCTTTAAATTCTGAACGCTATACTTGTAAAAAAACTTGCAGTGCTCCTTCTTTCACTCTCCACATGACTCCAAATTAAAATTGTAAAAGTCGGTTATTTTTAATCTAATTTTATCACCAGCCATTTTTTTATAAAAAGAAACTTAAGATCTAATCGTTGCCTGTGCGCATGTCAAACTTATTAAACAAATGAATCCGTACAGTCGACAAAAACTTTTATTTACTCCAAATTAATTTTATTGTGATTCGATAACATCTCGCGGGATTTAAATTAACATACTGGCAATCTAAAATGGCGTAGGTCTCGTTATTTCCTCATAAAAAAAGAAGTTATTTATATTAATTTTGCACTTTAAACCTTATTCAAAGATACGGAGTGTTGGTTTTGTTATGATTTGGGGTTGCAGTTGCGTCGTTTTTTAATATGGATGTCGGGATTAGTATTATTATTATACACCCTTTCGGATGTACGGGGTAGATCATGCAAATACTTTATGGACAATTGAGTTCGCTCTCTTTGTATTGGCCCCACGTTGGGCGCCATTGTTATTATGGTTGTGTAATCTTTTTAGTGGTTTTTATGCACATTAAATAATTATGTTTTGAAATATTGTAGCGTTTTTAGTGGAGCGAATTAAATCATCATGTGTGAGCTTGAAGATCGAAATAAGTGACAGATTTATTTATTTAGGAGTTTTCGAATGTAACGTAAATAGATTATCAGTTTCATTTATTTCCCGTGTGGTTGCCGGGTTAGAATAGTGCCACTCCATGTTTTCCCGTGGATGTCGTAAGAGGCGACTAAGGGAATAAGGGCTTGTAGTACTGTTAGGCGATGGGCTTGCAACCTGTCTGGTAAACATCTTAGCCTGATTGTGCAAAATGTGGTAGAAGAATTATCAACAAGTTTTTTTAGAGTTGTTGGTAATTCTGTAGCTCTGCCAACCCCACTCTGGGAATAAAGGCGTGACTTTATGTATGTATTATGTATGTATGTATTTATAACAAGTTTCTTTTATGTTTTGGCGTTGCAGACTAATAGCACAAGTTATATTTTCTTGCTTGTCGCTCAGTGCGTCTCTATCATTACAGACTAGATAGAAAGGGAGATCCGAGCGACAAACAAGTCGCGGATAACCTGTGCTAGCCCTCCAGTAACATTAAAAAAAAAAAGCCTCAAATATGGACTTTGAACCCAAACCCTTCCTTAACAGTACGAATATTTTTATCCGACCTCTGGGTTACCTACGGGAGGCTGACGAGATTTACTTAATTCAATTATAATTCACTACAATCTATAATTTGGATCCTACAGATCAAAATGCGTTTGCGTGTATTGAACTTCCAATGTTCTTATTTCAACACATTGTAATGACTCCAAAACGTGTCCGTTTTGTTTGATAGTGTAAAGTACGGCTCTGAAAATGCTAACCATCGACGTTTATCCAAATTGCCAAGACGAAACCTTCTAATTTTGCATGCGCGCTGATTTGAAGTAATGATACGTCGCGGATTTGTAAAATTTTGCAGCAGCTATTTTCTTAACAGTTAGGTATTTTTGTGGTAATTGGAATTTGTAAGAAGTCTTAACGAACATGAAAAATGTCCATAAATCATACTTTAGATACCATATTTTTTACGAATTTCACTTCATCGATTGTATCATTTCATCAATCGCTATTTTCTGCTGAAATCATGATGTTTTCAGGATGTCTCAAAAATTAGTTCGTAGGTTAGGTTAAACTTGATACTACCAATAAAAAAATAGATAACTGATGAGGCGAAAAGTGCGTAATGATACGTTCTTTGAAAGGTCTTCTGTGGTCTGTGGAATCAGGTTATTGCGGCGGCATTTCAGTAGGTACTCCAGGACTTAGGCCCGTATCGATAAACTCGACTTGAGTTTGATGCCCGTCACAAGATGCGTCACAAGACTGAGCTTTAATTAATAAACATATTTCAAGTCGTGAAACGTAATCCTTGTATCAGACGAGGCGGCTAGTTGTATGGGGATCTAATCCTGATCCTGAGTATGGTCTTTTGGTGACTTGAGATAATCTCAACACCCGAAAAAATGTCGGACGCACTGCAAAATAGTCGAACATATGGTTTCTTTTTATCAGATAAATCGGTTTAAAAATAATAGTGTCATTTATAAAATGTAAGAGGCAAAATTTTACATCTAAAACGTATTTCAATAATAATTATAATACTTAAATCGAAGTTTTGACTTTGCCGCTATATACAACTGCCTTCAAAAATTGTGTGCTATGTGTGGTGTTAATGTGAAACTATTATAGATGCTAGATAATTTATATTAGGTATAAAGATATCGGAAATAGACCGACCAAGCCGGCGACACAATAGTTCCCTATATATAACAATAATGCGCAATAAGGAGGCGCGAAAAATTTACCTCCCATCCACGGGCTCATTTCACGTAAGTACAATTTACATTTATTTTATAGTACAGTGCACTCAAATACTAAGCCAGTGAATATCTTGTTATGTAAGAAATATTGATACTAAAATCCTACCAATATTTTATCATATCAGTATGTAGGTACCTAGCCAGACCTACCCATCCAACTTGCATCCAATCCTATTTCAACAATCTTAACCCGATTTAAATCGCATCCACAATATGTCTAATATTTTTATTTACTGCCGTATAGAAAACCAATAAAGCTCATTTAATAGGTACTTTGTTAACGATAGATTAATATAAACTTTATACTATAAGGTCTTGTAACTAAACATTTCGTGAAACGGGTTGCTAAAAGTAGAGAGGAGGGGGCGTTTCGTGTTTTTGTTTTGTTGACAAATTGATTGACAATGACATGTCAAACAAAGACAAGGTAGGCTTCGTTTAATTACGAAGGTATTGTAATAAAAACTGAGTGATTTCTTTAAAAACGTATACACACAATCAACTAGGTAGTACTTAATAACAATTTCGGGTCCTGACATAAACGCGGAGCAAAAAGGAGCACTATAGTTACCTAGGTACCTATGTAAAAAATAATCGTGAACCACCCGAAGAATCTTGTTTCTATCATTTGTGATTAGATAGTAAGTTTAACTTTAATTCGTTTTGTAGGTTGTCGCCAGTCCAATAATGGGAAACTTGGATAACATGGCGAGGTTCGCCGGAAATAATCAAGGATGCAATAAAGGGATTTGGATATTTTGAGAAGTCGGTGTTCACGAATCTCAGTAGCGGCCCTACGCAGTTGAAGACTATGGCAATTCGCTTGCCAGTTGCTAAACAAACTTGAAGTATACTCATGTCTTTGTAAACTTATTATAGGTTAGAAATTTGTTTACATTGTGTCATCATGTCTTGTCTTGTTCTACATAAAAGAGGTACTTATGTGTAAGTAAAGTTGTTGATTAGTTCCATGGTATAAAACATTAATATGAATAATTAATAATATTAGACATGTCATTTTTATTACCTAGTTTTTTCAAAGCGCTAGTGCCTTAAGTTTTACACCTCTTAAGTCCAATACCTATGTTCAAATAATGAATTGTCAAGTGTTAAACATTATTGGTCTACTATCAAAGCTCTACATGTTAATTATAAAGAGTAGAAAAGAGGGTAAATTCAGCTTAAAACTTGAGAATATTAAAATAATGTTTGAAATATTGCTCGTAGAAAGTTAAAATATTTTGTTTAGGTTAACATGATCTTGATATTATTAATTAAATGAACTAGCCTCAACCTAGTCTGATGTGTTGAGAAACTAAGTACAAAATATTTTGTACTTATTGCAGCAATGAAACAATAGAATGCAGCGAATCAGATACAAATAAAATAAGGTAGTGAGTTGATTTTAAAACCTGTAAATTTTGTGTTTTATTTACAAATTAAACTTGCTACATGATAATAGTAGTTTTATTTATTGGTGAAGACATTTTGGGTCCCATTATGCTTGAAATTTCATACAAACTATAGGTACTCTGACATTATTTAACTCAGCGTAATGAAAGTATTTGGATCCTACATAGGTATGTACCAAAGGTAACCATAACAGGCTCTCTAAACTCTATATCTTTTCTAGCAGCCTCAAAGTGATTATGGAATACAGAAAGGCTGCTTTGTATGTGGCATAGCAATAAAACAATGTTATTTGATTCTCACATATATATTTTCTTTTTAAACCCAAAATCAACAAGGATCCAGGGTAATGGTATTGGTTGATGGTGTTATGGTGTTTATATTGTTATTATGAATTTTAATGTTTTTAGTTCATACACTGAGGCCCTTTCAGATCAGTGTTCTCTGATTTTATATATCAGTTGGACCATGGTGTACCTACTTAAATTTATTTGTTTAAACATCAAACTTTCTGATTTTAAATGTCTGTAAACTTGAATTTATAAACGTTAATCTCTATCCTCATCAGCCTAGAATCAAGTTTGATGTTATAAATTTTAGTTTAGTTATTTAAAATTTGAGAGCACTGATCTGAACTGGTCCACCTGTGACATGATAACTTCCACTTAGGCCGAATTGTTTGATCAATAGTTAACTGAACTATTGGTTAAATTTCGAAAATTTGACACATTTCCTTGAGATTTTACCATTAGTTATGATTTTTAACAATTAGTTTAACTAAAATTCAAACGGGGGCCTTTTGCATATAAAATAATAGCTTATATTATTACTTGCACTTGTATTACAAATTACAAGCTTTTATGAAACGGGCCCCAGGCCCTAACTTTTAACTTGAGAGGAGCAAGTCCAGTGTCACACTGACAAGTGCCCTAATGGGATATGTGTATGTATGTAAACATTTTATTGTACAAGAAAAAGAGATAATAATTACATAATAGAGAAAAATAAAGCATAGATTTCTTTCATTAGTGCATGGATTATTATTGTTAATTGTAGGTACAATGACAAAAATATGGTATGGTGGATGGTTTATTTGCTGAACAGTTAGCACAAGTTCCTGCGACTCGTTTGTCACTTGGTAACCCTCCACCTAGTCTATAAACAAACAAAAACCAATAAATAAGGGACAACTGAGAAAATACAACTTGTGCTAACCACTGTTATAAAATATGCAAAAATAAAACATTCAGGTAAACTGCAGTTGAATTTTAATTGAGAAAATAATAATTATTTAATAAAGTTATCAATAACACATTAAACACCAGTTTTCCAGGGGACGGCAGACCATAGATCTGAAAATAACAAAAATAATAAGTGTAATGAAATCCTACCTGTTTTACACACTTTATTAACTGTTTAGAAATTATGTTAGTTTGATCTTTTAATTTATATTTAATACTAAAAGTTTAAAAAATACATTCATATTTGAACAACAATAATGCACATAAACTGTCTGCACATGTCAAAACTATCTTTGATAAACAACATTCAAATAAGAATTCTAGTAAGTCTTGGTGATCATAAATTATAGCCTTGATCATATTTAACCGATACACTGAGGCAGTTTGAGGACTGATTAATAATAGATTCCTAATAACCTAAAGCTGTAGGCAAATTGGCAACTTAAGAATGTTACCTCCTTCAATATCGATAAAAGGGACACGGTGCAAATTATGCATTTGGCTTCTTCCCCTGTAATGGTTTTCATTTTTCATCTCAAGCAGAAGGAATTCTTCCAGGCTCCAGCCTTCGATATGCTTGCTGTAGGGGTTGACCTTCAGAATACGTTTAATTTTTTAAATAGGTAGGTACATCATCAGCAAGGTTGGTTAATGCCGAGTTGGATTCGAGAAGCTGCATCTTTGTCGTTGGTGTTCTCGGCCCCCGTCAGGGCCGGGGAGACAGATCAGGGTATCGCCCCTTTCAGTGGTGTCCACATATGGCGTCAATTTGAACATATTTAATCCCCTTTCGTATGTTTGTGAGCCGCGGCGACGTCTTCCAGTTAGGAGGCTCTTAATCCTAACGGCGCGGCGACAGTCAGCCTGCGGTGAGAGGGGAAGGCGTCGGTAGCTGCACTTTTTAACTTGTATAATACTTAAATACCAATGATTGTACATGCACATAGTCAATTTTAAAGACCCAATTCACTTAAAAAAACTTAACCTGTAAGTAAACTACTGTCAATAAACAATAACTAAAGAGATTCCCGCTACGCACGTTTCGTTTTTTCAATACAATTTCAAGGAGAGTTTGAAATATTTAAATTTTTTACGTACATACGTGATCATCTTTAAGCCGAAAACAAGTTAAAAGAAATACTTTCAAAATAATGACTTGCTTTGTCAATTTACTTTAGAAATATGGATTTATTATGGTTTAAGTATCTTACCTTTGTCAAGTCTAAACGCAAAATAAAATATTTTTAGGAACCATGCAGATTCAAAACGTTTCGTTGGTCGTTCAAAAAATGATAGTGCTAGCCGTGCAGGGATTGAAATGCGCTTCTAACATAAGATCATCTCATTGGAGAGCTTCTCAAAATGAGTTTATAAATAAGCGACCATCTTGGCTCCAGGATTACGCCTCGAGACGGTCTCATTTGATGAGTTCTCAGGTCACGTTTTGAGTCGAGTTTATCGATACGGGCCTTAAGGACCTTCAAGTGGGGAGCATATACTTTTCTCGATTCCTATCCTGCTGTTTCAGTGGCATTCTTACCACTAACGTAAACGTTTGTCGAAAACTGTCTAAATGTATAGAACTGACAATAAGCGCTCGTTGCGACCGTCTGGCAGTTAACTATTCTATTCATTTTCGATAACGATACCGTTCTCTCAACTCGCAATGCATCTAATCTAGGACCACTCGGCCTTCATAAGCCGATATGCAGTATTTCTAATACAATAGCCAAAGCAGATTAATTCTTATAATATGATTAATAACGTTACATTTGCTACAGAAATGTTGTCTGAGATATTGCCATTTGTCTTTTTTTTATGTTAAGGAGAAGGCACACGAGCACTCAGCCTCCTGATGGTAAGTGGAATCTGAGACCCATATACATTTGAATTCTCAAGACTATAATCCTAAAACCTGAAATGCGATGCCAACCCTGAGGACTAAGATGGAATGCCTCTATGCTAGTAATTTCACCGGTTGTCTTATCCCCACACCGGAACACAACAATGCGAACACTGTTGCTTGGCGGGTGGTTAATGGATAAGATGGTGGTAGCGATCCAGACGGACCCTGCACAGGGTCCTACCACCACTAAAGCCACCTCTTAGCAATGCAGCATTGGTGTCCATGGGCGAGTTTGATTAACAATCAGGTGAACTGCTGGCTTTTATGCTGGCCTCTAGTATATAGAACACAGTAGGAACATAGTTTTATAAGTAAAAATGTTTTATACTGAGCACTAGCTAAGCTGACAAATGTTGTCCTGTCTTATCTATGAATATTGAAATCAAATCAGTATAATTATTAAAAAAGAAACGCATACTTAACTGTCAGTCGTTTGACAGAAAGCGCGCCGCAAATATCTTTTACAACATATGCATTATTAACTATTTTCTTATTGTTCTATTTTCTTTCATAAAAACCTCCTGGCAGTAAAAAACAAGATAAAAAAAAATGGTGCAATCGGTCCAGCTGTTCATGCGTGGTGCCGTGACCAGGAAAACGGATTAATTTTGTATATGTATAGTTGAGCATTATTGGTATTTTTGACATATTAAAAATGGCATAACACGTAAACATTGGTAAGTTCACAAACACTTGACTGTGACAGAGGAACCGAAAGAACAGGGGCAGAAGTATATTGTCCCTATACTGCAAATACCTATTGCCGTTTGATTGCCATCCTACAAAGCACTCTAAGGTGTTATGATCAGAGTGAAAATTAAGTTTGGCAATTGTCGTCACTTAGTGTTTTCGCTATATGGACGATATATGGTTGAAGTTGGTTTATATGTTTTCTTGTGATTTAAAGTGTGATTTGTTTTGCAGTCACAGAAAAACCAGGCTACCAGTCACCTTATGGAGGAATGGATAATGGAATGGTAAGTTATTAACTATTCGAATGTGAAAAAAACATGTTTTTTTTTTTATATAGATGGCCATTGTTGAACACAGGTGTGTAATATAAAGTCGTGTCATATCATATTTTTAATTGTTTGTTGATCTTTTGCTTTCAGTTAGGTGCTTACTTTTTTATGCATTTATTCAAGGAGATATCTAAGTGTTTGAATTATTTTTAGTGTTTTATTAGTGCTGAAAACTACTGTGTGATTAATACCATGTAAAAAAGAACTTATATACTGTCATCGCCATAATTTAATTATATCTTATCGTTTTTAAATTGCTCTCTATTAATTTCTCCATTTTTTTTTTAAATTGTATTTGAAACGTTTGATAGGTACAAACAGCAACACTCTTAACCGTATAACGGTGGACCTTATTACAAAAGGCATAAGGTCTACCGATGAACAGTTAACAGTGTGGGCGATGGTACCTACTTACTTTATATTCAATGAGGATTCGTGTATGTGCAATTTCTGCACAACTTAGCTGTTAAAATTTACTATCTTATAGTATTTTTGAACTGAGGCCCTTTCGGATACACTTCGACCCTTACAATGTTTTGTCCAACTATCTTCATACGTAGTTAAGTTACACACTCAACTGTTCGAATGTGCTGGTTTTCTAACGACGATTTTTCATCACCGTAAGAGCGGTTCTCTGCCTTTTCGCCGACAAATCTTGGACAAATGCATCGTTTCGCAACTTATACATTTTCCAACCCGGTTTTTTAGGGTTCCGTAGTCAACCTAGGAACCTTTATAGTTTCACCATGTCCGTCCGTCCTTCCATCCGTCCGTCCGTCCGTCCGTCCGTTCGTCCGTTCGCAGCCTAGCGCAGAGACTCTTAGTAGTAGAAAGCTGTAATTTGGCATGAATATGCATATTAGTTACGCTAACAAAGTGGTACAATAAATAGTAAAAAAAACATATTTTAAAACTACACTTAACATGGGGATGTATTTTTTTTGACGTCTACCCCATCGTGTGGGGTATCGTTGGATAGGTCTTTCAAAAATATTACGGGGTTGTAAAAAGAGTTTTTCGATTAAGCAAACCGTTTATAAAATATTAAGCTTTAAAGCGCCAAAACTACAAATGCTAAAAATCTGAAAAAAAAAACTTAAATGAAAGGGAAAACTATCATGACTATGTAGACATCATTGTTTCTTGAGATACAGGCGATTAAAGTGTTTATACCTACTAAAATCATCTTTTGGCACCAATTGACTTTAAATAATGTTTGTAGTGCTTAACGGCTTCGGAACCCTATACTGAGCATGGTCCGACATGCTCTTGCCCGGTTTTTTTCTGTAATGATGATTTTCTGGACACGATGGTCCTGAAATAAATCCAGAATTATTTACAGTTTCGGAAAAAAAGCCGGTTGTCAAATGATATGTTTGTGAAATGAATCATTTGTGAAACGTTGGTTATGAAATGATAGGATCCCCGTAACAGAACCTTAAGGGTCTCCCTAAACCTATCGACGCGGAATCGGCGTTAGCTGATCAAAAAACTCTTTATGTCTACGCAATAAGAGCGAAAAGACGTCGTTCGCCGGCCGACGTCAGCCGAGCCGATTCGCCAGACCACCTCGGCCAAGATTAACTAAATCCCGAGGTCGCATAAGTAGCAAAAGGATAGCAAAAGTCGAGATGCCCGAGAAAAACCCCAGTTGCATGAAGAAATCCAATAAAAAAGGAAGCAAATCAGAACGGATAGCCTTAGTCGGCGTTTTCGAGGTTACCCTAAAAAGGGAAGGGAATGAATCTACATAAAGCGCTGTTTTCAGTAACGGTGCAGATAAATTGATGTATGTGATGTTTTGAATATTAAGAGAGCTTCTCAAAATGTGGACAATGCTAACGTTCTCGAATTGTATTCAAAAAAAAAATCACAGGGCAATTTCACACAAATTTACCTAGTCCCAAACTAAGCTCTAGGCTTGTATTGTGTTGCTAGACTCAATATAAATAAAATAAATAAATATCAGTAACCAACCGCCGAGCAACATTGTTCGCATTGTTGTGTTCCGGTGTGGGGATGAGACAACCGGTGGAATTACTAGCATAGAGGCATTCCATCTTAGTCCTTAGGGTTGGCAACGCATTTGAGGTCTTAGGATTATAGATTCAAATGTCTATGGGTGTGATTCCATTTAACATCAGGTGGCCCGAGTGTTCGTGTGCCTTCTCCTTATCATAAATAAATAAATATCAGGGGACAATCTCACAAATTGATCTAGTCCCAAACTAAGCTCTAGGCTTGTACTGTGGGTACTAGACAACGATAAACTTACTTATATAGAGAAATACATACAAAGACTCAGGAATAAATATTCGCGCTCATCAGACAAATATCTGCCCTTACCGGAATTTGAACCCGGGACCGCTGGCTTCGGAGGCAGGATCACTCCCAACTAGGCCAACGTGTCGTTAAAGGTATTTAACTAAATGGGTCAATCAACTTTTCTTTGTACCTCGTTGCCATGGTGACGTCTCTTAAGTTACTCTTACAAAATGTGATTTTAAAGTATTAATCCACCAAACATTAGTTTTTATTGCAATAAACAAGCCCATTTGTATGGGTTTTCTTTCAAGGATATTTAGTAGTGTGGTATTAAACCATTTTTCTAAGAAACTCTATCACTGTTGTCTCCTGAGTTACGGGACAGAATAACAACAACAAAAAGTTGATCCACCCAAATGTAAGGAGAAAACTGGACAAGTGCGAGTTAAGCTCGCGTGGAGAGGGCTCCGTACATTGAGAAATTTCCCTTGTTACTTTAAATTATACTTATTAAAGGTTTTCCTGTAATCTATGTCCTAATAATAACCTGTAACCTGTTTGGATTTTTTCAAAAATTTTGATTCATTAGTGTCGGAGATAGGGTGTTGGAATGGAAAATTATCGCCTATTTTATTAAACAACTTCAAAATTACTTTTTGGCTTGAACAGTGACATCTATAACAAAAGCGCCATCTGTTGTAGACTAGCATTACTTATTCTTATGTCCAGTATTTACGAGGTTTCTCAATATCTTCAAAGGGTATTGGGATAAAAAGTATCCTATTTACTATGTGCAATCGGCAAAATGGAACCCTGCCTCACCATACAATTGTATCACAGAGTAATATTTCGATATTTCATATTAAAAAAAAAAAACTTGTTAATTTATAACGTCACTGCGACACAGTTTAATGGCGGCTCAGGGTTCGTCTCCAAATAAACGGACACTGTTCGATTTATATGTCGTATTAGTGTGGATAATTAACGGACATACGAAGCACGTTCTTGACTCAATAGACGGTAATAGTTCGACTCCTGCGCAAAAAGGTAATTGCTCCAATACCGGGGCTAGTGTGAAACATGCTGTCGGTCCAAGATGATAGCTCGCTAGTCGGTTTTATACAGGGTGTACATATCCTTGTCTAAAAGATATTTAGTACATGAAAATCTCGAAATAAAGGTAGGTAGTTATACCTTTCAAATGGTAATGGGTCAGTCAAACTACCTTTCAAATGGTAATGGGTTAACGTTTCTCTTCCCTCCAACCCAGTCCGATTTTTATGATTTTTTAACATGTTGTAGACATTATGAAACACTAAACGTACATACATATTCAAAAATCGTCATATCTGACTCGATTTAGGGGGTGCGAGACGTTACCTCCTGAAGCTATAAAGTGAAAGTATTTTTTGTACAGTCTTATCTACCTACATAACAAAACTAATTTTGGTGGCTTTATGACCTAAGTCGAGTTGAATTCGAAAATTGACCTCTTTCTCGATGTCGGTGTTACCACCCAACCGGTTGCAAACACGACCTTAATATCCCAACACCCTGTATTCACAAAAAACTCGTATGCCACCGTCGGCACCTGCCCGAACAATTAACTAGGTATATTAACTGGTTCAATACTTCATCATTGAATAAATAACACCCTTATCTTGAAGAGATTAAGGCTCGAAGTACTTTTAGGTAGAACATGCTGATTAAAAAAATAACGCCTCATTTCAACGTAATAAGGACATTTTTTTTGTAAACTTTGTCAGGTTGGTAACTACGTATTAATCAGTCTTCAATTTAACTGGTTGGTCAGAAGACACGTCGTTATCGTTACGGTAATTAAAAAGTTCAGAATGTTTATCGAAACGTTATAGATTTGACTTTTGTATGTGAAATGCTGAGTAGGTTAAGGAGTTACAATAGATTATTTTTAATGCTCGGAAGAGGCAAACGAGCGCACCTGGCGGTAAGCGAGGACCATGGACATTTGAAATGTCAAGGCTTCATATGCGTACCCTTAGAACTTAGGCGTGCGAAATAGGTATGCTAGTAATTTCACTGGCTGTATTTTCTCCACACTGAAAGACAAACTAACGAATCGAGAGCAGACTAACGAATCCAATCTAGGTGGGCCTACGTTAACTACACTGCCCTTTTATCTGCTATCACAAATGGCAGTATCTCAGACAAAACTCCTGTAGCAAATGAACCTTATTACTAGCCAACAGGATAGGGTTGAATCTGCTTTGGCCATTGAATTTGAGATACTGCTTATTGGCTTAGGATGGCAGTCAGAGTCCACCTCTCAACTCCATTAGGTCAGCTCTTAGTTACCATAATATTGCATTATCATCGGAATGGCACACATATTCCAAATTTAAACCCTTTGCAATAACTGAAAGTGGTAGAGGTGGGAAGTATTTGGGCAGCTTCATTATAAAATTTGCTTAAATCTTTAAAACTACGCAACGGATTTTGATGCGGTTTTTTTAATAGATAGAGTGATTGAAGAGGAAGGTTTATATGTATAATACTTTAATCCGGAGCGAAGCGAGGGCGGGTCGCTAGTAAAGTAATAAATAATAATTATTAAAGCTTAAACAAATAAAATCAATACAAATGTAAGGCTAATAACATAAAACTAAAAATAATGAGTCTAGGAGAACAACACGACGAAGTCTCTACCTCAAAAGCCATAACTAGAATAATAAACTGAAGAACCAGGCCTTGCAAACGTGAACAGACCGGACCCCACAAACAGCACCCGTTCACGAGTATGACGCGTATCTCAGCCATCACTTCTCTCAACCATGTGTTCGGGAAAGTGGCGACCCGATTTTATAAACATTAACTACTTACTTTATCTAAAAACTCGTTTAAGTTTGTAGAAACACTTATGCATAAGAAAGGAAGATAATTTCTGCGTTCACACAATACAATCGTGTTATTTAATTTTATATTTATATACAGTAGGTAAGTATCTATTATACAAATACGATCTCTCACCCTTCACACTCGCAAAAACCTGACGTCAATGTCCACGTGCCGAATCAAAACTCTTAATTCTTTGAGACTTGCAACTCGGTAGCACTCAACAAGCCGCGTAATTAAAAATACTCATGGAACTAGTCTTTTGTAGACGCGTTGTACATCTCACCTCTAGGAAGTGGTTCAAAATTGAACTGCAGCATTTGACCGAAACACGCATTAACACGGCAAGTTAAATAAAACCTTGTAATAACCTGCGGCAGACTACCACTAAACGTCAAGTCAGTAATTAACTGTCTATACCAAAACCGCAAACTAAAACCCGTATGAAACTAGCCTGAGGGCTGCCACCTGTCTGATTGTTTCTGGATTAATCCTAGTATGGTTGCCGGGTTAGAATAGAGCCACTCCATGTCTTCCCGTGGATGTCGTAAGAGGCGACTAAGGGAATGAGGGCTTCTAGTACTGTTAGGCGATGGGCTTGCACCCTGTCACTAATACATTGGTAAACGTCTTAGCCTGATTGTGCAAAATGTGGATACAGAATTACCAACAAGTCTTTTTAGAGTTGTTGGAATTTCTGTAGCTCTGCCTTCCCCACTTTGGGAATGAAGGCGTTATGTTATGTATGTGTATATATGTAATCCTAGTATGGAGGTCCTGAACTACATACAATGAATATCACACCTTCATTCCCAGAGTGGGGTAGGCAGAGCTACAGAAATACCAACAACTCTAAAAAGACATGTTTATAATTCTGTAACCAAATTTTACACAATAAGGTTTACTTGTACTAGTGTATTAGTGACAGTACTACAAGCCTTTATTCCCTTAGTCGCCTCTTATGACATCCATGGGAAGACATGGAATGGCACTATTCTAACCCGGCAACCACACGGAGAACTCGCGACACTTTAACAGGGTATAAACAGTATTTCGTCTTCAAACAATGGTATGTCGCGCGGCTTGCATGTGTGCGGGCCTCGACCGTATGCGCTGTGAGCCACCACAAACAAACTCAACAGGACGGACCTAGCCGGTACAGTCGAGGCTTCGCCGTCGCCGCGTTTGGTTGCGCGCGTTTTAAGTTTCGATCGACGGACATCGACGCAATTCTAGCACACGAACGGCAGTAGGTAACAGAAATTTCTAACATCACATCCATCTGCCAAATTATGTACGTTCGACTGCAAAGAGATGTATCCACTTTTTCACCTTTTTGCATTGTAATAAGGTGAAAAAGTGGATATATCTTTTTGTAGTCGACTATACGTATCATATTTAACGCTTGTTTTACTTATCTTTCAACCACACGCTATTAGAATGTATAGTTTCAGGTAATCATCCGTTTAATGTACTTTCCAATAATAATGACATAGTGTTTTATAAAATTATAATATACAGCTTTTGCCTGCGACTCTGTTTCCCAAGTCGTTGATTGCTATTCCCCCGCGAACTGTCCTATGGTCATGAATAGGGCTGTTTTTTAATACAATTGATTCTGTTTTATTCGTAAGTTACTCATATAGTTTATATGATTAACATTCGTAACTAAAAGGATGCGATCGTGATTTTGTTCTCATTGAGCCATTAACTATGTACAATTTTTTCGAAGACTTCCTATTAACATTTCCAGGACTTACAAAATCCAGGGTGCCGAGTGACTTTTCCGGCGTCATCACTGGCATCCCTAGTCCGTCATTCGGTTGTATCAACTCTTTATTCAGCAAACCTGTCCGTGAAGCCGGCTCAGCAGATGCGCAGTAATTGTAATTGCCGGAGAATGGGGCGGTTACGTTTTTATTGGCCGCAAGTGTAACGCTTGTATGAATTACGTCGATTAGCTGCTTAGCCAAGTTTTGAGCTACGAGTATGTTCCTGTCGGGGAAGTTGTTTCTATTCTATCCTTTCTCGAACCTTCTCTACAAAAGAAAACCGGGCAAGTGCATGTCGGACCATGCTCAGTGTAGGGTTCCGAAGCCGTCAAGTGCTACAAACATAAAAATCAACAAGTAATAACTAATTTTCTATTTTTCTAAAGTCATTTGGTGCCGTTATATGCTCTTTCATTTAAGATTTATTTAAAAAAAATAGTAGTTGTACTTTTGGCTGTAGTGTGGGGAACACTTGAGTCTAACAAAAATTAGTGCTTTAAAGCTTAATATTTCATAAACGGATTTCTTAATCGAAAAACTGTTTTCACAACTGCGGACGGACGGACGGACGGACGGACATGGCGAAACTATAAGGGTTCCTAGTTTGACTACGGAACCCTAAAAAAATATCAACCGTGTAGTATTTGGACCCGCCCGCCTCTGTACTTCGATACTGGAATCTGTTTGTTTGTGAGTATGTAAACACTTTATTGTATAAACAAAAGAGATCACATTAAAAAAATACAGCGCATTTTATTCCTTCGGGAACTGTCCATTTGCTGCCGTGAGGACGGAACGGACGAAGAAACATATTTTCACATTAACCTTGTAAGGTCCACGTGTAATTTTGTTAGTTAAAAATAAACTTGTGACAGTCAACTGAAGTTTAAAGTCACTTTGTCAGTTCTAAATTTAACACATTTAGCCAAAAAAAGTGATAAAACTTTTACCGACTTTTCGATTATGCAAAGAAAGCTCAAACGGAATTTTCAAATTATGAAAATATTTATTAACAAAGCAAACTTATCAGCTTATCTTAGCCAAAGCTAAAACAGTTATCAGCCCAGACAATAGTACATCTGGGGGTTAAGGAGAGGGGGGGCTTGTAACTCAAGGTCCTGCCTTTTGTGTCCCTTCAGTTGGACTAGTATTCTAAGAGCCGTATTAATAAACTCGTTTTGGTTGAGACGCCCGTCTCAAGATACATCAAATTAAACGCCAAGCCATAGAAAACTGTAATTTTTGACGCATCTTAAATCAATAAATATCAGGGGACAATCTCACACAAATTGACCTAGTCTCAAACTAAGCTCTAGGCTTGAACTATGGGTACTAGACAACGATAAACATACTTATACAGGCGGTGACAAGAAATTCGCCGTATTCCTCGAAAGGAGTTATTCTACAGCTCATTTGTAATGATTTAAGTCCAGTTAACCAGGGGTCAAAACTCATTGGTTTTCGAGTTATTCACGTTTTTAGTTTTTTCAAAAAAAAACAAAGTTTTGCAAATAAAAGGATTTGAAGTTAGAAGTTCTAGCAATTATTTTCAAAATTTTGTGACATTTTAAAGCATAGCTAAAAAAAAGTATGACACTTCGCGTGCAAATTACAGGAATAGTTTGCTTAACTCATAAGCTTTCTAAAAATGTACAATTTATAACATTTTAATACAAAAAAAATACAATTAATAATAATAATAGCAGAACAGCTAGAAGACTTTACTTAGCGTACTTGACTCTAATGGGTTTGTTTGTGTCGTTTTAGATTCTCCGAGTTACGCTTCTTTTTTTTTCTATATAAGATAAGGTTTTGATTGATTGACAGGTTCATGAAACTCTTTTATTTATTTTTAAATTGTAATTAATTTGAGAAAAACTTATGGACAACTATATATAAAGAAAAGGTAAAATATTCTGGACTGAAATATTTTGCCAACCTACGTGCAATAGTTTTCTTACATATTTAATTTAATGTAAAATACTTTCATCCATTAACCAGATAAGTGAAGGTCGTTTTATGCTCGGACCCTATACTGTAGAACTTGTACGAGGAAGAAGGGACTGTTTGTTGTACGAGTACATATACACCCTATATGATATGGTATACTGGGTTGTCGATAAAAATATGTATGTAAAGAACAAAAAACCGCTTTCAAAAACATAAAATAACTTGTTTTCAAATGGTAATAGGTCAATTAAATGAAGTCGGCTTTTGATTAAAAATATTGTCGGACGCCGACTTCAGTTTTAGTGATCATAATACGCTGTTATGTAGTCCTGGTAGGTCTCAATCAATAAGAAACTACAGGACATTTCTTCTTCTTCTTTTTTATTAATGGCGGTCCACCGCGATGTGACAGGACATTTCAATCTCGCCGCAAGTAACGCCGCGGGAAAGTCACGGTGTCTGTATACATTTAAACCAAATATGCGCATAGTCTCTCTATTATGTTGCTTACGTACCTTTGAGGAGTTCCGGTGCCCATCTCTGTGGGGTCTTCATCATCCGTTTCGGTTTACCCAATGATACTTTCTGAATGCTAATGTAGGACTTGGGAAACCCAAAATCACTATGTATATGCTAATAATATTTGAGGAGTTCCCTCAATTCTTCACGCTCCCCCGACAATGGGACCACTCCGGGTGTATACACAAATTCAAAATCGGTCCACATTTGACGGAGTAATCGCGTAACAAAAATACAAAAAAAAACATGGCGATATCTTGGGTCACTAGTAGAGTGACTAGATCGAAACATTACCACATTGCAAAATGACCACATCGCTTGTAGCCAACATCTCAAAATGACTGAGTCGTAAAATGACCACATCGCTTGTAGCCTACTTCTCAAAACGTCCGAGTCGCAAAATGACCACATCGCTTGTAGCCCACATCTCAAAAAGTAGGCTACAAGCGATGTGGTCATTTTACGACTCAGACATTTTGAGATGTGAGCTACAAGCGATGGGGTCATTTTGCGAGTCGGTAATTTTGCGACCGAGTCATTCTACTAGTGACATGATATCTTTTCTGTTATTATCTTTAGCAATATCTATAGGAGTCTTTTCCTCTCGCATCTAAAACATCAACTTGCGCTCCTATCTTTAGCAAAAATCTGACAATTTTTAACTCTCCCACACAAACAGCAATATGTAGCAGTCGAATTGAGAACCTCCTTTTTGAAGTGTGTAAAAACTTAGATACTCGTATTCTTAACTCCATTTATCGCATCTTTAGAATTATAGTGACCTAATTCACATATTTTGGATTTCGAATTATAATACTAAATTTGTGTAAAACTGCATTATGTTCAGAAATTTTCGTTTGATTCAGTTAGTCCATGGGAATTTGGTGAAATTTCTGCTAAAATTAGATTTTACACTAAATTCCACGATTCGATTGTCCTAAATCCATTTGGCAGAAATTTCACAAAATTATCATATACTATAAATCTCGCGAAACAGACCAATTGTGAATTCTCATTAAAAAAAAATACAAATCTTAAACATTACCCCGTTGTAATCTCTTACATTGATCAAGTGTCACTGCATCTTTCCTAAATTTCGTAACACCATAAATCTATTTTGTCAATAAGGTCGTTATCCGAACGCGACTGTACTGCCCATCGCTAACACAAAAAGGCGTAAAAAATAAACAGTCATGGTAAATTAAACTTTTTGTCGTTGAGGATAAGAACGTAAATGCTGTAGTAGTTTTTGTTAGATAAAACGTTTTTTTCTTGGCACAATGTACAAAGAGCCTGAAGACTATAAAAGAGAGGGATCTTGAGTTAATGCTACGTAATAGTATAGTATAATATAACTATAGCTAGGAAACATATTAACGTCTCTATTGCTTTAGTAATACGTTTCATTTTCGTTTAACTGAGGCCTTTCTTTTATTCCCCTATATGTTGTATGCTCCATTACTTTGGAAACCTCGTATTTTAATCACGTTCTGTTCTGGATTCGGACTTTATATAGGTAGTGTTAAGGTATTTATTAGTAGTTCTAATAGAGTTATATGTGAATTGAGATAGTCGTAGATGTATATATAGAACTACTACTATAGAACAAAGGGTATTTGAGATGTGTCTGGATCAGGTATTCTTAAAGTTAGCTTCCGAGAACCCTTCCGAGTCACTTGGTGACCTTGGGTTTACGTACATTAAGTACCCTTAAATTCATTTTAATTATGAAAATATAAAGTTTTGCTTATTTTGGGGCTCCGTAAAATATTGGGGATGTAAGATTATTAAAAAAACAAGATGTAATTTCAATTTTTTTATTGTATTGTATTTAGCTAGTCGAAAAATACAAAGTGGGAATATTTTATGTAGAGTACACAGCCCAAGAGAAAAAATACAGAAAAAAAAAGTTGTTTATTCAGTAAGTAAGCCGCACGGGCACTTTTACACGTCACCTACCTGAAACTATTTGTACAATTATCCATTCTGTGCTGAAACCTGAGTATATCTGCAAAATACTAGAAGGGTATGTGTAAGAGAATTAGGGACTGAAGTCATAGTCGAACCGCTTACAGATCTTCTAAAAACAAAAGTTGTCTCTCCTGTGGTCAATAGTTAAGAGCTTGTGTGCATATAAGTTATGTTTTTTTATGATAGGTCTAAAGCAGTCCAGACGGCGTTTTTGCGGGAATGGGCTTAGCCAGAAAATTAGGCCTTAAAAACGTTAACTTTCGGTGTGTCCACAGGAAAGACTGTGTATGACCCTTCTATTTTAATAAGGCACCAAGCCGAAAGACATTTAGCAAATAGAAATACTGTACCTTATAGGAGACTAAGTAACTATTTCGTTTTTAATAAACTGCCGACGGGAACCGTCAGATCGATCATATTGAAATTAGAAATTATGACGACACGTTGGCCTAGTTGGGAGTGACCCTGCCTCTGAAGCCAGCGGTCCTGTCCTGAGTTCAAATCCCGGTATTAGATGTTTGTGTGTTGAGCGAATATTTGTTCCTGAGTCTAGTAAATAGATATCATAGTTATAATGAATTCACAATAAGATCGTCAGTGTATGCCTACAGGGACGAAATCTCACCGAGATTTTTAAGAGTAGGTATAGCGTTATGATCGTTTATCGATCGACCCTAAGGGAACTGATCTCGACTAACGCCCATATATGCGTCAAAATTTACAGTTATCTGTGGCTGAGTGTCAAGATGAGTTTTAATACTGCCCTGCTTATCGGTGAGATATCAGTCAAGCAATGGAGAAAAAGAAATACAACCACCAATGACAGCGGCGACTAAGAGCTCGCTCCATCCACATGCAGAAGCGGTAGCGGAAGCGGTAGTGGACGCCAGCTCACAATCTCACACAACCTCGAACGGAGCGAATGTTACTTGGAGTACAATTTTGACATTTGCTTCGTACAAAACTTGTCAAATTTTATTTAATGTTACTTAGCTCCTCTGCGTTTTGAATATTAAGAACTGACGTAAGATAATCATTGTTATGATCGATTATTGATGAGCGCGAAAAACGAATAAAATGAATGACCAATATAAACCCGCTCTATTTTAGATTTTTAGTTTCAAGTTATTGCCCTTACATTTCCCCCAGTGTGGTTGTCGGGTTAGAATAGTGCCACTCCATGTCTTCCCGTGGATGTTGTAAGAACCGACTAAGGGAATAGCGGCTTGTGGTACTATTAGGCAATGGGCTTGCTTGTTAGCCGGATTGTGATAAGTGTGGGTACAGAATTATAAACAAGTCTTTTAGAGTTGTTGGTATTTCTGTAGCTCTGCCTACCCCACCCTATGTTTTTATGATTGAAAAAATCCGCTGGAGTTTCTTGTGGCGCTTCTTCTCCGCAATGATGGTCTTGACCGAAGCGCTAGTAGATTCACTGTATATTAACGACGTTTAAAAGCTCCCTCATGTGGCCATACTGAATAATATTTTGAATTGTAAGAGCAGAAGCGTTAGCGGTAGCGGGCCCACAATCTTCCACAACCCCGATCCCAAACTGCGGCATAAAACTAAAGGTCGCCGACCGTTTTTACTGCCATTTACTTAAGTGATCCAGAACGGACAGTTTACTACGCCGTATAAGAGATAAGGGTGGGTGGGCGATTTTTAATACGCTAGGGGCAGTTGGGTAGGCGTTTGGGATACTTCATGCTATACCTTAATGTACATGTAAGTACTGAAAATGTTAACTTGATATTTTAATTAGCGACCCGCTCTTGCTTCGCTCCGGTTTTTGTAAGACTCGTACATAAACCAGAACGTATTATACATAAAAACCTTCCGTGAAAAAATATCTAACTGATGGTGAAAACTGCATCAAAATCCGTTGCGACGTTTAGGAGTAGTTAGCGGATTTACAGATATACAAACAGACGGAAAGACAGAAGCGGAGTGACTTGGTTTTTATACTATACTAGCGACCCGCCCTCGCTTCGCTCCGGATTAAAGTATCATACATATAAACCTTTCTCTTCAATCACTCTATCTATTAAAAAAAACCGCATCAAAATCCGTTGCGTAGTTTTAAAGATTTAAGCATACATAGGGATATAGGGACAGAAAAAGCGACTTTGTTTTTTTTTTATGTTAAGGAGAAGGCACACGAGCACTTAGGCGACCTGATGGTAAGTGGAATCTGAGACCCATAGACATTTGAATTCTCAAGACTATAATCCCAAGACCTCAAATGCGTTGCCAACCCTGAGGACTAAGATGGAATGCCTCTATGCTAGTAATTTCACCGGTTGTCTTATCCCCACACCGGAACACAACAATGCGAACACTGTTGCTTGGCGGGTGGTTAATGGATAAGATGGTGGTAGCGATCCGGACGGACCCTGCACAGGGTCCTACCACCACTAACTATACTACTTATACTATATATGTTTTATACTATGTAGTGATAAAGTACCTACTATGTACTACTACATATCTTATTATAAGGCCTCATTATAAGTATTTGTTTAATAGTAAGTTATCAAATCACATACTGGAGGCCCAGGTTAGGGTATATAGATCAGTGGGTAGGCCATCGGCTCGTTGGTCTGATGCCATTTGGTGAAGAAGGTGGTGGTGGCGAGACCGGGCAGAGCTGCGTAAAAACGAAGAGGCCTTTACCTTGCTGTGGGTGGATGTGGGCTGAAGTTATTAATAATGATATTGATGAAGTAATCACATTTCATTTATTTTTTACTTCCGTCCGTCTGTCAAACTCGTGCCTAACACCTCAGCATTATGCTAAGCCAGTGGATCTCTGCCGTTTGGCCAAATTATTTTTCGTTAAATGCATCATTTGGGCAAACGCTTTTTTTTTCCAAAAATATTTTAGGATTTTTATAAAACTAACCTAACCTAACCTTTATACACGATAATCTTGAAATAAGTCCTGAAATATATACAGTTTCGGAAAAAAATGCGTTTGCCCAAGAGATGCTATTGGGAAATGATGCATTTGACGAAAAATTATTTGGCCAAACGGCAGGCTCCCTATCTCGTTCACTGCTCTAAGACACACCCACCACTTTGTGTTTTTTTTAGTTTACTGTTTTTTACTTTTTTATGCGTCTTGTTTTGTTCAGTGATAAATGTATTTTTCTTTTTTTTCTTCAACGATTATTGCTAGCTTTGCTCCGTCTTCTACGCCGAAGTTATTTAGCATCATTTAGCTCAGGACCTGTTTAGCATTCCGGCAGCCGATTGGACTATACAGGGCGCCCGCGACTTCAAACGCGTAGAAGTAATTTCCCCCTACTCTTTTCGGAAAATCTTTTCTTAGTGTCATCATCATCATCATCATCATCATCATATCAGCCGAAAGACGTCCACTGCTGGACATAGGCCTCCCCCAAGGCTCTCCACTTAGACCGGTCCTGTGCTTTTCGCATCCACCGCGTTCCCGCGATTTTTACAAGGTCGGGTACGGGGTCGGGTCGGG
The DNA here is from genome assembly GCA_949316455.1 of Acleris holmiana. Lineage (NCBI taxonomy): Eukaryota > Metazoa > Arthropoda > Insecta > Lepidoptera > Tortricidae > Acleris > Acleris holmiana. The sequence continues at coordinate 11,222,483 of OX438788.1, forward strand.
TCGGGTTTTCTTAGTGTACCCCCTAGGATTTCCAAGGAATTCCCTCCAATTTCTAGTCACTCCCTAGGTCCAGCGGTTGTTGAGCAGTGATCTATAAGCCAGTTTCTTTTTTTTATATAGACTAGTCTTTGTGCTCGTCTCGGTTACCTCGGGAACTGTCCAATTTTGCGGAATAGAAAGTAGCATATGTGCTTTTCTAGACTCTATCTATAATCTTTCTCTGTGCCAAATTTCGTCCAGATCCGTTGAGCCGTTTTGGAGGGAATGATTAAAAAGCTCGCGCTTGTAATACACACATAAAGCAATCGCATTTGTAAAATAATTATTTTAAGAACAAATTATTTTTTGTTTTTTTTTTTGTCCTGGGATTGCGATGTTATTTAATCTTAATTCGATGTGTCATCGCATTATCTCTTACTTGTAATTTTTAAGTTTTCGTTTTAATGTTGTACACATCATCGACCGTATCGACCCCTAAGCTCATATTGTGGTTTCATATCTGTAATACACAAGCCAAGTTCCAACCCTGTTGTTTGCACATAGTACGGCGTGGCGGCAACGTGTGCGGCGCCCCACGGACACCACCAGGGCGACCGCCGGCACCACCAGCACCACCAACACGCCGACGTGCCACCACAATGGGTGAGCGGACTTGGCTGTCGCACTACCCGGCTCATGTTGGCTTTCAGTTGTAGCACTTTGTTTAGGTTTACGTGTTTTGTTCGTGACTTGGCTGCAGCACTACCCAGCTAACGCTGTAGTTTTTTACAGGTTAGACGCGTCACTAGCACGTTTTCAATATGCCTTTTGTGTTGACACTTGCTTTTTTGCTCGACAAGTCTAGTAGTCCCAGTGGTCAGGGGATCTAACATGACTCCCGAGTTCTTTACCGTATTTTTTCAGTAGTACAAAATTGTTATACTATGTGACAAAGCGAGAATAATCAAACTATAGTCGTATAGGATTGTCCGTAAGCAGTTAACAACTACAACTTGGCTGTTGCACTTTTTGTCGGTTTGTTTTTTTGCTTGGTTGTTAATTTAGGAACAAAGTAAGTATATTGTTTTTTTTTTTTAAACAGCACTGATGTTATACCGTTTTTGTAAGCACTGTTTTCGCATCTATTTTTATTTGTTGGTTTTTAGTAGATTTTTTATGTAGATATCATGTCACTGTTGTCCTTGTAGAGATTGATAACTGTGTTTTTTTTTTGTATTTGAGTGTTAACATGTTTTCTGAACTTGCCCTTTACGCTACCGTGCGTGTAAATAGATCTAGAAAATAAGGTAAGGTAATATAGGAATGAATATAGTGCACTACTTTATTATGCCATGGAGAAGCCAAACGTGCGCACGGGCCACCTGATGGTAAGTGGAATCTGTTACCCATCAAATCAATCAATCAAATCAGCCCGTATCTTCCCACTGCTGGGTATAGGCCTCCCTTTTGTCGCGCCACTCACCAGCATCCTGTGCTGCACGAATCCACTGTCTGCTCGCCCATCTGACGACGTCGTCCGACCTGCGGGTTGGTGGTCTGCCCACTGATCGGTGTCCCTGACTTGGTCACTCGGTCACCGCCTTGCTCCACCGACCGCCTTCCCCCCTAGCCTATATGTTACCCATAGACAAAAAAAATGCATTCTCAACACTACTATATTAAATTGCCTCTATGCTCGTATTTTTCTTAAATTGAATATTCATTACGTATTGCAGAGTTTTGAATGACGAAAGACTGCTAAAGTCACTGAGGCTTATGAGTAGTCAGTGAGTTCGGAGTAAAGGCTACTTTGAAGGTGGGTTTTATAAAGAACCGCTAGATCGCATTCCGATCAAGACTGTCAAAAGTTAAACATAGTTATGAATTTACTACAATTTGGGCTGACATGTTTACCAGCGGGTTAAACAAAACCGATTCTAAGTTTAATTCGTATTAACTTAAGTACGATTATTACGAATATGACGATTACAGTGACATAATATGTTCTCATAATATGTTGGGACGACACGCTAGCCTAGTTGGGAATGACCCTGCCTTCGAAGCTAGGGATCCTGGGTTCAAATCCCGGTAAAGGCAGATATTTGTGTGATGAGCACGAGTATTTGCTTCTGAGTCTTGGATGTTTTCTATGTATTTAAGTATATATTTCTTTATATAAGTAAGTTTATCGTTGTCTAGTGCCAGTAGTCAATTTGTGTGACATTGTCCTGTGATTATTTATTTTATAATATTATGTTTACACTTTAGTACTTACTAAAGTGTAAACATATTATTAACTTTTCCGTGGAACTGTTGCTTAGCGGCTTCCATTTCAGACATCATTGAATTCTAGAATCTACTTTTAATTAACATTTAATAAATATGTGTTACTAATGTATGTTTGTAGGTCAATTAATATTATGCACTCCATATCGCCGAGACGTGACCTATCTTACGTCCAAGTATTTATCTACTAACATTACAAAAGCTTTACGTTTGTCTGTGCACGTACGGCGCGTTCGGTGTTTCGATTCATAGAATTATTTATACCTAAATGATATTACATTACACATCCGAAAGTTAACCCTTCTTTTTCGCGTTAAAAAGCTAATGCAAATTATAGTTGATCATTAAATATGTCCTCGTGGCATCCAGTAAGGATGTAGTTTGTTTGTTGTGTGTTGGAACTCACGAGGTTAAACTGTATTGGAATGTTTATAAAGTTATTTTTTATTAGAGATCCGTAACCAAAGGGTAAAAACGGGACCCTATTACTAAGACTCGACTGTCCGTTTGTCTGTCTGTGACCTAGCTGAATCTCATGAACCATGATAGGTCTTGTGTTCATTAGAAGTTTCGACACGATTTCCTGCTTAACTACGCTTAATATATATATTTTAAAATTTTATTAATTGTTTTATATAATTCTAGATTAAGTTCTATCATTGTCATAAGCAATATTAAAAAAAAATACTGACTGTTGAGTTTCTTGTGGCGCTTCTTCTCAGCAGTGGTCTCCTCTTGGTAAGCGCTGGTAGAAATTTGACTTTTTTTATCTTTTATCTGTTGAAATATTCACAGATGATGTATTTCTGCTGAAGGCACTGTTAGCTTTATGTTAATGGGGTCTGTTGGTATTTGGCAGAAGGGTCACTTGTTTGAAAGCCACCTTTCTGTCAAGTACCATCATTCCCCAGTAACATAAAGCTAACAGGCCCAGGTGGCAATTCGGTGTAGATTGCTTAGCTTGTAAAGGCAATAGTGTAAGCTTAGAGATCTTGCCGATGTTGCAATGTATTTCGAATTGTCACCTGTCACTATAAGTTTTGTGCGATAAAAGTCAGGTGGCCTGTGACCTCATTGCCCTTCCTAAAACCATACTTATTAAAAATTTCAAAGCATAAATACTCTATTAACCAGCAGTAGCGCATAAAGGCAGATTATGTATGTGTAATTTTTATATTTAAAAGTATTTTACCTATAATACTTTCAATGCTAAATCAAAAAGTGGTTAAACATGCAAACTCTTTGGAACGGCTTGGAAGTTAAGACAATATTTAAAAAAAATTGGAATATTAAAACACACTAGTGCGAAATATCCAACTTTCCGTATGATATACAGCTACGAAAAGTACCACTTTTTGAGCAACTGTATTAAAATACATTTTGATACAAGTGCGGAAAGTATGTCATTTTACACGAGTCCCGAAGTATCTTGGCCCGAGCTGCAAGCGGGGGACAAGATTCGGGACGAGTTAAAATGGCAGTTCCGCAAGTGTATCAAACGACGTTTTTTAATACATATGCGAAAAAATTTCAATGAAACAAATTGAATCAGTAAATAAAACTATTACAAGAGACAATTTTACTTTTGACATTGACTTTATGAAATGGCAACGGTTGTGACCATTCAGCCAAATAAAAAAAAGTCACAGTAATTTAATTACCTATTTTTAAAAATCAAAAAGTATAATTCTCCATTAACCAGCGGTAATGCATAAAGGTGGATTCACATTACGCCGTACTGGGCTGAGCCCGGTTTCGGCATGGTGTAATGTGAACTCACCTTAATACGCAACTATCTAATCATTCGTAATACTAATTCAGATTCAGCCATCTTGATGAGAGCTGTTTTTTTAATATTACCTAATAAATATTATTTAATTTTAATATTTTAAATTATATTACCTATGTATAGTCTCAATGCTAAATGACGTATTCAAAAAGTGGTTGAACATTGGTTGGATGCACGTCTTGGAAGTTGAAACAAAATTATATTTAAAAACAAATGGAAAACTATAACGCACTAGTGCGGAATATCCAACTTTCCGCACGATATACAGCTACGAAAAGTACCACTTTTTGAGCAACTGTATTAAAAAATACTTAATCGATAGCGTCGCCATTTTCCCGAACACATGGTTGGGAGGCGATAGCTGAGATACGCGTCATATTCGTGAACGGGTGCTGTTGTGGGGTCCGGTCTGTTCACGTTCGCAAGGATCTGTTGTTCAGTTAATTATTCCAGTTCTGGCTTTTGTTTTATTTTGTCTTTAGTTTAATTTTAGTTAGCTTACATTTGTAATGAACACTAGTAAACTTCTTCGTTTGATTGTACAAAATGTGGTTACAGAATAATCAACAAGTCTTTTTAGAGTTTTTGGTATTTCTTTAGCTCTGCTTACCCCACTCTGGGAATGAAGGCTTGATGTTATATACGAGTACGTGTATTTAATGTGATTAAACAAATGACTCGCCGGATTTTCTTGCGTCGCCTCTCCGCATTGATGGTCTTGTCCGAAGCGCTAGTAGATTCAATCTATATTACCGTCGTGTAGGAAGTCGTCATGTAGCCAATTTACTGAATACATATTTAAAATTTCGTTTTCTTTTATTGGAATTGTCAATTATAAACCGTTTAGCAATTGTCCCACGTGATGGTGATAACGAAACGCTGATAGGTGGCGTACCGGTCACGCTTTTGACTGCGTGTCGAGCAGTTGACACATTGTCACGTGGGCAGCGACAGGTGATAATGACGAATACATATTGCAATTTAGATAGTAGTATTTTTAGAGTTCCGTAGTCAAACTATAGTTTTGCCATGTCCGTCCGTCCGTCCGCAGCCTAGCGCAAAGACTATAGTACTAAAAAGCTGCAATTTGGCATGAATAAGCATATTAGTTACGTTAACAAAGTGGTCAATAAAAAGTAAAAAAAAAAAATGTTTAGGGTCACGTAACGTTGGGATGGATTTTTTTTCTCGTCTACCCTATAGTGTGGGGTACGTTGGATAGGTCTTTCAAAAATATTATAGGTTAGTAAAATCAGTTTTTCGATTAAGTAATCCGTTTATGAAATATTAAGCTTTAAAGCGTTAATTTTTGTTAGAGTCAAGTGTCCCCCACCCCCACAGCCAAAACTACAAATACTAAAAATCTGAAAAAAATCTTAAATGAAAGAACATATAACCAATTTTAAAGGAAAACTATCACGACCAAGTAGACATCATTGGTTCTTGAGATAAAGGCGATTAAAGTGTTTATACCTACTAAAATCATCTAAGACGGCACCAATTGACTTTAAACAGAAAGTTAGTTATTACTTGTTGATTTTTATGTTTGTAGTACTTAACGGCTTCGGAACCCTACACTGAGCATGCTCCGACATGCTCTTGCCCGGTTTTTAGTCTTACTAAAAAATAATATCAACTTGTTTCTTAACCGCGTTTTGTTTAGCATGTGCTGTGACGGATTAAAAGACCATGTAGCATTTTAAGCTCTAAAGATTTTCTGCTGCTGGCTTTAGCCATTGTTTATTTATTTTCTAAGTAAATGATAATATGATGCGCTCTTTGCGTAGTATGTGTGGTGTGAAACTGTGTGATAGAGTAAGGAATGAAAACATCAGAGAGAAGTGTGGTCTGAAAGAAGATGTAGTGACTAAAATTGAAAAGGGCATGCTTCGATGGTTCGGTCATTTGGAAAGGATGGATGAAAAAAGATTGACGTAAGAAATTTACAGTGCTAAAGTGAGTGGAAGGGTCGGAAGGGGGCGCCCTAGGCGTACTTTTTTTAATCAAATCGGGGAAATACTGGAAAAGGGCCGAATCTTAAGAACCAGAAACCGACGTGCATGCATGACTCGATGTATGAATGTGGAAGAAGCGAAAGAGCTTTGTCAGGATCGTAGCAGGTGGAAAGAAGTGGTCTCTGCCTGCCCCTCTGGAAAACAGGCGTGATTTATGTATATGTATGTAATGAACACAAATAAATAGTTTGCTTCTGAGAAAAACCTCATCTTCTCTGATTGTTGTCAGAAAACTTTAAAAAAGATTCTGTTATCAATAATCCCGCCATCTTATTATGGTGGTTTGCATTAATATAAATAAATAAATATCAGAGGCCAATGTCACACAAACTGACCTGTTACCTGTGGCTCTAGGACCACCCATACCTATTATACCCATAGCACAAAATATAGGTATAAGATAACGATAAACATCATTATGTAGACAAATTAATGTATACTTAATGATATCAGTGTTCGCATTGTTGTGTTCCGGTGTGGGGATAACACAACCACCGGTGAAATTACTAGCATAGAGGCATTCCATCTTAGTCCTCAGGATTGGCAACGCATTTGAGGTCTTAGGATTATAGTCTTGAGAATTCAAATGTCTATGGGTCTCAGATTCCACTTACCATCAGGTGGCCTGAGTGCTCGTGTGCCTTCTCATTAACATATATATATATATATATAATATATATATATAAGACAATATGTCCAGACTTATTAGGAATTGTTGGTATTAAATAAACAGTTGCGTTGCTCTGAAATCAAAGATTTATTTTTAGTTACTCAGTAACTAAAAATAAATCTTTGATACAGTTTTAACTTAATCAAGTATCACCTGAAATCAAAGAAACGACATTTAAAGTGTATTATTTAAATTGTCAATTCCTTTTCATGCTTTATTATAATTTATAATTATAACCAAACAATATGCTCAATCACGGTGGTCTAGCTGTCAACTCTAAACATAAGTTTCTTTACCGACCGTGTTGGCCGCCATCACTCACAGCGCCATCTATGAAGTACATAGGTACATGTTCACTGCTTACCAACAGAAGAGCGCTGAACAAATTAAAGAAATATACTTTCTTCACATATATATATATATATATATATATATAAAAAAAGCTCTCAGCACACGATAACTTGTCCTTAACGGGAATCGAATCCGGAACCAGCTCGGTCCATTGGCAGGGTCACTATTTGTGTGATATTGTCGACTCATATTTGTATCGGCAAACTATCCATTACAAATATCGTTGACATGTCTCCGCCAGAATCGAACCCACGCTCACGTACGCTTCCTAGCTACTTCACTGATATTTGTGACACATGACATCCGGCTTGTGGGCGGACCCTTCGGAATCGAACACGTTACCCTTGCCAGAGCAAATGGCATTCCGATCAAATAAACTATCCGTGAAATTAATACCAAGGAAATAGTTTTGTGTTCACTTCACCGCCTATGATGAGCGGTAAGGGTAAAATTTCGCGTGAAGTCCGTTTTATTCCAAGTTTCGCGTTCAAAAGGGTAAGAACTGAATTTAAGTAACGGTAACTTACATACATTTATATAGTGCCCTCGTAAAGAATGCTAGATGTCTGAAAATATGATTAATCAGACATCTAACAGAAGGACAAAACAACTAAACAAACGCGACATACATACCTACATAACATCACGCCTTCATTCCTAGAGGTAGGTAGAGCTGTAGAAATACCAACAACTCTAAATTAAAAAGACTTGTTTGTAATTCCACATACACCACCACATTTGGCACAATCAGGCCAAGAAGTTTACTAGTGTAGTAGTGACAGGTTGCAAGCCCATCGCCTAACAATACTACAAGCCCTTATTCCCTTAGTCGGCTCTTACGAGTTTACGACATCCACGGGAAAACATGGAGTGGCACTATTCTCACCCGGCAACCACACGACAAAAAGGCAAAACACATGAAAGGTAATCATCAATGGGGGGTCATGGTAGATAATAAGGCTGACCTAATCGTTAGCCAGTAGGTATATCTCAAATTCAATAAACGACCCCGTGTGGTTGCCGGGTTAGAATAGTGCTACTCCATGTCTTCCCGTGGATATCGTAAGAGGCGACTAAGGGAATAAAGGCTTGTAGTACTGTTAGGCGATGGGCTTGCAATCTGACACAAATACACTAGTAAACATCTTAGCCTGATTGTGCAAAATGTGGTTACAGAATTATCAACAAGTTTTTTATAGAGTTAATGGTATTTCTATAGCTCTGCCTATCCCACTTTGGGAATGAAGGCGTGACGTTATGTGTGTGTGTGTGTGTGTGTGTCAATAAACGAAGCTTATTCAATCCTCACGTCGCAAATATGGCCGCACAGGCTACAGGAGTTTTGTCTGAGATACTACCAGTATAATAGGGCGAGTACTCTACGTCAAAAGACATAACTAGAATAATTTACTGAACAACAAGTCCTTGCGAACGTGAACAGACCGGACCCCATAACTGCACCCGTTCACGAGTATGACGCGTATCTCAGCCATCGCCTCCCAACTATATGTTCGGGAAAGTGGCGACGCTATCCCAGATACTCGATAAAGTGTTTTCTAATGGTATTAGGAAGGGCAATGAGGTCACAGGCCACCTGGCTTTTATCGTACAAAACTTATAGTGACAGGTGACAATTCGAAATACATTGCAACATCGACAAGTTCCTATCTCTAAGCTTACACTACTGCCTTTACAAGCTACGCAATCTACACTGAATTGCCACCTGGCATTGTTAGCTTTATGTTACTGGGGAATGATGACACATGGCATGGCACTTTTTTTGAATACCACCCGTATTCAAAAAAAGTGTACCTAGCTAAGAACTTAAATTAAAAAACGGTAACTATAGTCAGGCGACTCATGAAAATTGGACATGGAAAAAAAGTCGTGAATTCTAACCCTATTTGATTTCGAACCAGCTTAAAAAATATTATTGATAATAAAAAAAAACAAGTGAACATTATGGTACGTGCACTACTGCCAAACTAAGGTATAAAAATTAAACAACTATGCATCTATCTGTTCTATCAGGTTCAATTTCACAATTATTTACAAAACAAACATGATCAAACAATTTCATAGAAAAAACGAAATGTTTAAAGACTGTTCGCTTTTGTACATCTTTTTTTAATACGCGTTGTAATGTTTTGATTTTTATTTTGTAGAATAGTGTTTACATACAAAGTCGTACATACATATATATATATATATATATATATATACATACTATATATGTACAAGTAGCGAATTTTATTTAGTGATGTATCAAATTATTTACACGTATGTTGTTCATATTTATTTATACTAGACGTTTGGCTATTGGGTGTTTTCAAACATGTAAACTCAAAGGTAAACTGAAAGAAATCCCTAAAGGAATATGTTCCTGTTTGCATAGTTAAGTATTTAACAACAGACATACACATTAAAGCGCATGTGTGGCAATACCTTATACTGGGTGATTTTGGGGTCATGATCCGGAATGGCCTAAAGTGAATAAGATGGTCATACTGAACAACTTTTCCGATGGGACCAACCACGAAATCGCCAAAAAAAACCATCTGTTCCATACATTAACTCTCAATTATTTCACCGTTAATGTATGGAACAGATGGTTTTTTTTGGCGATTTCGTGGTTGGTCCCATCGGAAAAGTTGTTCAGTATGACCATCTTATTCACTTTTGGCCATTCCGGATCATGACCCCAAAATCACCCGGTATTATATCACTTAATATAGATTATATAGATAATACATAAATATTTATGTTAAATGTTGATAAGTACGTGTACTGGGCCTCTATTCAACTGCGTTATAACGATATCGTGTTTGACACGTTTAAGAATCGTTTATGTCACAGTCGCCATTATTGTAAATGACATAAGAGGTATCAAAACGTTGACTATACGGAAACAGGTCAAAAACGATATCGTTATAACGCAGTTGAATAGAGGCCCTGTACTGATTCCACCATACGATGTTAACCACTTAACAGACGATTAGAGCGTTAACACGTTGTCAAAATGTATGACCAACAGTCGATTAACATTGATTAAATTGAACATTGTATGGTGAAATTGGTACTTGTACATTATTAACACCATTGCTAAATTCCCGTCAAATCCCGCGCCGATCGGTGTGCTGTTTATGTCATCTATACCTGTAGGAGAGGGCACGTTCCCAGTTTTTTGTACATTCCCTACTTAATAGTGACGGGAGAATCTATCGATAGTTTTTTTTATCAAATAATTTAAATGTTATTGAAAAGTAAATGCCTACTCATGCATGGTCGTAGTCTTTTGAGAAAAAGGCAAAACTAATAAAAAAATAAAAAATCAGGGGACGATGTCACACAAATCAAACTAGTGCCAAACTAAGCTCTAGGCTTGTACTAAACTAGTAGACAACGATATACGTACATACTTAAACAATACCGGCCAAGCAACAGTGTTCTCATTGTTGTGTTCCGGTGTGGGGATAAGGCAACCGGTGAAATTCCTAGCATAGAGGCATTCCATCTTAGTCCTTAGGGTTGGCAACGCATTTGAGGTCTTAGGTTTCTAGTCTTGAGAATTCAAATGTCTATGGGTGTGATTCCATTTAACATCAGGTAGCCTGAGTGTTCTTATCATAAATAAATATCAGGGGACTATCTCACACAAATTGACCTAGTCCCAAACTAAGCTCTAGGCTTGTACTATGAGTACTAGACAACGATAAACATACTTAGATAGAAAAATTTATACAAAGACTCAGGAATAAATATTCCCGCTCATCAGACAAATATCTGCCCTTATCGGGATTTGAACCTGAGACCTCTAGCTTCGAAGACAGGATCACTACCAACTAGACCAACGTGTCGTCAAACCTAAAATACCTTTTTATATTGGAATAAGTCAGTCAAACAGTTGTTGACTGGCTCCTGTTTTTCTGGTCTACGATGATATGAAAATAAACTACGAATTAAATGCTATTACAATACGTAAGCATCATTAGTGTTTAAAAATTGCATAATTAATTACGTCTGCAAAAAACTGCTAGCCTTTTTAATTTATTCGCATGAAATGAATGAGACTATGTATTCCTTTTAAGTTCATCTTATTTCATGTGTGGTCTACATTATTTCAATAATCATTACGTACGCTTGTTTTTATACACGTTTGGCTCTTGAGCGAATAATAATTACACTTCTCTGAAATCACGTTGCTTGATTTATAACTTTAATGCAGTGCTATTATCACTTAACACTGCGCCCTAATTCAAAGTTTTGAGTGTTGGGGATTTTGTTTGTTTATCACTAATTCAGCAAAGCGTTTTCCAAAACATAAGCCGCATCATGCCTATGAGCGCAAAGGTCGCATGAGTCAAATGTCAAAATTAGATTTCAAAGCAATTTAAAGGTTTCTTTTTTAATTCGATTTTACCCTGAGTTACAGTTACGATACTCGCTAGAGATTCTAAAGCTATGTCCCTTTCAATGAACTACAATGATGTGAGGGACAGAGCATTCGACTCGCTAGCGAGTACGGTAATTGCAACTCATGGTAAGGGTCCTTGTTTGCTTGCCTGGCCGCCGTGTTATGAAGTCCTCTAACGGCCGAAACCGCGGATGGATAAGGCTTACTTCGGGTTGAAATTTGACATTTGCCCATACAAAATGTGTCAAATTTTAATCTGAAGTAAGGCTATCCGTCATAGGTCAACTTCCTGGCAGTGAGGACTCTATATCATAGTTTCGACTACGTACTCTCGGAATGGAACACTCGGGGACCTTTCATCTCGGGACTTTTGAGTGCAAGCGATGGATCCCTCGCTCTATCGCCTGCAGGTCCCCCAATTAGGCCGGCAGCCGATTGACATGAATCAACCGTCGCCGGCTTGGTCTTCTTCGGCGTATTTAAATATTTTAGCCAACCGGCAGGCTCCCGTTGCAATTATCACAGATATCATCGTGTCTTGTCCAGCAGCAGCAGCAGTCCTTCAATTGGGCGGTATACTTTCCCACGAACTAATACATCATTTTAATTTCCGCTTATTGAATAGAATGCTGTTGAATATAGTGGTCGTTTAGGCGTTCATTGAGAGGCGAAAGTTATTTAAATATGAGTTTATTTTGTAAATAAGGGCGGTCTCACGGTCAATCTAAAGAGTTAGTAGAAAGTCATAAGAGTACAACTAGATTTTATGTGGCGTGTTGGTATGGCGCTTCCATTTGTTATTGTACTCAATTCTCTTCGGTTTTTGAACTGAATACATACATAACATCACGCCTTCATTCCCAGAGAGGGGTTAGGCAGAGCTACGGAAATACCAAAAACTCTTAAAAGACTTGTTGCTAATTCTGTAACCACATTTTGCACAAGTAGGCTAAGTTGTTTACCAGTGTATTAGTGACAGGTTGCAAGCCCATCGCCTAACAGTATGTACAAGCCTTTATTCCCTTACGGCTGAACCCTATATTCAAACCGCGGATAGATAAGGCTTACTTCGGGTTAAAATTTCACATTTGCCCATACAAAATGTGTCGAATTTTAATCCGAAGTAAGGCTATCTGTCCGCGATTAGAATATAGGGATCGGCCGTTAGCCGCCTCTTACGACATCCACGGGAAGACATGGAGTGGCACTATTCTAACCCGGCAACCACATTGAGCTGAATATAAAGTCAATAATCTTAATTAATGAGACACAGTAGAACCACGAGGCAAAAAAGTCAATAATTATTTTTTAACGTTTTTTTTTTCCGTGATTTCATGCGGTGTCGATAGTGTTCAATAGTGGCTACATAATTAAAATAGCTGACTATGCATAAATTAATTAGCCACTGTAAAAAAGATTTCTGTTAGAGTCGAGCTGTAACTAGGCCGTTGTCTTGTATATAGGTACGAGGGCTTGGTATCTTTTAGAGATATGAGCATTATTTTTAATGAACCTACCTATTCCAGATGTTCATAACAACATTAACCAAAACTGTACGATTGTCGACTATCGACGTTTCCTATCGACTGTCGACCCGCGCGCCCCGCCCTAGTGCGCCAGCGCGAGGGTCCCGCGCACCTGGCGCCGAGCGCCAATCCTGCGCTCGCGCCGACGACGCTTCGGCTTGTCTCGCTCGTAATGTGTTGCTGACCGATCGGAAGTTTTACACGCTACCAGTAAGTAGGTAGGGGAGAGCGGGGCCGAAAGTGCCGATTTTCATAAAACACAAAATTGAGCTATGAAAATATTGTGTGTGTATATGTTGTGTGGCTTACACATACATTTAAAGAATGGTTATTGGAGTTTCTGAATAGTGATATTATTTTGTGCATCGTTAAACAGTTTTCAAATACATTTTTTTATGATATCGATCGGAACGGATCAACCTACCCCACTATGGGGCTGGTTGTTCCGTCCTTTTGAAATACAAACTTATCCTTAAAACAATAAATCTCAGATCACACACGCTAAAGGAGTATTTTGTAGTTCGTCAAAATATAGTGTTTATTTTGTGTGCACTATCAACTCGGTTAAAAAAAAATCAAAGGCAAAAAGGTGTTATTTGGTGGGGTTCGTTGTTCCGTTGATTTAGTTTTTTTTTCATAACTACTATTATACCATATGGAACAACTTAAACGGCTCCTGCAACGGCATAATTTCATAACGTTTCGCGTCAAACATCATACAAATTGCTCCGTTTTTTACTTGAATTTCTATTATCATCGGAGCGACTTACCCCCGGCACTTTCAGCCCCGCTCTCTCCTACTATGTGAAGCAATGGGTCACACGAGTATACGGTGATCCATAAGATGTTGAGGAAACCGGTGAAATTAAGAGCGTGGAGGCATTCCATCTTAGTCGTCATCTCGGTCTTAGATGGGCATCTCAACACACGTCAAAGTAAATGTCAAATGTTGATTAGTGTCAATTCTGACGTGTTCCAAAATTATGATCTTGAGTGAGGTGACCCTCTCAAAAAAAAATCGAGCACCATCTTACTCAGTATCAGTTTATTCTTTGGATTGCAGTCTTGAGTCTTCCTTACTGTACTAAGCTCGTTGTCTAACGGTCAGTCCATCGCGGAAAACTTTAATAGGTATAAGATAATTAGATATTAAACTGTGTGTCTTGGTGTTATTTGTGTTTTGTTTTGTATTTGTACTGTTTAAATGGATTCACTGAAAATCAGCGTCCAGGCACCTCATGCCTTGACACATGCTGAGTGGACTCCTTTTTGAGACCACACTCAAAACTGTATTACCTACTTTTTTGTTCTAGCTTTAAGCAAGTTGTAATGTTGTTGTGTTGTGTCTCAAATAAATCATCATTCATTCATTCATTCATTCATTCATATGTAAAGCCCGTTTGCCCGCGACTCCAGCCGCGTACAAGTTGTTATTTTTCTTCCCTCGGAAACTGTCCAATTTTCCTGGATAAAAAGTACCGTATGTCCTTTCTCGCGGTTCAAGCTAACTTTATATCGATATTCATCGAAATCGGTGTCTAATTTATAATATTACTATGGATACCCAATTGGATAGATAATAAATCTACTGCCAACTTGTTTAACCGTGTTGACAATCCAAATCCCTGTCCTATCAATGTTGGGTGACATGTGACATTTCGGTATACATGGCGCAGCGTATATGAATCCCACTGGTCAGAAATCATATTAACTTTGCGATGTATACCGAATCCTCTCCTGCCACTTATAATTATCAGGGTGATGAAATAAAGGGATTATCTTACTCTGAATAAGTCCATCGTCTCGTCTTGTATCTATTTGATTAGTAGGAAAAGTACTCGTGTTCCGAGAAGAATAGAGACTACTTTTCTATCAAACTATTCGATCAGATAAGAGGTTAAGAAAGTGAAAGCAGTAGTAACTATAGAGTTGAATACTGTTGTTTGTTATATATTCATAAATACCCCTTACTTATATATTATATTACACTATCTCTGCCAAGTTGGCTTTGTTCAACTCTTTTTACACCACCCTCAAATTAATTACACCAAACAATATTGAAATTTCAATATAACCCCGCGTTGCGACAAGTAGGGTGCGCATGCGACCCTCTTTACGCTTCGTAGATCTTTACAACACTAGCCTATAAACAACCTTAGACCCTTAGCGTAAGGTTCAAGTTAAGTTACAAATGTCGACAGTCATTTAAACCTGTAGGGGTGGTGTTCCACTTTGTTATGGACTTTATAGAGTTTTGTTAAGGTTTAATTTTAAGTGGAAAAGTCTTCATGTAAAATTGCTAAAGCTATTTTTAGTTTTCAAGGTTTTTTTTAGTGTCAAGTGTGACGTCATTTTAATTGTAGTGTAGTGGAATTAGTTCTGTTTCCTGTTAGGAAATATAAACTCCATACACAAAAATCATATATTACAAGCTTTGTATTAGCTTGCACTGTTTGTATGTATGTATGTATGTTCGGAACAAATCACGAGCGCGAGGAACTTTTGAACCATTTCTCGGGGACCGATTGAGCTGAAATTTGGTATACTCGTACCTACGTAACTTCGATGACAATACAATAATATGGCAACATCGAGCTGGTCTAATGATGGAGTCGGAAGGTGACAGGATCTCCGCTATACTTAAAGTAGACCCTGTGTTTGGAGTCATTATGTTAGGTTTGATAAGCAGTAAGTAAATGACTTTCGTGGGCAGCAAAAACTTGTCACCATCAAGTGGCCTGTGTGCTCGTTTGCCTTCTCCACACTATAAAAAAAAAACTATAAAAGCTGCAATGAAACTATTACTTTCCCTGCCGTGAATTTATCAAGTGTCACACCTTGTGTCTCCAAATAAAGGGTTCTATCCCAAATCCCAAGGGAACTCCACCATTTCTGCACCTTTCCTAACCTTACCTGCTTTATAACTGTACAGAAACGTTTGCCCCATCTCTATCGCTTCTCGCTTTTTCTCGTAGTACAATCACGAGACTAAAACAGTAATTGGAGTTTTAGAGCGCCATTCGAGTTAGGAAGTTGTAAAGTAATTAAAGACAATAAGAAAGTATTGCTGCTTGAAAAAAGACCGGTTTTGGAGTCAAGGTGTGAACCAATGATTACTGTTTATGGCTTGTCGTAAATAAGTTTTTTATGGCGGCGCTGTCAACGGCGTTGATGGACCACTGTATGTATATTCTCTGTTGTTTGTAGTCTGCACTCTGCAGGAATAGATGAGTTAGATGCTCAATTCATCATGAGATAATAAAGGTGGACGTGGGCCTCTATTCTGCACGAATAAAAAAATAATCTTGTGACATGTTATCGTATTGTCTTATTTACATGACAGCAATGGCAGCCGAGTTAAAAACAATACGATAACATAACACGTTGAAAGCAATATGGTTTCACCCCGTAGAATAGAGGCCCAGGGCTGGGATTCTACACGCTAAAACGATATCGTCTTACGGCCGAACCCTATATTCAAACCGCGGATAGATAAGGCTTACTTCGGGTTGAAATTTGACATTTGCCACATTTTTATTTAATTTAAGTATATTTACATATATATATATGTATATATGTTATGTATGTATATATTTATATGTAGCTGTAATGTTGTAAATATTAGTTACTTGTGCACGTCTTTGTTGTTTTGCCTATCCTTGTACGGTTTCCTCGTTCATGGTCGGGTTAACTGGAAGAGATCCCTTAAAGGGATAAGTTCGCCATTGTACATGTTAATCTTAAGTTTATGTACAAATTTTCTTGTTATTGTTATTTTTTCTTTGTGCAATAAAGAGTTTACATACATACATACAAAATGTGTCATATTGTAATCCGGAGTAAGGCTATCAGGGCTGGAATTCTACACGGTAATAACGATATCGTATTTGACCTGTTTCCGTATTGTCAACGTTTTGATAACTCTTTATGTCATTTACAATAATGGCGGCTGTGACTTAAACGATTCTTAAACGTGTCAAACACGATATCGTTTTAACGCACCTGAATAGAGGCCCTGTCCGCGGTTAGAGTATAGGGTTCGGCCGTTAGACGCGTTTCCGTATTGTCGACGTTTTGATAACTCTTATGTCATTTAAAATAATCGCGACCGTGAAATAAACGATTCTAAAACACTTCAAACGCGATATCGTTATAACGCAGTAGAATAGAGGCCCTGGCATCATTAATTATTTACTAATTTTATAATATGCAGCTTAAATAACAATGGGCATACATTAAATATGATTTCTGTAAAAGTTTCAAATTCAAATTCATTTTTTTTATTTGCATTACAAGGATACAAAAACGTGTAACATAGCTATATATAATACGGTTCATACCTTGTTTTACCATAATGTGGCGTACAAATATTTCAAACTAATAAATTTATCAGCTTATTATGCATATATATGTACAGCTCCAAATATTTTAAAAAATTAATCCGTTGTCACTTATAAAATACCATATTTAAAAAAAACGGCCATAAAAACACTCAACTTTACAAAATAACTATTAAACAAATTACATGATTTCACAGTACTCATCATTTACAATTAGACATAAACTCATCATTAGAGTAGTTCTCGACCAAATGATTAAACTATATTTTTAAAATAAATTGAATGGATGTTCCTTAAAACCATCGGTCAGCGTGTTGAATATTTAATAATAAATAATAATAATAATCACAGGACAATGTCACACAAATTGACCTAGTCCCAAACTAAGCTCTAGGCTTGTACTATGGGTACTAGACATACATAGAAAACATCCAAGACTCAGGAACAAATACTCGTGCTCATCACACAAATATCTGCCCTTACCGGGATTTGAACCCAGGACCCCTAGCTTCGAAGGCAGGGTCACTCCCAACTAGGCAGGTCACTCCCATTTGTATTGCCATTCCGTAAACATTATTTCTAAAAAGAGCTAGTTTCGTTTTGGGCATAAACAATTTATTCCTATATGCCCCTCGCCTTGATTTGCATGTTATAGTTTTAAAAATCGATTGATGTTTTCTAACAAAAACACATACCTATTTCAAGAATGTACATGGCTGGCAATGTTAACATCTTCATTTATGTTCATAGAAATCTATTCGGGAAACTCGTAATTCTGCGTAGCAATTTTTCAGTCGTTTTTTCCTTTCGGATATTACCCGGTCGCATTTTTACCCATTCTTAGTTTTAACCTCGAGCATTTATTACATTGTAGCTTTTTTGAAGTAGCATGAGATTGCTTATTTCAAATAGCAATTTTACAAAGTCGACGGAGCTCCGGTTTGGCGGAGCTCCTATTTATGGGTGCTTTGGCCCTTCCGGCCTGCTGCAAAACTAATGTTACCTAAATTTACCTACCTCTTCCAATGGGGAAAATGCGACTACAAAATTACCTACGCGAAATAATCGAATTTGTGAAACAGATAAATACGTTCATTTCAAAGACACCACGGCTATTTGTTGATAGGTCGATCGACCTCGCGAGCTGATAGAAGTTATGTTTGTACGCTCTGACGGGGCAACTTAAACTCGCCGGTTGATAAAACATCAGTGAGTTTAAATGTGAGTCCTAAAGATAAATAGCATAGAGTTCTAGCGACGGACAGTCAGCCGTTTGTGGTGTCATGCTCTTGCGCATGGCACTGAAATTTCAGTTCTAGGACCAAATCCAAAATATGTAATGCAATGTTAACATTGATAATGCCAATCCATCAAACTACCCCCCCCCGACCCCTTTTAAAATATAGCCCCAAATAAATTCGCGTTCAAGAAATTAGTTTAAGCACTCTCTACAACAATTTTTTGATTATGCCAAAAGCTGGTGGAGAATGCCATTAAGCTCACCTTTTGCAATCAAAATTAATTATTTTCACAATAAAGATTAAATAAATAAATCAATAATGGAATGACGGTGAAGATCGCGTGATAACGTACTTGTGTGCACTATGCAATCCTCATTATGCGAAACTATGAATACAGTTTCCAGAAAAGTAATCAGAAACAAGTTTGATGTATATTATCTACATTGAACTCTATCTTTCACCATCTTAAAAACCACTCCGACGCAACCCTACCGATTCAAAAAAATATCGATAAATAATTCCACACCGATATTTAAATAGCTATGTGCGCGCACACAGGTACACAAGTACCTGACTCGACAAGGATCGCAAACGCAAATGCCTGTAGGAGAGAAAGGGATGGTTGCTGTCCGTGTGTTGGTGCGACAGATGTTCAGAAACGCATGCTTTGTATGCGGGTGTATTTTTTTTAAATTACCGAGGCTTAGGGTCTATTCTCACTTCCTGGCGGTCGTGGGAATTGTCTATGATTTTAAAAAGATGACATCGTTTGTTTTAGCCGGCAGATGTGTTGGTGTTCATTGCTAAAATAATTAATTATAATATTTAGTTAAAAAAATATTAGTTTGTGAATGGTGACCAAAGAGCTCTAGAAGTAGGAGGCTAGTTATTGTCTTTATACATAGACTTACAAAATTAATTTACATATCACTATTTTAAAGTGGTAAAAGTATGAGTGCCGTCTCATTTCGACGTGCATCAAGGTTTCGTCAAAACGCGAAATTGTAAAAACCTAAACTCAATTCTAGTCGCATTTCATTTCAACGACAAAACAATTAAAAAAGCTAACCTCAAACAATATACACAAAAGTATAGTATACAAGTATTAGTATTTTATATTATATTTCTATCTGTGGAAACCTGTAATTGGCTTTATGTGTCTTATGTTATGTTTAAAGTAATTCATCAGCTGTTGGTTTTCTATATAAAATAAATAAATAAATAATTAGAGGTATCTACATATGTCTTTGCTGTCGAGAAGACTTGAGTTCTAATGACTAGATTTCTTGTTATAATTATATCAGGCAGGGGCTCTATCCACTGAATCACTATATGCCTTTCACGTGTTATCGCATTATTATTAATTCTGCCGCCATTAATGTCAAGTAAATAAGAGCTATCGTAACATTAACAATACGATAAATGTCAAAGGCGATATGGTTTGTTGGAAGAGACGTTAATAGAGAGATCTCTTTCCAGGCGTGTGTTATGCCTATGGGGACCGAAGTCCATTGGAATGAAATTGGAAGATGTATATGGGTCATCTGAGTGGGGATACTTCGTTAACGCGATAGCGCTCTGTCAGATTTAGCTGCTCTGTCTGACGCCGGTGGCGCCGCGCTGTCGAGTTAGTTGTTACAAGTTGTCACTAGATGTCGCTAAGTTGCCACTTTAGTAGAATAGAGACCCACGTTATAATCTCACACAAATTAACCTAGACCAAAACTTAATTGTAGGCTTATACTCACTAATGTAATAGCCCGTGTGGTTGCCGGGTTAGAATAGTGCCACTCCATGTCTTCCCGTGGACGTCGTAAGAGGCGACTAAGGGAATAAGATCTTGCACGAGTAGTGCTGTTAGGCGATAACGTTTTTTCCCCTTAACTGTTCTCCAATTTTTAAATTTTTGAATATGTTATCTATAGATATTATGAAAAACTATGTCTGTACGTTTTCCTTTCCAAGAAAATATTTATTGGAATAAAAATAAAATATAAAAACGAAAACAGACCTAGTTTTCCATAATATCTACAACATATTCAAAAATATTGGAAATCGTATTAGATTTGGGGTGTGAGAAACGTGATCGCCCGGAGCTAAATTTGTATGGATTATTTTTGACAGCTACGCGATTATTTATTTATTTATTTTATATTATAATTTGTTACTTTATGTACTTTATCTTCATACTAGCGACCCGCCCTCGCTTCGCTCCGGATTAAAGTATTATACATATAAACCTTCCTCTTCAATCACTATCTATTAAAAAACAACCGCATCAAAATCCGTTGCGTAGTTTTAAAGATTTAAGCATACATAGGGATATAGGGACAGAAAAAGCGACTTTGTTTTATACTATGTAGTGATACCACATGCGCAGTATAATTCTGTATGTAAATCGGATTTAAAATTTAAATTCGTCTCTGAGCGCGCACTATCAGAGTTAAATAAGTTATTTATTACATTTTAATGGGGTTTAGATCTGTTTATTGCGTTGTATGCCATGAGGCAGTTTTGGGGTCACATAGTGTATTGGAAGCAGTAAGTTTGGTACTGAATTTATTTACTACATATTCAAAGCGAATTTGTCGCTTACGCCACGCTTTAAGTTTGAGATTATATTCTTGAGATTGCGATAGTGTATGGGTCTCAGATCCCATTTACCATCAGGTGGAATGGGAGCTCGATGGCCTTCTCCATGCAATAAAAAAACGGTTAATTGCGAGTCGGACTCCCGCACGAAGGGTTCCGTACCATTATCTATACAATCACGCTGTCTGTATTAAAATCGATAATGAAAACGGAAAAAAATGACGTTTGAACGATTCCTTTTAGTACCTATTTATTGGACGACATGCTAGCCTAGTTGGGAGTGACCCTGCCTACGAAGCTAGGGGTCCTGGGTTCAAATCCCGGTAAGGGCAGATATTTGTGTGATGAGCACGAGTATTTGTTCCTGAGTCTTGGATGTTTTCTATGTATTTAGGTATATATTTCTCTATATAAGTATGTTTATCGTTGTCTAGTACCCATAGCACAAGCCTAGAGCTTAGTTTGGGACTAGCTCAATTTGTGTGACATTATCCTGTGATATTATTATTGTCAATATTTATTTCAAATCTGTAAGTTAAGTTTTTTACAATAAATGTTAAGATATAAAAGTAAAATAACAATACTCATATAAAAAACAAACACTATAAAAAACCTAACCTACGGGTGCCGCCGGCAGCGGGGCAGGGCTCAAGCTACCGGTGGTTAGGGCTGCAGAGAGAGGAACCTCCTCACAATACGTGCCGTGTCGAGGAGTACTGCTTTCTGTATCTGGCCCTTGATCCAGCCACCTAGCGAGAGTCTCTTAAGGTGTTGATCGAGACTCTTCGCTATAAGACCGTTCGCTGAAACAACTATCGGGACAATGATCGTCGAGTCAACATCCCACATAGCGGTCACCTCATGAGCCAAGTCAAGGTACTTGCTGAGCTTGTCCTTCTCAGCCTTCACGAGGTTCTCGTCATGCGGGATGGTGACGTCAACGAGCACTGCCCGGCGTTGAGATCGATCTGTTAACACGATATCAGGCTTATTGGCAACAATAGTCCTGTCCGTGATGACAGATCGATCCCAATAGAGCGTAGCACGACCATTTTCGAGAACTGGTGCCGGTGTGTACTTATAGTACGGCACTTCGGACTCAACAAGACCATATTGAAGAGCAAGTTGCTGATGGATGATCCTGGCCACGAGGTTATGTCTGTGCAAATACTCACCGTTGGCCAAATGGGAACAACCAGAAATAATGTGTCTGAGAGACTCGCCGGGGCGACGACACGCTCGACAAATGTCGATCGTGCCATCCCTCAGAATATACCTCCTATAGTTGTTCGTCATTATGACCTCGTCAGCAATTGCACAGACAAAACCTTCGGTTTCCCCAAAGAGGTCGCCAAACCGTAGCCAGTTCACGGACGCTAAAAGGTCTACGTCAGGCCCTGTCAGGGCCCGGTAGAAGCGTCCGTGCAGCTCCTTGCTCTTCCATACGTTCTTGCGGTCCTCTGTGCTTAACACCGCTGGTCTGCGCCAGTTCTCGTTTGCCAAGGAGAGAGGCGTAAGGCTCCTGTCTACTGCAACCACATCACGATGCATTCCACACTCATTAGCAAGGAAATATTCCCTGAGATTGCACATCTCGCGGTTGTGGAGATTCTTAGCATTTAAAATGCCACGACCTCCACACTTCCGCGGGATGTACAATCTCATAACAGACGAGCGTGGGTGCAACATGCGATGTGATTTAAACAGTAGACGGACCTTTCTATCCAGGGCGTCCAGCTCAGTCTGAGTCCACCTTAGTATGCCAAAGGAGTATGTGAGCAGCGGCATCACCCAGCCGTTGAAAGCGCGCACCTTATTACCACCCGACAAAAGACTGTTAAGAACTTTTGTCAAGCGGCAAAAGAAACGCTCCTTCATCGATTGCTTGATATCGCTGACCATAATACCCAAAGACTGTGACATACCAAGATATTTATAGGTTTCAACTTCGGAGAGAGATCTAAGAGTCATTGTCTCAGAAAGCTGCAAATTCGATGAATTTACAACTTTCCCTCGTTGAACATGCATGACCGCACACTTATCTACACCGAATTCCATCTTGATGGCACTACTGAACTCTTGTGTGATTTTCAATAGTGCCATAATATCTTGGCGCTTCGATGCAAATAGCTTGAGGTCGTCCATGTACAATAAGTGAGAAATGACTTCAGCCTCTTTACGAAGTCGGTAGCCTAGCCCGGAATCCTTCAGCAAAGAGCTTAGAGGATTCAAGGCTAGGCAAAACCACAAAGGACTCAGACTGTCGCCCTGGAAGATACCATTATTATTATTATTATTATTTGTTGTTATGGCGGCAACAGAAATACATCATCTGTGAAAATTGTAACTGTCCTATCCTGGTAACAGACAGACAGACAGATAGGCAACGGAGTCTCAGTAAAACAACCCAACAAACATTAAGCTGCATTGAGTTTCTTGTGGAGCTTCTTCTCAGCAGTGGTCTCCTCTGGAAAGCGCTGGTTGAATTTCGACGTGTAAAAGTGCCCGTACTTGCTGAATAAATATTTTATCTTGTCTTTTAATGATTAGGGAACAATTGGATATGTTGCCAATATAGTATCTCCTAACTGTTCTTTTGTGATTTTTTCCGAACAGTGACAAATTTATTTGTCAATTGTTTGTTTGAGAATGAATTTAATTTCTGTAATTTTGTGTAGCATTAATATGCTGTAATATTGATGCGGTATACGTACCTAAAAGGGTTAAGGCTAGTCCTCAAACCGCAGGCTAAAACATCACGCAAGTAAATATTTTCCCTTATCGGGAATGAAACCGCGGACGCTTAGGTTCTTACAACCTAATCTAGTCTTCAACAACTGTATATATAAAAAAAAACAAGGCCCTACGAGCGTGGTCACTACACAACGATCAACATAAATTTTCAGAATAAATACTTACTTAAATTTATAGAAAACCAAAACAACGCGCTCAACACAAATATGTGGCCCCTACTGGGAAACAAACCTGAATTACCTATTAATTTATTTATTGATGATTTCCAACAGATTTAACATCTAGATCGATGCTTAACAAATTGTAAAAAACCACGATCGATAGCTTCTTAGGCAGAGTCAATAAAAATATGACACTGATTAAATTATAACTAAGATATTACTGCGTGACTGACTTGCAAACATAAGACAATTTAAATTAACTTTAAAAAAAACCCTATCACGACGAATCAAAAGATTCGAATTCGGAAACGGAACCTTTATATGCGTGTGCGCGTCCAATTTTACGATTTTTTGCTCTCGACCTAGGGTGCTTTGTTTAATATACACCTCTCGCTCTGCTTTATGAACCTTGTATAGTCCCCTCTCTCTCGTCGAGGGTGTAGCTATGGGGGTGTTCGTGCCAGATGTTTCAGAGATCGTTCTTTTTTTCTTGACGGTTTGGGCTTTTACAATGGACGCAGGCTTTTAAGACATATGGTAGGTTACAGGTAGTACGCGAATATCGGTTTGAGGTTATGATCGCGATGAATCGCTGCGCAAACGCATGGCTGGACTTTTAGGATTCATTTATATTTTTTTAACGAAGCAAAATAGTTTTAACTCGTTTAATCCCCTTAAAAAAAATCATAGATACATTTACCCCCTAGTTGCAATATGGGGATATTGCAACTTAGGGGGTCAATGTATCGCCCCACCTTACATAGTTATATAAATATGTATATACATAGAGCTACATCCTAATTTCCCATTTTTTGCTTTTCTTATTTTCCTCAATCGCCCAAGGTTAGCTGTAAGAGATCCCCTAAAGAGGTAAGTTCGCTTTTAAATAAAATAAATAAAAAGTGTTTATTTCGGACCATGACTAATCCATAGTATTGTTAGTAAATACTTAAAAACTTATAGGTTAGTATCTAAGCTACATGTACACATTATTTTTAAATAAGAACTTGGGCTACGCCCTTGATTTATCCTACCCAAAACTTAAGTATAGGACAATCGAACCTGCCAGCAATCACGGTCAGAATGCTGTTGGGGCTTTGTCTCACTCGACTCAACAACGACACTATCTTTTTTCTCAAAATGGCCTGAAAACAATCCGTGTGAGCTTGTGCGAGCAAACCCGAGGCACTGCACCTCCTTGGTAGTCCCATCAGCATTCGGAAGGCGTTGTATTGGACACGCAGGGCGCTATAGGTCCGTTTCGTATACTTAACCCACAGGCTGCCCGTGTAGAAGGATTGTGTATAAGCTTTAAAAAGCGCAATTTTCACTTCATTTGAGCAACGAGCAAACCTCCGGGCAGGCATATTACTTTTGTACGTGAATATTGTGTTAGAATTTCTATGTGTTGTACAATAAAGTGGTTACATACATACAATACATGTGAATGGTTTATCCTTTAACCCGCCGCCAATCGCAGACGCTCTTAAACTTTTTAAAACCCCTCTATTTGCGTCGGGGGTTAAATAGAAGGTATTTTAAACACGTTCCAAAGGCACGTGCGGGTCATTCATACTGCGATGACCTACAGACTGATTTTTGTTTCTCTTTTCAGGTAAGTCCTGGTTGCAACGTAATAGCGGTGAACGACGCGTTATCTCAAGTCGTAAGTTATAAGCTCTAGCGACGCGGTGAGTGATACTGTAGGAGGGGTAACGCGCTAACGTTTCTGGTTTCTATCGAATGTATTGAGTTGACGTAAGCTACGTCAGGTTTATTTTGACGAATTTACTTAGTGCATCTTGACTTGCGTCTGGAGCAAGTCACAAGTGGCAGAGACGTTAACTGTAAAACAAAGATTGCGTTTGGGTATTATTTTATGTAAAAAAAAAAACAATATACAAATAGGTCTCTTTTAGTCCCATAGAGCGAGAAAGCACTACGCAACAGGTACGAGTAGCATACAATGTATAGTATACTTAAATACTTATTGTATACCTAAGGTTTTCAAACATACCAAACTTTAACTAAGTCCTTATGTAAGTTATACATTCTTGTGTGTGTACTCGTGTGGGTGTGTGTGTGTGTGTTTGAGTGCTTAGTGATCTAAACATATTGATAATCAGAGATCGGACAAATGGGTGTCATTACTCGCAATAATGTGGACATGACTACATAGATTTTAATTAAACAAATTATATTACATTAATTGATTACTTACCCTACAAATCATTTTGATCCTTTGCAAGGCAGGAAAGATTTGTTATTGTGTATATTTATTAAAGCAAATAAACAGGTATTTTAATATTTTTTCCGTGGTTATTTTATTCACGGCTAAAATAAACTTACGAGGTGAAAGCTCCTTTCGAATCCACGGAAGTTAATGGAGCAAACTTATGTACTTAAATTGATATATTATCAATGGCCACTCCTGTATTATTTATTTATAACTGTCCTGCAAAGGATCAAGATTAAAGTTCAGGTAAGAAATAAATTAATATAATTTAGTTTGTTTAATTAAAAAAAATAATTGGAGTCATGTCCACATTATTGCGAGTAATGACACCCATTTGTCCGATCTCTGTTGATAATTGATTGATTCACACACAGAAAGTTTTATAACATTAACAGTAATTTACTTACGTTACTAAATTTGTTATTTAATTTTCTCAAGCCTATGCGTAAAAATCCACGTAAATAAAAATACAAATTTTATGTTGCATTAGAATGTACTCCAGTTGATTAAATTACTTAATTTGCTGCGTAGGTGAATGACAATCAGTCAAGGTCAATAAAGCTGTTTTGTATCTAATCTTCGCTTATATGTAGGGTAATAAACGATTACGAAAAATCTAATTTGAATCGGCTAATATGCAGCTGGTCGACGATTTTGCGCCAATGGCACCAAATGTACAATCAACCAATTTGATTCCTAGGCCACTACCGTTATCTACAACTTATTTTAATTTATTTTGGATTTTGGTGTGCAACTAATTTATTGCCTATAAGTGGTCTCGTACAGAAGAGCACTAATAATTTTAACTTAAAATTATATAAACCATTAAACCATTTTTTAGTAACGATGTATGATTACTTTTTAAAACTTATAATTTTTTGGGAAAATAATTGCCCCCCATCAAGGTTTTATGATTAAAAGCTACATTGTTTCATTGTGTTGAATAGAGGTCTTCTTAAACAACATGCAGTGTGTGCGGAATGCACAAAGGGTTAGTTATCAAACGTGTCGTTTTTTCCGACTTATCGTAAGTAAAAAAAGTATCTCTGTAGCCGTTGCATTTTCTTGGATTATTATAAAACTAGCCTTACCTAACATACCCTATCACAAGTCCAATGTTTAGTTTCCAAACTGTTTAATTTCCTTAAATAAGTTTTTTTTTCTGAATCCTAGGTATACCCTTTCCAAATGTTTACGGGGGGAACGTATTATAATAAATAATGTTCAAAATACATAATGGTTCAACCGTTATGTATGTATTTTGAACTTTATATATGATGATACGATCCCGTTTAAAGGACCTGCATAAAGACACTAAATTGACCAAATGCGACACTTGTCTAAAGTTTACAAAGCTACTTGACATTTTATTAGGGTCCTTATTTGGGGTTGCCATGGAGAGAACTAAAATATAAGACAAAAAAAAAGCCAAACTTAACAGTTTTGACGCTAATATTACTCAAAAACTGTAAATTATTTGGTAGGCGGATTTGTAGCAAATTTCAAGGAGTACTTGTCTGTATTAAGCATTTGAAAATAGCTTTGATTGTCATCGATTTATCAACATTCTACTAAGGTGCTAATATTGACTAAGTTTTGCACCTAACTGCATATGTCCATAAATTAATGTAAAAAGCAACTGTTGCCTACAATGTCCAGGTCAGTCGTTTCCGGTGGCGCCCGCCGCCGCCCGTGCCGCAGCCACCGCCGCGGCGATAAAACGCGGGTTCGATTCCCGCGTCGGAAATAGCCGGGTCAAGAAACTGCCGCAAAAATTACATGCGGGTATTTTGAATTTGCGGAATGGACGTAACACTTCACGCGCCGGCGCGCGGCAAATGGCGGTTGGATATGAGAAAAAAATATAACAAAAAAACAAGCTTTAATAATTATACAATAGATAAAAACCTCCCATACAATGGCGACTTTTTTTTTAGAGATGAAAGCTCTTAACGGCCCAACCGATTTTCATGAAACCTTTAGATATTTTATATTTAACTAATTGCTATGAGGTAAGGTGGGGTAAGTGCGTCAACGGAGCAAGGGCAACAAACCATATATTTTTTTAGGAAATATTGTTGATTTGACTCTATTACCCCGTGGAGCGGATGCAATTGCCCCACCTAGACCGTAACTGCTTTAGCATTCAGTTAAAAGAAATATTTAACGTATATTCATGATTTCGATCAGTGTGCCATTATGTTGCGAGTCATCGGAATTATGCAAGATTATCATGATATTAAAAAATGGACATCAGGTTGACATGTTTAATGACAGGAACTGGTTCAAAAATTACTTGCTTAAGTATTCGAATAAAAGCTTGTAACAAAAACACATTTGTACATATGCTTTAGCAAACCAAAAATACTTCAATATGTGTTGCGCAATCTGTATATACAATAAAATTATCATATAAATAATCTTTAAAAATAGTCCTACGACCTGATTGATCTTCAAATATTGACCATACACGATCCGCAATCCATAAAGGTGTCTTTATTTTTTTCGTGTTATCATGCGACACGTGCTGACGTGACCAATATTTGCGGGCGATAGCGTTATCAATTATTCGATTAATATTGGAAATCGATATTCTGTTTGTTGGGGTTAAGGAACTTGTCATTTGTGGGGGTAGAGGTCGTGTTGTGATATTTTAAATAGTGGCTGGCGACAGCATTTGAAAAAGATCGCCACCAAGTTATTTCAGTTCAGATGAATCTCAAAAAGTGTCTCCAATCAGTGTTTTCCGTTAAAAAAACTTGTTTTTATATTCCTGAAGCACGAGCAACAGTGTTCAGTAGTTTTAAATAGCAAACGTATAAAATACGCAACATAATGAAAATGTGATCTAATTGGTGTCATCGAGGTAGGGGTCAGGAATTTCCTTGACACGTTCTCTCACTTTCCCTATTTCACTCAAAGACCGTATGGTCTCCTGTCTCCTCTGATTTCCTGGTACTTATTACTTGCTATTATGTCATTAATTTGATCATTTGCGCTCGTCTCCTAGCCTAAAAAGCTAATTAAAATTATACCGCACGAGGCCACCAGTTTTATTCCTTTTATTAGTATTTAATAAGACGATTTGTTCTCAAAATCGTACGAATACAGGTGATGAGGTATAGTGTTTCTCGCGACCGTCCGGCATACAAATGGCCGCATTACAGCGAGATGGGAATAAATTATTGATGAATGGAGCCGGTCTTACCGCCGGTTCTCATATACCTCGCGGGTTATGTGAGCTTGTGGAAAAATCTGCATCAGAGGTCGTAACAATGTGATTTTTTGGAAAGCTTGAGACTTGCCCGCAAGGGTGTGCAAAAACTTGTTCAAATAATAGCTACACTCAATCTTACAAAATTGTGCGCGGTCTTTATTTATATTGCCACTAAAAGTGAACGAGCCGAGCCACGTGATTGAAAGCATTCACAGTTGCTCATAGACTTTGTCAATGCCAGGGGTACACCCAAGTCGAGGCCTCAGTAAAAACTGTTTGTAAGCCTTGTTTGAAACTACATATGCTAACTTCTACTGTCATTTCAGACGTCATCGCCAGATTGTTCCTTCCATTGCCTTGAGTCTCTGCGCTCATCCATGCAGCGGCTCTTGAGAATTTCTTGCATACACGATAAGGATGTGGGAACAGCAAAACATCAATCTCTTCTTCCAACACACGACCGCAATCTCACAATTCTTACTTTCAACAATCTTACAATTTATTATAGGCCGCCAATGCCAAAGGTATTCTATTGGTGTTGCTAGCGGTAACCAGTATCTACCAGGATCGTGTCTGCTAGCTCATCCTTGACACAAACATGCTCTTACGGCATTCTAAAATGTTTCAAAAAGCAATGGTCCATATAGCCCCAAATGTTTATCCTCGATCCTTTCTCGGGGTGATAGGTATTGTTGCCGTGAGGCATCTACGGAGCTTCTATTTCTAGGTGCTTTGGTCCTCCGGGCCTGCTGCAAAACTAACACAACCTATACCTACCTGCCTGTTCCATTTTAATAACAATAGGAAAATAAGAGAAATTCATGCGGAAAATATGTGACTAGAATATTTGCGGAATAATCTAGTTTGGGATACAGATTGATATATTCGCTGTGAATAGTGGCTACAACCACCTCCAGTAGCGGTTTTAAAATTTCTTTGGAAAAAAGGGAGGGGGGGACAGACATTTTTGATTTGCCCCTGCTTCCACTGACCACGCCTTCCACTGCATTTCACCAAAGCTTTCCCGTTCACTAGCTGTCCAAGACTGCAAGACGTTCCAATAACTCTAAGATTAATGTCTCTATAAATAATATTTTAATTGGTGGAGGAGACAACTAGTTGCGGTCGCGTATGGTAATGCGGCCAGGTGTGCGGTCTGGTGGGTTTGTGACCCAATGGAGCCCCCGTCGGAGGTGACATGATACCTATAATGATTGGAGTTGTATGATGCTCAGGGTATCGCTTGTGGACCACGTGAACCACGTCGTCACATCCATGCGAAAGTCGCGAATCTGCACTTCGATTCAAGATAAGAATAGCAGATTCGCTTCTTTACCAAGTTGCGTCGTTTCCATCATTGTCTTTTGAAGTCAAAGTGCAGATTCGCGACTTTGGCATGGATGTGACGACGTGATCCTTGGGCGAAGTGTGGAGAAAACATCACTGCCGTAACACCAAAGGCGTTATAGTATAAGCATTTTAAATTGTATGTGGTTACCAATAGAGTACAGAATGCTGCGACTACTACATTGCTTTTGGTATTTCGACGACAAACATTGATATAAACAAGAGAAATGCCAATAAAATGCATAACATTGTAAGGATTTGAAGGACCTGATTAAAAAGTAGTTTTCCACATTGTTTTTAATTTAGGAGGCACCTACTAAAACTTAAAGCTCGCCGCTCATAATAATATAATTCGTCGATGAACAGAGAAGCTAGTTGCTTAAAAGAATAACCTAACTGGCGCACCGCACCTGCGCTTGCACACGCGAGGTATTCATTGTCTTATGCGCGTGCGGCGTTTATAGGCAACAAGCCTTTGCTCGCGAATTCGTCTGTGTAGAACTCGTTTATCGTGGAGAGTATAGAAAAACCGGCATGAAAAGTATTATTCCTATGAAAAAATATCAATAATCGCTTTAACGGTTTAGACGTGAAAGCGTAACAGCTAGACTGGCAGATATGCATACTTTTGCACTTATAGCATCAGTGTATACCTTTTTTTGTCCGGGCAATTTTACACGAGATTAATGTAGTTCTTTAACTGGAAACTACACCTGATGCAGGTACCGTTGACGTCTATTATTCTCATGATTAAATAATCACGAGCGAATAATAAATCACCCATCTACCTTAGTTTTCTTGCTTTCAATAATTCTATTTAATAAAGCTGTAGACTGCTTTTTTATTTTTTTATTCATTCTTTTATTGCTCGGTATGCATTGCTCATATCAACCTTCAGACGAATTCATATAACAGACACAATAAACCCGGACCAAATATATAACGCGCAATTAGGTATAAAAACCTGTCTTATTTCTATACACCTAAGGGTGATTGTAATCGATTCATGCCTTTTTAAAAGGGCTGAGGGTTTTAATAAAAAGCTCTATAGGAGTAATCCCTTTCGAAAGGCAAGTTGAATGACCGAGCTTTGGGCAAGCGGGATAGTATTTTTGGGGAGGGTTCTTTTAGGTTCAGTAATCATGGATTGAGAGCAGATCACAGTTTAGTTGGGTTTATTTAGCTGTTACCGGCTACTCCGATAGCGGGAACTGTTCAATATTTCACGGTCAAAGGTATAATTTGTCCTTCCCCGGAACTTGAGCTATGTCCATACCAAATTTCATTGAAATCGGCCAACTCTGCAAATACTAGAAGGGAACAGGTCTGGTGATCCTGCGGGTTAGAGGATAAATCATTGGCGTTACCCATAAATGCCTACAACCTACTACCACTAGTATTGCAGAATTCAAAGAAAAATACTACCACTAGTATTGCAGAATTCAAAGAAAAATAAATGTATGGGATTAACGTAACCTGTCGTACTTCCCCTTATGTATATATCCATACATCTATAGGGCTTTCAGGACTGTAAACTACATATAACTGTAGGTACAGGAGATGTATCTACTTTTGAACCTTATTACAATGCAATAAGGTGACAATGACAAAGTGGCTAAATGTCTTTCGACTACCAAATTTCACATCATTCGGTCAAACCGTAAAAAAAAAATTGAAACTTTTACACACTTTAAAACACCAATCTCTTCTTACCATAAAATTAATCATAAAAAAAGCTATGCGTTAAAATTAGTGTGCTAAATCCGCCGAATCTGTAGATCGCGGATCTCTGCGCTTGCGCAAAGGGGATTCTGAATGGCCGCGACACAAAGGGCCCGCGGTAATTGCCGCTGTGCGCACGCGACGCTACCAAGGATCATTCGCTTCGATGCCCGGCTAATTTCTCCCCTCACAAAGTGGACACTGATGGTGGTTGTTGGTAGGGAATGTGTACTGTAGATTGGTTTGCATACGGTTGTTTGAAAGTGGAATTCTTACTAAGCGATACTTTTTAAAGAATGTTGTGTTAAATTAGCTTATATTTTTTCAAGGTAACTAAGTAATAAAGCTAACCCTCGACCAGTTTAGTACAAGTCTAATTTAAGAGTGTTTACTGAAGGGCAGCAACACGGCCGTGTCCCTGGCATGGCTTGTGACGGTGACCGCTTACCATCAGGTAGCCCTACTGATAAAAAGAGAAAACTACAAAAAAGCCAATCCTTTAATATTAGTAACATAGTTTAGATTGCAGTAGTCAATCAGTCTTCACGCTTTCCCTAAACCAAAAACATCAAAACCACAACAAAATCTCACATCCCCTAAGCCCATTCCTTTGCAACCCGAAGATTACCGAACTCCCCCGAAGTCTCCCGAACGCGCCCATCTGTCGTATGGACGCGTGCGTGCGCGCAGGTGGTTGGGGTTTCGAAGTCGACGACCGGTTTGAAAGGGAGGGGAGATAAGGTGAAGGAAAATCAGTAAGAATGTGGTGGTAATTGCGAGAAAATACAATAAAATGGTGGTTGGGTACATCTATCTGCCTCGACGCCATGTCAATAACAAATTACTAACGTTAATTGCCACCGAAATTGAAGAAACTCTAAAGGATTGACGTAAGCTGCCGCGCGGTCGTGATAGGCGATTATTTCAATTCCATACACATTGTCAGGTTTAGAAAATCGTTAGCCATTAGCAAGTTGTCTAGATACGGACTGCGTTTATTCTGCGTCAACTGTGCGATTACGATAGATATAAGCAAGAGTGGGGGGGGGGGGGGTAAGGTATACCAAAGTAGAATAAAAGACAAAAATTTGTTAGGAATAGCCCCGCCCGGACTTATTTATTTCTTTATTCATTTTATTTACAGTGACAGTAACAGGCTTACAGTAAAAACCAATGCGCCTTTTACTTACAAGGCGCGCGTTAACTTCTTCTTCGTCTTATATAATACTAGTTACCCGGCAGCGGCTTCGCTTGCTAATTTTTACACTTTTTTCTTTCATTATAACCTTCTCCTGAAGATAACGAACACAATAAAAAAAGAATTAGCGGAATCGGTCCAGCTGTTCATGCGTAATGCTGTGACCAAGGCAAATAGGGATTCATTTTTATATATATAGATTGTAAAATGGAAGAAACGCCTTAACTGATCGATCGATATAACATTTACTCCAGAGTTAGTTTTTGCTACAAAGTGACCCACGAGGGCTAGCACACGTGCTCCACGACTTGTTTGTCGCTCGAATCTCCCTTTCTATCTAGTCTGTAACGATAGAGACGCACTGAACGATAAGCGAGAATATACAACTAATGCTTAAGCGTACAGAGATGGTAATTCCAAATTCGGCCTCGATATAAGCGCAGAAAAGGTAACCTTCATATAAGCTTGGTAATGCAAGTTTTTTATATGATAAGGAGAAGTCACACGACCACTCAGGCCTCCTGACGGTAAGTTGAATCTGAGACCCATAGGCCAACCCTGAGGACTAAGAATGCCTCTATGCTAATGCGAACATTGTTGGTTAATGGGTAAGATGATGGTAGCAATCCGGACGGACCCCGCACAGTTGTCCCACCACCATTAGATTAAGACACAGCATTATAAATCTTTAATGTAATAGCTATACTGATAACAGGGCGCGACTAGTGTAGGCCGAGCCATGCACAGCCCGCGGGCATGCGGACAGCGCCTACTAATCATACGAATATTAGATAACGTCCATTGGTCGAAGGCCTTTCTGAATACTTCACTAATACGAATATTATAATACTAGATGTTATGGTTCTTCAAGTGATACTAGCTTGGCCCGCTCAAAAGTTATCTGCAAGTTTCTTTGAGAAAAGTTTGATTTGTCGGGAGAAAAAGTACCTTATGTCAGTGTATATAGAAAAGTAGTTTCTACTACCTATTTTTTTTTTTATGGCGTCGAGAAGGCAAAAGAGCACACAGGCCACCTGATGGTAAGTGGAAACTGTGACCCATAGACATTTGCATTCTCAAGACTGCAATCCTAAAACTGCAAATGTTATGCCAACCCTGAGGACTAAGATGGAATGCCTCTATGCTAGTTATTTCACCGGCTGTCTTGACACAACAATGCGAGCACTGCTGTTTGGCGGTAGGTTAATGGATAAGATGGTGGTAGCGATCCGGATGGACCTTGCACAAGGTCCTACCACCCGCAAAATGTATATATATTGCTGCTCGGGCGCTAATAATATAGTGTGTCCGATAAAGTGCTCAAACGAATAGGTATGAAACTAAGGTGCAATTTCACCGACAAAAAGTTATTAAAAACATTGTTTGCTGTCAACCCAATCGGAACCTAACTATAGAGTTGAAATAAACGGTTTTTTCATCGTAGAACATTTCCTGTGTCAATAAAATAAAATAATACAAAAAAAGTCTTTGTTTTTTAGAAATTCATCACAATTCCAAAAATCACTTGAAAATTTGCCCATATTACCTCATGTTAGTATTAGCTGTACGTATTATTTTTTTCTTTCACTATCTTTAATAAAAAAAAAGATTTACGTGTCTAATGTAAAGATGACATTTTTGATGAGCGGAATTTTATGTTGTTTCGTATGTGAAAATCTTGCGTAAATTTTGGGTCTCCCTTTATTAAACACAAGTAAATCAAAATCAGTTTATCCGTTTGTGAGCTAAGACGTCACAGGCACATATAACATTCCCGTTTGTGTCATCATTATCATTCTGTCAAATTTTCATAAGTCGTATATATTAATTGGCTAAGTGCTATAGCTAACAATCCGTTTCTATATCGCATTGACCGTATCGACAATAGGCCCGGGAGTGGATAACGTAAACCAAAGCCGTCGAATAATTAACTGGACCGATTCGAACAACAAACGAACCAACAGTTTCAATGATTCAAAAAACAATTATACCGAGGCACTTCTTTAATGCCTGCCCGAGCGGAAGTGCTAGGGTTGCCACTAATCTTCTTTTTTTTAAACACTATAACTAATATCAGGGGAAAATTTCACAAAAAATGATCTAGTCCCAAACTAAGCTCTAGTTTTGTACTATGGGTACACACTTAACATACTTATATAGAGAAATAAATACATAGAAAACATTCAAAACTTAGAAACAAATACTCGCGCTCATCTCACATTTATTTGCCTACTAGCGACCCGCCCTCGCTTCCCTCCGGATACATATAAACCTTCCTCTTCAATCACTTTACCTATTAAATAAAACCGCATCAAAATCCGTTGCGTAGTTTTAAAGATTTAAGCATACATAGGGACAGACAGCGGGAAGCGACTTTGTTTTATACTATGTAGGCAGGGTCACTTAGACTAACGCGTCGTCAAATATTATAGGAAAAACAAGTGTAAGGGAGTATATAAGCGACACAAACCGAATCAATGATTAATAGATTTTTCTCTGTTCGTCTGATTTGTGTGCTTATAAATCTAAATGTACTTTACAGATTTACGTGTTTTTTTTTCCATAAAGTAGATAAGTGGGTCATTCTACTTTTTAGCGCATAATAATCTTTGGTGAAATTAAAGGCATTTATAGACATTTTTTTCACGTAAATTTGACTTATATTGAAACTGGAATAACTAAATTTAATAGTTCAAAACAAAACACTTTAAATTTATTGATATTTTATCAGGAAAAGTTGGTAACACAGCGGTAAAAAAACTTTTTCCATACAAATGGCGGGACATGCGTGACCACTATGTTACCTACTTTAAAGTTAATTATAGTGACTTTTTAAATGTAGTGATAATTTTAAATGTAAGCCAAGTTGTGTAACTATTTCAATATTAAATTACAAAACCGAGCACTTTAACGTTTTTATAAAAATATTATTTGAAGAGCACTTGTCAAAAAATCGACCTGCCCTAATTTTATTACTTAAAATTAGGTTTATTGTCAATATCTTCAAAAAGGAGTGTCAAAGTTAGCATGCAATACACTTCCTGGATTGAGCTACACTTGTCATCTCTGACGTTTCTTATCTCAGCCAAAATTAGTTCATTAATATTTGCCTTTGAAAAACCCTTTTTAAAAACCCAATATCACTGTTAAACGCATAATCTTATTTTCGCTTTAAGCAGTAAAAGTGGACTATGGCAACCCTAATTGAACTAATTATTATTGCATCGCGTTATTCGGGCTACACCGTTGTGGTTCCGTGTAGGCTTGTATGAAGACAGTAACTAGGGCGAGAACCTTGGGGTTGCCTTGGCAGGTCCTTGACACACCATGACGGGGCTCTTTATTCCAATTCGTGTTAACCCATTTCTATATTGTATCGTTCCGCGGCAGCACGATCCCCTAGCCAACGACAGACAAACGAACACACAAGCCACCTAAAGGATCTGAGACCCATAGACATTTGCAATCTCAAGACTACAGCTTCAAATGCGTTGCCAACCCTGAGGACTAAGATGGAATGCCTCTATGCTAGTAATTTCACCGGTTGTCTTATCCCCACACCGGAACACAACGATGCGAATACTGTGTTTAAGGGTAAGATGGTGGTAGCGATCCGGACGGACCCCGCACAAGGTGCTACCACCACTAAAACCCTTCTCCATTTGAAACACACATACTATCACGCCTTCATTCCCAGAGTGGAGTAGGCAGAGCTATACAAAACTAACAACTACAAAAAGTTAGTCAGTTTTCGCCGGTGTGATTAAAAAATGCACACCCATAAGCAAACCTATTATTATTCGTATTTATAAAAGTTTGCTGTAATTATGTTAGGGTGTTACACCCAATTATTGGCATCTAAAACACTAATTGCTAACTGCTAGTGACTGTAGGAGTCTCGCCTCTATGATCATGGAAATGTAGTTCATGGTGCCAATTAGAAAGGTAACTGTAGGGCAATTTCCCTTCCCCTAGGTTCTATTTTTAATTGCCTCGAAACAAATGTAACTAAATACAAGCTTTTAATACCAGAATGCACTTGCTACTGTTTATATTTTCGCACGTTTTGTGAATTAATAGTAGATTGTTCAACAGGGGACTAAAATAAGCCATTATGACACGAGACATTAATCCACCCTAGCAAAGCGAGACCATTGCGAGATAATTAAATCTTAAATGATTGTGGTGTTATTACAAAAACTTAAACAACCGTTGAACATTTGTTCAGTAATTGTCAATCCATATAAACATGACACTTTATACATGTCTGAGGCGCTTCTAATTTTTTTGCAATAATAGCGTAATAGTTAAGTATAGTTATTTAAGTATTGGCAATAGATAGGATAATGATGTGAAGTTTCTAGTATTATCTGTCTTCTTTTTCTGTGCACCCACTGAATAATGTAAATTTCTCATTGGTTATTTGGTCGACTGGTAGAGAATGCCATTAGGCATTAGGTCCGCCATTTGTACTTTTTTTGTGCAATAAAGATTAAATAAATAAATAAATAGTTTTACAATAGTAGAGTCAAATATAAAGGGCCTGTCCAAATCTTGTATTGATCACATATTTATCCGCGAAGTGTGCAAACACGGCATGCCCAGGCAGGCGGTGCGATCAGCTGTAGTGCGTGACGCATTGGCTGACCATTATGTAACAGGTATCGCCGTTATCGGGATCGGTAGATCTAACACTCACAAAATCGTAACTAAACTAGATAACGAAAAAATAAAGAAAGAACTAGAGCAGACCGATTGGAGCCCAGCCTTCGAGCTTAATGACCCAAACGAAATCATTGACCTAATTACAGAGAAATTTCAGACTATCTACAGTAAATGTACCTGTAAAACTAAAATTAATGTAAATAAGAAACAGGACTGTCCCTGGATATCAGATAAACTTATCAGTATGTGTAACAAAAAGAAAGAACTTCTTAATGTGTATTTGAATGATACTAGTAATAAGCAAAACGAGCTAATATATAAAAAATATAGAAACAGAACAAACAGGATTATTAGCAATGCTAGAAATAAATCAACAAGAAAGGAAATTGGTATTAACTTTAAAAACCCAAAAAAGATGTGGGAAATTATTAATAAATTAACTGGTAAAATCATTAAAGCAGTTGATGATGTACTTTTAAAGGCTTTTAAACTCCAGGCCAAACAATTGTCGGATAAATTCGCGATCGATTTCGAAAATAACGTTAAAAATATTATGAACTCGTGTGACATGCCATTGCTTGATGAGAGTTCATATGTAAACATTCCCAATAATTCCTTACGATTAAATAAAATAAATAACGAAATACTGCAAAAAATCATATTAAATATAGACGATAAAAAGAGCCCAGGCTATGATAAAATACGAGCCAAAGACATAAAATATATTTCTTCAGCTATAACGCCAGTAATCAGACATCTTATTAACATCTGTATATCACGGTCCATGTACCCAGACAAACTCAAGATAGGGCTTGTTAGACCCATTTACAAAAAGGGCTGTCACAATGATACTAACAACTACAGACCCATAACCATCTTGTCATGCATTGATAAAATCATCGAAAAATATTTTGGAGACTCGATAAATAAATTTTTATTAGCTAATGGGATTATCCACGAAAAACAATACGGTTTTCAGAAAAATAAAAGTACATCTCAACTATTGTCATCATTCACAGATGAAATCAATGATCTTCTAGATAAAAGACTTAATGTACTGGCTGTAATGATTGATTTTAGCAAAGCTTTCGACACATTGAATTATACTACACTCTATCAAAAACTCCAGCAAAATGGTATACAGGGTCCTGTCCTTGAACTCATTAAAAACTATCATACTAATAGGTACAACGCGGTCAGCATAGCGGGTGAGCTTAGTGCCATGATTCCAACCTCACAAGGAACGGCACAAGGATCGATTTTAGGGCCAACCGAGTACCTATTATATGTAAACGATATGGATAAAATATTTCAACATGGCTCTCTATACCAATTTGCTGATGATACATGCCTGATCACGGCTCATAGAGATGTCATGTCAGCGCAAAGCATGATGCAACAGGATTTCGATCGTTTATGTAAGTGGGCTCACGACCAAGGACTTTCCATTAATTACAGTAAAACTAAATTGATGCACATCCACTCACCATACTTGAAAACTACCATCACTCCGAGGATCGTGGCCCACGAGCACTCCTGCATGCATACGCAAAGCCCTGCGTGCACCTGTGCTGATCTAGAACTCGTAACGGAACACACGTACCTTGGACTAGTAATAGACCATAAATTTAACTGGGGTCCACAAATAGGCCGTGTGTGCAATAAACTAAGATCAATCTTGTCCAAACTATGTATTCTTAAAAACAAAGTTCCTTACAAAACATTAAGACTATTGTATATGTCATTGGCTGATTCTGTGATTAGTTATGGATTGTCTAGTTATGGAAGCACTTACAAAACATACTTAAAAGATATATATAACTTACAGTTACGATTACTTAAAACAATTGTTCCTCTTAAGATTAAATACAAATATAGAAATGACTATGAAGACCTTTTTAACTATTGCAGGGTGATGCCTATATTCGATAAAGTAGACCTAGCAATCGTTACAGAGTATAGCAACAAGATAACCCATTTAAATAAAAAACAAAGACCGGAAAACCTACGGGAACAATCATATAACAAAACATTTCTAGTACCCAGAAGTAATAACGAATATGGTAAAAGAGTATGGACGCGTACATTGCCCGGCATTTTAAATGGGTTTCCATGTCATATAATAAATAAAATTAAAAATGCAACATGTAAACAGGTAAAGAATGTAACGAAACGATATTTACTTAGTTAAACATAAATATTGGAATTTGATAGTGTTGATGAATAAAAGGTATTATTAAAATAAAACGTAGAACTCATATATACTCTTAACTGATAAAATCTTTGATTAATTTAAGATTATAAGTTAAGATAAACTGATAATGTATTTGTTTTTTGTGTAAGAAATAAACAGATGAAATTTTAATTTTTAATTTTAATTTTAAATAGACCCCTTAAAAAATACAATTGAATAGCGCTATAATTTTTACTCTCAATCCGTCGTATTAGATGTTCCATCATCGTTCCTATTCTATATTCTAACGTTATGCTATTTTTGTTACGATGTTAATATTGATATATTTAAAGGCTGACGAAATGTAGCGTTATCATAACGATATTTTTCATAACGTTATATTATCTGCCTATCTTTTAAGCAGGGTCACCAGCTTAGCTACTCGTGTCTACATATCGTAAACTGCCGTTTTTCTACCGTCTGGAGATTATCGAGCGAGCGACGTCTGTCTGTGTACCGTACAGACAGACACAGTAACTTAAGGCTTTAATAGCTGCGGCTGCTCTCCTGTGATTAAAGATAGAGAGGCAAGATGTTTAGCGGAAACGATTTCAAATAAAAATAAAATAAATAAATATCAGGGGACAATCTCACAAAAATTGACCTAGTCCCAAACTAAGCTCTAGGTTTGAACTATGGGTACTAGACAACGATAATCATAGTTATTTAGAGAAATACATACTTAAATACATAGAAAACATCCAAGACTCAGGAACAAATATTCGCGCACATCACACAAATATCTGCCCTTACCGGGATTTGAACCCAGGACCGCAGGCTGATTGAATGGATGTATGTTATCGTAATTTTTTGAACAATGAGACCCTGGAGGCCAGTGTACGCTCCTTGAACTTGTCCATGCGTTAAAAATAATAATTTAGGATAACGTGTAACTGTACAGTTGATAGCTCGCGCGTAAGCCGTGGCGTGACACGACATCTTCATAAAACATGCACGCCCAAAGTTGCATAGGCCCAACTTGAACGTTTAAAACTTTGCCGAGCTGCCTTGTTACACGTTGATAACGCTATGGGGGTATTGCTATCGACATTAGCATGATATACAGAGAAGGACAACAACATACATACATACATAACATCACGCCTTCATTCCCAGAGTGGGGTAGAAAGACCTGTTGATAATTCTGTAGCCACATTTTGCACAATCACGCCAAGAAGTTTACTATTAGTGACAGTTTGCAAGCCTATCGCCTAACAGTACTACAAGCCCTTATTCCATTAGTTGCCTCTTACGATATCCACGGGAAGACATGGAATGGCACTATTCTAACCCGGCAACCACACGGGCACTATTCAACATACATACTCGTATAAACATTACTCGTACAAATTCGGCTTTAAAGAAATATTAGCATATCCCTCACTACTTACATGCATCACTATCACTAAATAGTATAAAACTAAGTCGCTTGCCGCTGTCTGTCCCTATGTATGCTTAGATCTTTAAAACTACACAACGGATTTTGATGCAGTTTTTTTAAAATAGATAGAGTGATTTAAGAGGAAGGTTTATATGTAGAATACTTTATCCCGGAGCGAAGCGAGGGCGGGCCGCTAGTAGATAGTATAAAATAAAGTAGTTTTCCTTGTCTGTATATCCGCTAACTCCTCCTTAATGACGCAACAGAAATGCGGATTTCACCATTAGTTGGAAAAAATGACACTGAAGGTTTTTCATGTATCAAATCCTAGTTTATGTACGGGTGTTACGGAAAAGTCACATAAACCGAACTGAAACAAGGGCGGGTCGCTGCTCGTAGTATAAATCATTTTCGTAACGTGACACGTAATAGGTCCGAAAACTTCTCGATTCTTTAGGCATCGATCTCCCCCGCTAAGTGTTGTTGGGGGTTTCAGTTTTTAACTTTTTTCCTTCGTTTAAAGTCGCCCCGCGCTCCACTTTCCTTTCGGCTTGATATTTTATTAATATGGTCTGTAAGAGAAGTAAAGATGTTCGGATTACCTGGTTTGAAGACAAAATGTATGCTTAATTTGTACATGCTTACTTTTTTTTCCATATGGAGAAGACAAACGACCACACAGGCCATCTCATGGTAAGTAGGCTCTTAGGTAAATAAACATTTACAATCTCAAGACTGCAATCCCAATACTTCAAATGCTATGTTAAGGACTGATATGTAGTTGGGAATTTAAAATGTTAGATAGAAAAGTGTCTGCTTTGCATGCAGTCATTAATGGCTAATATATCACGTTTGTAATTCAATAGAGAGCCTTTGTAAGTACCATAATTATCTCAATAAAACAATCTGAGTCTAAGATGGAATGCCTCATACAAACGCTTAACAAAGTGTATTTATTTCGCTTGAATAAAACGCAATATTGTACAGTAGATTACAATCGCTATCAGTACTAGGCCGATATTATATATATATATTATTAATTTATATTATGTTGTTGACCGTCTAGTTCCACTTGGAAAGTGGTTCGCAACGCAATCGCCCGGCAATTATTTATTACCCTGTCTGAGAACTTGGCTGTTACACTACTTTAGGTGTGAAGTACTGGGAGTTCAGGGGGTAGCTTAGGAACATTTGGTTATTTTTTTTTAAAAACGTTTTATGATTTATTGAAGGCATTTTTCAAAATCTACTTTCTAAGGATTAAAACGGAATATGTAATTTAATTATATATGGGAGGAACGCTAAAAATATAATTTCGTGCTTAGAATACAATTAATGTTTGCCGAACCCTACTGAATCATAAGAAATTGATTTATACAGGAGAGAAGCCGTGATCAAAAAGCTAGTCTGAAAGCTCATCCTGGTCGCGGCACCAAAACTTACTACCTCGTACGCAAAAGTTTATCTCTAATGAAACAACTTGTTCACCCTCTCGCTCTCGGCCCGCGTAGGAGGGAGACCGATATCGTTTATTAGAAAGGGAGTACGGTTGTCCGGAACTTTTGTTATTGTAATGCTGATTGTTTATTTGTTATACGTAGTTATCAATT
This sequence comes from Acleris holmiana, assembly GCA_949316455.1. Classification (NCBI taxonomy): domain Eukaryota; kingdom Metazoa; phylum Arthropoda; class Insecta; order Lepidoptera; family Tortricidae; genus Acleris; species Acleris holmiana. The sequence goes on from OX438788.1 coordinate 11,266,210, forward strand.
TGTATGGTATAATTTATAATGTAGATAATAACAAAGTTAATTATGAAGGGTCAAAAAAGATGGGTTTTCTGTAATGAATGAGAAAAAAATCTCAAGTTACTTTTCGGCACTGACAAAATTATATGTATGCCAAAAATTTGGTGTTTCATTTTGATATAAAAGAAGTGCAAATGAACAATTGGGGATCACCTATAAAAAAACTACTTGTTTTTATATTTTTATTCGAAAGAATAGACTTTTATAAGCAATTAAAAAAAAAACAGATTTTTTGGTTGCGTCATATAATTATGAAAAATAAAAACAGTTTATTAAATCTGGGACGGATTAAGACGGACACTAACCTTCGCCCGTCACATAATTAAAAAAACAGTGACAGATGTGCCATTGATATCTGTCACGGTTTTTTAATTAAGTATGATTTTCTTTATTTTTTTTGAACTTACTTAAACTTAACACATTCATTATCACTTGACTATAGTTTTGCGTCTGGCTAATCTCAGTAATTAAAATCCATTCATTTTGTAATAATTGAGATCATTTTTAGGGTTCGGTAGTCAAACTAGGAACCCTTATAGTTTCGCCAAGCCCGTCCGTCCGTCCGCATCCTAGCGCATAGACTCTTAGTACTAGAAAGCTGTAATTTTGCATGAATATGCATATTAGTCACGCCAACAAAGTGGTACAATAAAATGTAAAACAATTTTTTTTTCAAGGTATCTCCCCTACACGTCGCGTGGTTATGTATTTTTTCTTGTCTACCCTGTAGTGTGGGGTGTCTTTGGATAGGTCTTTCAAAAATATTAGGGGTTTATGACAACAGTTTTTCGATTAAGTAATCCGTTTATGAAATATTAACCTTTAAAGCGCTAATTTTTGTTAGACTCAAGTGCCCCCCTCCACAGCCAAAACTACAAATACCTACTAAAAATCTGAAAAAAAACCTAAATGAACGAGCATAATAACGAATTTTAAAGGAAAACTATTACCACTAAGTAGACATCTTTGATTCTTGAGATACAGGCGATTAAAGTGTTTATACCTACTAAAATCATCTAAGATGGCGCCAATTGACTTTAAATAGAAAATTAGTTATTACTTGTTGATATTTATGTTTGTAGTAGTTAACGGCTTCGGAGCCCTACACTGAGCATGGTCTGACATGCTCTTGCCCGGTTTTGAAGGAAGGTTAAGAACTATACAATATCGTTTCACCCGGGCGGGGCGGGTCGGTAGCAGCGTTAAATAGCGAGAACTCTTTGACCACATCGGTCATCTGTTCCACTTTCAAGGTCAACTAACTGTCTATTGTTAGCTATGCCTTTTGTGTTTGTGTATGGACATAATGTTGGTAAACAAATAAAAAGGCGTTTTATCATAGAGTTTTATCTCGGATAAACGAAAATGTCGAATTGTATTAAATGCGATAAAGTAGCACTTGCACCTGGAGGATGTTGTGTAATCTATCACTAACTTTAGCCCGCGACTGCGTCCGCGTAGATTTCGTTTATCGCTATTCCCTCGGAACTGTCTAACTTTCCGGTGTAAATAGTATCATATGAATATGACCGTCTGGCTATATACTATCTTAGTACCAAATTGCACGTCGATCGGTTTAGGCGTTGAAATAAGAAGGCGGAACAAACAAACGAACAAACACTCGCTTTTATAATATTAGTAACGATGAGGATTTTTTTTAATTTGTACTAAAATTGCGTTATGCATCTGTTAGTACTCTTAAATAATCCAGTAATTATTACTCTTTACCACAAATAGTTCCTTCTAATCCCTAAAACCGATCAACTTTTCGCCTAAAAGACGTTTTTCTATCAACTCATACGCACTATCCGCTGTGCCGGCTAGTTGGAAAGCAGAAAACACCCCATACACGCGTCCCGCTCGCACATCATCCCATCTTACTCACAAAACAGGGGGGGAGCGAGCTCGCAACGTCGCCTCACTCAAACACCACAGTGCGCCAAAAGAGCGTATCTCTACACTAAATTAAAACAAACTTACTACGTTTTGAATGTAGCAAAGTAACGCTGATAAGTTAAAAAGTCTTGTACAGAATTGATGTGCTTTTGTTACACTTAATTTGATAGGATTGTAATTCTCGCGAACTGTTGTGATAGTGGTTTCAGGAATAGGTATGTTTTGGTTTTCGGTAACAATTGTTTGTAATAAGCTAATAAGTTACTTGTGATGTCGGGGCGTCTTCAGCTGAGATGGTGTTTAGCATTGTTCTATTTGAGTGTAACAAAACAAAGGACAAGCATCGAGTGAGATGTTTTGTGTGGTATTTTTTTGTTAACTTACGATTAAGGTGTTATGATGCTAAAATAAAAACTGGACATACCCGTAGACCGCATTTAATTACGGCGTTGATGATTTTTAGCAGTTCACGATTGGTCGTCAGAAAGATGTTCATGGCATTCTTATGAAATATGTGGTTTATATGTACTTTTAATTAGTGGTTACTTTACTTGTTTATATCATAAAACTGTATTGTAGTTATTAGTTATATTGTACCGTTTGTTGTCATCATAAACCACTTACTGTTTTTTAAATGGGCAACATTGAAATTAAAACATCAATTTTAGTATCTATTTCTTAGTATGTATGGCAACACACTAAAACTTTTGAGCACACTTAGAACCTTGTCAATGTAAATGTCAATTTCATCCTAGTTATTTGATGTTCAGTCTGAAGTTTATTATGACAATGCACTAGCCCTGAGCAGTTTATTAAGCCGATAAAATATGGAAACTGTTTGGGGTTCTCGTAAGCCGTATATTTGTAACTAGATGGTTTATATCTACAACGATCATGTCTTCTGTGTGTATAACCTAAAGTCGCTTGCTCCGTTAAAAACGTATTCTAAAAAAAACTTTTGAGATATGGCTACAGAAGTACTTCGCTCACGAAGTCTACATGCATCACCAATCGCGCAGTAAAAAATGGCTACAATGAGTTTTTAATAATCTCCGGAGAGATGCGACCTCAGCGCGGTCGTAAAAAACAAATTACGGTCTGCTGGGAACATAAAATTATAGGAAATGGTACTCCAGTTCTTACAACGAGTGTATCAAAACGTCGTATGTATATGGAGCGACTTTATTAAACAGAAGGTTAGCCATTTTGTTTTTTCCTGATTTGAAATTCGTTACTTATTACGTTATTGCGTTAAGTGATTTTTTGAAATGCTTTCAGCTTTGTGACGTGTTTTTGTTTATAATAATAAAACAAAACGTGTGATGAAGATTAACACACAAATATAGCATTGTGTATTTTGAAACCTCAAAAATGGCTTTATAACGTTTTCCAAAAATCAGTCTAACACAAATTAAGATCAGTATATTTATCGTTGTCTAGCACCCATAGTACAAGCCTAGAGCTTCGTTTGGGACTAGGTTGATTTGTGTGACATTGTCCCGTGATATTTATTTATTAATTAAATTATAATGGCTACACGAAAAACTATTCAACTTTTTCACGGTTTTTATATTTATTATGAACTAGCGACTCGCCCTCGCTTCGCTCCGGATTAAAGTATTATACATATAAACCTTCCTCTTCAATCACTCTATCTATTAAAAAAAACCGCATCAAAATCCGTTGCGTAGTTCTAAAGATTTAAGCATACATAGGGATATAGGGACAGAAAAAGCGACTTTGTTTTATACTATGTAGTGAAGCGTTCAACAGCATTCTTGATTAAATTTTATATTTTATCTTTAATTTGTTTTTGTTGATAAAAGAAGCAATCGTTTAATATATGTGACAGTAAAATCGGGAAAGCGACAACCAACTTTTATCAAATGTACAAATCCAACGGCGAACTGCTGATAAACAACCGAGGGGGACGATTTATAATGTTAATAAGAGTATTGATAATTGGATTGTATACGTGCCCGGACGTCACACAGATAAGATACAACCGAAATCTGATATATCCATTGATATTTGAAATCACTAATGGCTTGAATCATCATTCGACGTTGGCAACAGTCGAATGATCGCTCGAATATCATCAGGAATTTTTATTAGGTTGAGCAAATTGACTGATTGTTTTTTTTTAGTTTCAGATGTTTTCTTTGACGTATTCTGTCTCGAAGAATCGTAATGTGTTTCAGTTTATGGAAGGTTCATGTTTTTAACCATAAATTCATGTTACCTTAATTACCTACTAATTAGAAGACGAGTCCGACGACTCGCGAATGACGAAAATTCATCCGCGGGACTCAAAATGACGCCAAATCAAATTTCATCTAAATCGGTTCAGCGGTTTGTCCGTGAAAGCGTAACAAACAGACAGACAGACAGAGTTCCTTTCACATTTTATAGTGTTAGGATGGATTGGCTGATAGGTTTAGGCATATAGCTTCTAGTCGGTTATTTAAAATAAGATGATTTCAAAAATTATGATTATGTGTAAAGGCATTTTTAGAAGGACTTCTGTCATATATATTTTGATTTTCATATGACAAATAACTAAGTTCAAATTTCATTATGTAACACTTTATTTTATAAAATGAAACCAAAATCCAATGACAATGATAGGTGACAGGATTCAACTCTGAAGGTATGCATTGCAGAGAGTTCATACATCACTGGGATTCATATCAGCTGCACCATGTACACTAAACTGTCACCTGTCACTATGGTAAAATAAAGGGATGATGATAAGTAGAATCTATGACATTTACAAGACTACAATCTCATGACAGCTATCCTAAGATTGCAAAAACTACGCCAACCCTGAACCAACCATGCAATTAAAATCAAAGGATGCGGTACAAAAGGTGTACTTATTTAGCTGCATAATTGGTTCGATATCATTATTTGGGAAAGTGAATTGCTGAACATTTCGCAGCTAAAAAGAGCAAATATAGATGCCATTGTGATTTCAAATGTGTGTTACGACTCGTTTTATGCATTCAAACGAAACAGAAGATGGCAACTAAAGAAGCCGTATTAAGCGTTGGCAAAACCTAACAGGTTCTAGACAGGGCACTGGAGAACGATGTATAAATAAATATCAGGGGTCAGGAAAACCTTTCACGAATTGACCTAGTCACAAACTAAGCTCCTAGGCTTGTACTATAATCAACAATAAACAAACGTACTTATTTATGACAAGGAAAAAGTACACGAGCATACTGGACACCGGATGGTAAGTGAGATCTGAGACCCATACACATTCGAATTCTCAAGACTAATCCTAAGACGCCAAATGCGTTGACGACACGCTAGCCTAGTTCGTAGTGACCCTGCCTCCGAAGCTAGGGGTCCTGGGTTCAAATCCCGGTAAGGGCAGATATTTGTGTGATGAACACGAGTACTTGTTTCTGAGTCTTGGATGTTTTCTATGTATTTAAGTATATATTTCTCTATATAAGTAAGTTTATCGTTGTCTAGTACCCATAGTACAAGCCTAGAGCTTAGTTTGGGACCAGGTAAATTTTTGTGACACTGTCCTGTGATTTATTTATTTGTTTATAACCTTGAGGACTAAGATGGAATGCCTCTATGCTAGTAATTCACCGGTTGTCTTATCCTCACACCGGAACACAATGCGAGTTAAAGGATAAGATGATCCTGCCACCACTAAAGTAGAGAGATACCACGACCCAGGAACAAATACTCACTTACTATTTTTTTTCTCATCGCTTCACTAAATCTGGATTTGTATGAAATCATTGTCCTTAAAATGAATGTGATGTCTGCGCGTGATTCACTCGATCCGCGGAATTCCTTCCGATTAACAGTGTTTGTTTGACTTCCGCTAAAGCGAAATGATTTAGACGCCATGCGAGGCCATGCAGGGGGCGATAATTGTAGATGCCTATTCGAATCCGTAATGCTGACAGACCATCTTTTTGCCTGGGCTGAGATTCTCTATACGGTAAAATCTTGACACTGACAGTCATGGCGGCCGAGTTTAAAACAATACTAAGTAGAAAAGAGACCCTGACTGCCCAAAAAGCAGAGTAACGTTTTTCGTATTTGTTTGTTTTTTTTTTATTCCTGTTGGCTAAACGCCTTGTCGGATTGGATTGGTATTCACCCAAAGAATATCATAGGTGGTTGCCCGTGTGGTTGCCGGGTTAGAATAGTGCCACTCCATGTCTTCCCGTGGATGTCGTAAGAGGCGACTAAGGGAATAAGGGCTTATAGTACTGCTAGGCGATGGGCTTGCAACCTGTCACTAATACACTGGTAAACATCTTAGCCTGATTGAGCAAAATGTGGTTACAGAATGATCAACATGTTTAGAGTTGTTGGTATTCTGTAGTTCTGCCTACCCCACTCTGGGAATGAAGGCGTGATGTTATGTATGTGTAATATCATAGGTTATAGTAGAATCGCCTCAGTCCTGATGCAAGTGGTCGGGTTTTGAAAGCTTGCTTCTTGTAAGATTTGTTTATCATCCTAATCTTCAGTTATCATCAGAGCTCGGCAGGGGTGAGCTGTTTTCAGAGTTTGCATAATATGGACATACCTTGTCATTCATTGGTAGATAACTGGTGAAATTATTTTATTTAGGCTGCCCTTCTGCTACGATCTTTACGTCGCCATCAAAGCAAATCAATTTTATTGTAAGCTTTTTTAAGCAAACCTGTTTAAATAATACGTATATCCATGTGCTACTATGAAAGATAATCAAGTGATACGGTATTATATCAAACCTGTTATTAAACTCAAGAAAAAATGCCTTGAAAATTGTAAATATAGAAAAAAAAATGGTTATTTATTACAATAACAAAGAAAATTTAGAATAAATAAAAGACTTCGTACCTACACGTTTTGTAGTCAAGTTAATAAAGTTTTATGTTGTTTCAACATTTATTTTTAACGTGTATCTATATTAATATCTACACTTGACATTAATGACGTAAAAATGGCTCACCCCTGCCGAGCTGGTTATCATTCAATGAGACAGGCGTCGTTCGACGGCATTTATTGTATATAGGTTTACGGGAAACTCGACAAATAGCCTTTTGTTCCTAACTCAACTAGTCAGGTACTATTTTTACTCTTGCCAGTTCTCTCATTTTATTTATTCCATTGCTTGTGTTTGTTTTCTTAATTCACTCTCTGGATAATATCACGTTGAGATTATGTCTAATATTACAAATTTACTACGCAATTTTGTCATAATGTAGGACCGCTAAATGATCGCTTAACACAAGACATTATACGTTGATTTGATTGTAATCGTTAACACGAACGTAGCTACGTGTGATTCTGTTATATTATATATGTTATGAAAAAGAGAAGAATCTCGTTATACAAATCCTCTTGTATTACGCAACCCAACATTATCTTAACCTTTCTTTCCGTTCCAACGAAGGCTCTGGAATATTCCGCATAATATTCCTAAGTCCGATGTGTTACGCAATCCTCGCAGGCAACTTGACATGTCCTGGAATTGACAGCTCTATCTAAAATAGTAAAACAATTTGATGATACACGAGTAAATATCACACGTTACCCGGTGAGTGCTATATCCGTGGCTATATCACCTGAATATGATGAAACTAGGCATTGTAGAAGTTTGCTGGATACATTGAACCCGGAAAACCCAGTTGTGGGGGGATAAGACCATCTTGGTTCTCAGGATTGGCAAAGAATTTGGAGTTTTGAAGTTGCGATTGTCTATATGGGTCTCGCTCGGAAAGTGTTACAATTTAAAAATATGCCAAGTGCGTGTCGAACTTCGCACATATAGAGTTTCGTACCAAAGTCTGATGTATCAAGGTATATTGGTATGAGTTACTTAAATATTCACCAAATTTCAACTTTATAATATGTCAGTGGGAAGATGAAAATCTGACTTTGGTGGCTTCTCATTCCTTTGTTTGCCAATATTTTTTTCAATAAAATATAAAGTAGGTATCTACTACCGAGCACTAAACAACGATACCCACTCGATGGGTAGGTCAACTTTTTTTTTCGCGCCCATTTTTAAGCTGTATCGGAACCCTTAAAACATTTAAAAGTATTTTTTGACAATTTTTAGGGCTTCTTTTACAATTATTTGGATCAGCAAACAGTCGCAACAAGAAATTTATTACAGATACTTAAATGATTAGATGAAAATTGTGTGACCAACACCGTTAACCACATATTATTTGGGTCATCAAGATGCTTATATATGCTTATACTGTGTAAATTTGAAGACTGTATATTACCTGTGTGACTGATGACAGCCGAACAGACGGACACATAAGTTACAGCAATATGGTTCCGTTTGGATCCTTCGGTTACGGTTAGTTCATTAAATATTTGAATCCTATGATAATTGATGATGGTTACCGAAAGTCGACTGACCGCTTACAATTATCCTCTTTATAAGTGGGAAAAACCCTGAGTAGGGAGAACTTTTCCGCAAATTCCCCTCTCTTCCTTTTCTTTCTTTATCCCTTTACAGCGATAGACATGGGCCAAACGCAAGGCGAGAAAATAAAGTGTAGGCCACTTGGATTTAGTGATCTTTTGTCGCCCCTAACTGAAACGAATGACTGGAGCATATTTCAATAAGACCAGCGGCTAAATGTATATAAATAAAATACCCCAGTGGGGTTAGTATAGTGCCACTCTATGTCTTCCCGTGGATGTCGTAAGAGCCGATTAAGGGAATAAGGTATTGTAGTACTGTTAAGCGATGGGCTTGCCACGTGTCACTAAACACTAGTAAACTTTTCGGCCTGATTGTGCAAAATGTGGTTGCAGAATTATTAGAGTTGTTGGTATTTCTGTAGCTCTGCCTACCCTAATCTGGGAATGAAGGCGTGATGTTATGTATGTGATGCCCCGCCGAGAAACAGAGCATCCATCCCGCAAAACCTTTTCACTTTTTGTGCAATCACACAAGACATGCGACACGGTCAACTTAGTGGTAGTTCAAGAGTTTTTTGATATATTCAGAAAGTAGCATGCGATTCATCCGCGAAACTAGAGTAACTACAATCGGGGCAACTATACAAGGGGCAAGGTCACTCTCACCCTTTACAGATGTATCCTAAGCCTTGTCACGATAAATGTTAATGACATCACATTTGGTATTTATCATGTAAGGTTCAGCAATTACAAATTGTTCATTATATTATCACGGTATTTTCAAGTGATTGTGACGTCATTTTGCTGTTGATGCCTTCCTGGATTATTAAAAAGAAAGCTTTTTATCATTATCGTAAGATATGATGTTATCAGCCGTACCGCTGTTTTGTCAAATTCTTAGATTTTAATCGGGAGATTATGATTAATCGCCATTTTCAAGCCTCAGCCCCCACTTAATATTTTATCTGTATTTGAGCCTATCAACCACGCGGAGTGTTCTGAGGAACAACTGTAGTTTTGTTCCGGGTGAACCGGTGAAATTACTAGCTCGGCTAGCTATTCCATCTTCGTCGCATCGCTTGCAGTCTTGGAATTGTAAATGTCTATGCATCTCAGATCCCAATTACAATCAGGCGGTCTGTGCGCTCGTGTGCCTTCTTCATGCTTTCATCTAGGTCTCCTCATAAGCAAATGACTCTTTACCTACCACATCGATGGATGGCGGATGGAAGTCTACCGTTTCACTTCTCGCTGGACCCTTAACCACGCACGACAATTATGCGGAACAAGATTGTTGTGGCGGTGTTTCCGGACCGCGACGATGTTAAGACGGTAAAGTGACGAGCCCACTCTTTTTTTCTGCTGGTGTTGTGTGTCTTGTTCATATGGTTCCTCCTGCATATTATATTAAAATGTTTACCTCTTTCATTTCATTTTGCAGGCACTTTTGTTTTATTACTACCATTTTATGGGGTATCTATCATTTCATCTAATGTATTATTATCGTATTTCATTTCTTCGAACGCTTTTTTCTGCTGAAACCATAATGTTTTCAGGGTATCTTAAACATTAATATAACCTGACCTACGTAATTAATGTTTAATATACCTTGAAAACATTATGGTTTCGGCAGAAAATAGTGTTCGATGAAGTGATGAGTTATCCATGTTATGTATGACCTAAGGGTATCTATTATAGTCAAGAGGAATGAAAACGGGTCACTTAGTACAGAATTTCCATTGAAAAGTGTCGTAAGTATCGTTATGTAGAATTTTCATTTTATCGAGAGGCATTTCCCGCCGAATGACTTTTTGGTTAGTAACAATTGTAACCTAACCTAAGCTACGTAATTGATGTGTAAGATATCCTGAACCCATCATGGTTTCAGCCGAAATAGCGTTCGATGAAATGATACAATTGATGAAGTGAAATTGAATGAAATGACCTAAACACGCCGTTCTAGAAGATCCGATTTGATAACGGTCAACAGTGTCAACGCAATACAAATTATAACCTCTAATTTAATATATTCTGCGCTAAAAACTGACGAATTGGGTTTTTTATGGTGGTAGTATAATGGTAAAATTTCACCATCTCGAAGTGACAATGGTTGTCATGTGTACTTTTAAAAAATGTTGCAGAAGTGTCTGTGTGTTGCAGATTTAAGATTTTAGTCTCTAGTTATCCCCTTGATTGTTCGAGCAATGAAACTTGTCTTTTTCAAAGAAGATAATGATTAAACTAAAACTTATGTATATTTCATTTTTACTTTCTGCCAGGACGAAAGCTGGAGATATAAGACGTATCAATACTTCTGAATCGAGGAGTGCAGAAGCGCGGGCGAAAAGGTAGTATTTTATAAAAGTGACTGCAAATGGTGTCACATGTACAGTCAGCAGCAGAAGTAGCTATGCAACCGAACAGTTCAAAATGATCTGCATTCGATTCTATTGTTAAGAGAATACGTCGTGTCTAGATCATTTCGAGCATGTTATTCTGCTTAGCTACTTTTGATGCTGACTGTACCTATAGAATTTGCTTTAGATGAAAGTAGATTTCAGGATAGCTTACTGTTTCAGTACTTCCTAAACTGCAATTTCTTTGAGATCTATCTAACAACGGAAAGTATCTGCAACATTAGCCCTTTCAGTAGTTTCTTGTTTTAATATTCAGTATCAAACCGTCTTAAAACGCTATAAAGTTCATAAGTTTTTTTTAATTTCTCTCAAACATAGCGATTCAACATAGCGATCTTTATCTCTGTTATAGGAAGCAAAATATAACTTTAAAACGAACTCCTAATTCATAACGTAACCTACATTACAATAATACGAGCAAGGATCTCCTAAGCCACTGAAAGAAAAAAAGTTACGTTCAGAAACTTTAACCTCATTATTTGTAACGTGCGCGTTGTTGAACGCGCGCTCGCTGCGGCGAGCGGAGCGGCAACGTCGCTCTCCTTAGAGTTGCCAGGGTGACAAGAGCTTTTATTTTTGTAATTCTAGGGTAAAATTTAATGCAGGTTTTTCTTTGACAATGTTGTATGTCAAGGGAAGTTTCAGCTGTATTTTTTCATGTCATGTTTATTCTTGGTTTTTACATGAACGTGTTTGAATGGTTAGCACAAACCATTTCTTTCGTGACATACATTACTGAAGGATTACAATGAAAACGTGATCATGTTAATATAAATTGATAAAAAGCTAATTGTTTTTATTGGAACGTGACACAATTAAATGATTAAACACGTTTTATTTCATGATTTTATTCCCGTGTATTTGTTATTCTACGTTTTCAAGGTTTTAAAGGTAGGTACTTTTGAAATAATGAAAAATAATAATTGTTCACATTGTTTTAAATTGACATGACACAATTAATTGATTAGACACGTTTTATTTCATGATAAAGGTACCCGGTACTGTTACTCTATCTCTTTTAAGTTAATACATATTTTGGTTATGACAAAAAATACGTAAAAGCTTAATCACTAACAAATCATTGTCCTTCCTTTTTTGGAATTTATTTATAATAAAATTTTGCAAGCTCCGATTAAACTCGTAATCTACTCGGGGTAAACAGCGGCAGTGTGGCAACACCGTCCGAGTGAATGGTAGTCGGCCTCCGAGGCGCGTCGCAAGTGGTTCTGTCGCGCGCGCTCGCAACTCTCGTACAAAGTTTCTGTGATGTAACTAACTGAATACGTTATCCACTAAACTTATCAACAGTGTGAAAACTGCATTGTCCTAGTGTTTACGTTCCGTGTTTGATTGTTCCACGAATGCTAGGGTGATAAGTGCTACGAGTTTTGGCGTTGTTTTTCTGTAAAGCGGTGTTCGAATTTTGAATTGGATTGGATTGTTGCTGTAAGTTTTGAACGCAGAAAAAAATAGAATATAAATGGCCAGTATTTATTAAAAAGAGCGTTTTTTTTTTAATAATTGAGACGTACATAAGTACTAGGTTCTTTAGCGTGGTAGTTGAGTTCTGTATTATATATTGTCTGGTTTTTTTTCAAATACTGGTAAAAGTTTTTGGCCAATTCTTTTGTGTTCGTTTTTACTATTGAAGAAGAAGTTTTATGGAGTCGTACTGTTTTCTCACAATCGGTTGTTGTTGAAAAATCTAGTTTTTTCTAGGATAGGCACCATTGTAGTGTTCATTATTTTCTGTACTTACGCGTTTTTCCTGAAAAGGGAAAACTGGACCAATCAGAAAAAAACCAGCCGTTTACCTGCCTATTTTATTACTTTTGAAAATATACAGCATTTTACACGTAGACTACACATATTATATAGAAAATAATGCGAAAGCCCTAATAAGAAATCTTTTCTTTTTGGTCCCAGTAATTTCCCTTAAATTTTTTTTTTAATAAAAATTAGAAAAAAAAAACGCATTTTTCTGGATACTTACTTTGTATGAAAGGTAATTTAGTAACCATTATGAGGAATAATGATTTCGACTTTATTTATCAGCGCGTCCGTGCGAAATTTTACTGTGAAAGAAAATAAATAAAACTGAAATGCAAAATTAAGGAAGATAGTTCCTTAATGTAAGCTGTTTTTTTTTCTGTATCAGGCATTTCCAAATGTAAGAGCCTACCAGCGCTTCCTAAGAGGAGACCGCTGTTTACAAAGAACCGCCTCTGCAATGTTACAGCCATCCCTCACTTGCCAATCTGTTATTCAAATCAATCCATCAATTAATCATGTGATGTACTTTAATCCTAGAAAAATATTTTTTATCATTTTCTTAAATAACTTTATTCTATTGTCACAGTAAAAAATGAAAAAGTAGGACATTGAGATTTTCTGAAAGTTGTTGCGGAAAATATTCTGCAAAATGCTTAATTGATATTTAGTTCATGGATTTAATACTATCAAGGAATGACACGTAATTGTCATTAACTCACTGTGGCTGAAAGTGTTCTAGCTTATGCACTATAAAATAGAGCCAAGTTCCCGAGGTATGAGCAACTTGTTTCATTACTTAAGTGGCCTAAACAACCAATTAGCAGTAACCCTTCAATAGAAAATTAGTCTTTAGCTCCTACTGAACAAAATAATTTCCCGATTTGTAAAGCCTTTGTTCTCTCGGGAAGCCAGCATAGTGAATGGTCGACAAAAGTTTGTGAACTCGGCGTTTTCTTTTAATTGTTAGCCAAATATAGAAAAACCAGTCAAATGCGAGTTGGACTCGCTCACCCTACCGTTAAACAGTAGGTATTATTTTAGCACGAGCCCAAAACACAACCGATTCTTAGTACCTAATTGTTGTTTTTCCGTAGGTACGGTTTGTAATGTAATCATACCAAATTTGACGCGTGTATGTTTTACCGTTTTTATGATACAACAAACCCCCTTCATTTATTTTCATTTGTCAGGAATACGCTGTAATAATAATAAAACATTCTGAGAAAGCAAGTTCTTTTGCTATAAATTGCTATAAAACTATATCGATTTCTGAATCAAATGTCTTATTAGGTGTTATTAAATTCTAATCAATACAAAAAATTACATTCCCATTAGCAAGAAAGGATCACTCCCCGTTTAATAGATTGCGTAACAAGTTTAATCAGCAAGTTATGGTGTATCATAATATTATTATAGTGCAGATGTAATCTCGGATTCAATGCGCGTGAGTCGGCGTGTTGTAACATTTCGCAACATTACAATAACTTAAGGAAGTTAATTATAATATTAATATAACCTACTCAATGGAGGATGACCTGTGACAACAGTATTTTGTAATTTTAAACACTTAATATAATCGTAAGAAAGGGTATCCCTTTGAAACGCATAAAATTGGTTATCCTAATGTATCGTTTGATCTAAAATCTTTTCGTGCAACATCCTTTCAGGCTGAGATTACAGAATTTAAGAAACATCTATTGTGTTGATTAGCTAGGTTAACTTAGGTTAGATTAGTTATTTATAACTATTTAAGAAAACCGTTTACGATCAAACAATTTTCGACCAAACAATACATTAGTCCAAACAGTGATTATGCCACTCGGTAGGTATAGATCCGTAAGAAAGGCAAAAAAACATCGGGACAAGCTTTTTTTCGCAAACAAACACACAAGCCACCTGATGGTTAGTGGACTCTTAAGCCCATAGACATTTGCAGCCTCACGATGTCAATCTCAAGACTGCAAATGCATGGCCAACCCTGATGACTGAGATGAAACCCTTAATACTGGTTATTTAACTACTGCTGCTTGGCAGTAGGTTAAAGTATACTGCCCTCACACGAAAGAAAGCAGCTGTCTGTTATAAGAACCGTATTGTAAAAGAAAGCTTATATGTAATCGTGCAGAGTTGAATATGCTTCATAGTGCCAATTGCCGCCTTCTTTGGTATGACGACAGTATAAGATGGTGGTTGGGCTCCGGACGGACCCTGCACAAGGTCTTACCACAAGAACTAGTAAATATCGATTCATCTGGTTTAATACGGCCCGTAGACTTGGCTTTCAGCGCTACCGTGCCTAAAACTCGTAATGAAACTAACAGTAAGTACTCGATTCAATATCGTTTGTACATTATTCATGATAATTATCAAAGTTACTAGGTCCCTTTGGACGTCAAATCGCAATCGTTGTCTAATATTAGTTATTTATTACCTTTTGATACTATTAGTTAAATTAAAGTTTGAAACGTTTTTCATTAATTCATGTTATGGATCGATATTACTGTTAACCGTTTGAGTTCAGTTTAAAGGTGGGTACGAATTAGAGCAGCTTCGGGTTGAGGCACGCACGGCTCACCTATTTTGCTCAAATTCGTACGCGCTCACGCGCTGTGCGCGGTCGGTCTTTTGACCGTGCTCAAAGGCGCCTCGGTGTGTGTGTCTCGCGTAATTTGGACGTGTCTCCGAGTGTGCCGCGGTCATAATGACAAGTTCTAACTTGTCTGTGGACGAGGCGCGTACAAATTTGATAAATTTTCTAAGCCGTTCCACCACCGAGGCGATTGCTCTTTATTTTTGTTAATAATTTGGTGAATTACGATAAATTCAGCCGCGGCTGTCATCGTGTCCGACGCCATTTTGAAATGACGGCTCGCGTCAAGCACGCTGCCTCACCTGCGCATGTTTTTGTGCAATAATATGACTCGCGAGCAGCTCGCCGCGTAGGGCGAGCATGCCTCAGCCTGAGCCGCTCATATTCGTACCCAGCTATTAGCTATTTTGCGAGATGGTATACAATTGTTTAATTACAACTCGCCTATCCCAAAACTACAAGACTCTTAAATGCGGAATAAATTACCTTGTAGTAAACTTAGTTTTAAATATGCAATATAATATCGTAGACTTTTGTTGATGTGGCACCTTGTTATAATAAAATTATGTTGATTCAAAAACGAAAACTCAATTGTCTCGTTTTTTTTACATTTGTTTGACCATTATGGTTTTATAAGTGTCGAAAAGATAAATTCTCTTTAAATCGTTACTTGAAATTTGTGTGAATTCAATTCCACATGTCCAAGATCAATATCAATCTGAATCCCTAATTATTTCGTAAACTTAATCATTATCGTCATCCATCAACAAATCATATTCGTCAGAAGACGTCCACCGCTGGACTAAGTCCTTCCCTAAGGATCTCCAAGACGGTCAGTCGGTGTTGTGCTGCTCGCATCCATCGGCTTGGTGAGATCTTTACCAGCGATGTGATTCCCTTAAGCGTATCACGTTTCAACTCTACGCATAGGTACTAACTTCTTTCGAATGTTGATTTTGGTAGGTCATAAAAAAGTTCCCTGAATGGTTGCCGCTATAGAACAGTGCCACTTCATGTCTTCCCGTGGATGTCGTAAGAGGGACTAAGGGAATAAGGGCTTGTAGTACTGTTAGGCGATGGGCTTGCAACCTGTCACTAATACACAGCAAATTTCTTGACCCGATTGTGCAAAATGTGGTTATAGAATTATAAACTAGTCTTTTTTTAAGAGTTGTTGGTATTTCTGTAGCTCTGCGTACCCCACTTTGGGAATGAAGGCGTGATGTTATGTATGTATAAAAAAGTATTTACTTTTTTTTTTACTACTACCATGTGGTCTCTATGTGACCACTGTTTGGCTAAGGGTTAAATTTATTTGGTACAGTTGCCGGCAAACTGCTTGAACATGTGACCTTGATTTTTTATCAATCAATCAATCAATCAATCAATATCATTTATTTGCAGAATACAGTACACAAGATGTTACAGTCAATTTAAAAAAAATATATATAATGTCCAGTGTATCCAGCTTGCAAGCAAGCGTGCAAATATTATTATTCATGCAATAAATAAATTTAACATCCAACATAATGTATATATAGTAAAAATTTATAAGTCATAAAATACATGTAAGATTACAAATCAAAACATTAAAATTTATATTAAATACTAAATGTCAAAAATCACAAATTACTATTATTACGTTGCTCGAGGAAGTCCTTAACACTATAAAAACACTTATCTAGAAGCCACTTCGACAATGTGTTCTTAAATATATTTCCCTGGAGGAGCTGAATGTCATCAGGAATAGCATTATAGATTAGAATGCACATGTTGTATACATTTTTGGTATATATGGCCTTGTGACAAGCAGGTTTATAAAGGCGGTTCATAATTTTGGCCCTTGTATGCCGTTGGAAAACTTCACCACGCCTTTTAAACAATGAATGTTGCGATTTTACAAAAGCACATATTTCCTGTATATACAGACACGGCAGTGGCAAAATATGGAGTCCCTTAAATAACGGAACACATGTTTCATCGACCTGGGCACCACAGATGACTCTGACACACTTCTTTTGCACCTTGAAGACTCTTTGCACATCAACCGAATTACCCCACAGGATGAGTCCGTAACGAAGAACGGATGATATATAGCCGTGATAGGCTGTCAGTGCAGCTTGAACCGAAACCGTATCTCGCAATCTCCTTAGCGCATAAACAAATCGGTTAAGGTTTTTGCAGATTTGATCAATGTGCTCTTTCCAGTTCAAGTGCTTGTCGATCATCAACCCAAGAAACCTAAAACACTCAACCTCGCCAACTACCTCACTACCAAGGGTGACTGATAGAGGCACTCGGTCACTATTATAGGAAGCAAACTGCATAAACTTGGTTTTGCTGGTATTAATGCATAAATCGTTAATGACCATCCAGTTGGCAACCTCCAGCAGTGCACAATTAATCTCCTGCTCAAATGATCTCCTGTTATTGCACTTTACCACTAATGTAGTATCATCGGCGAACATGATTACCTTATGGGATGAAATATTGGGTAAATCATTGATATACAGGAGGAAAAGTAACGGTCCCAAAATACTACCCTGGGGTACGCCTTTGTTAACTTTGCCAAACTGTGATCTGTAAGCTTTTTTATGGATGACACCTTTTGATTCTGTGGTTTTGCAGATTTCGGTACACTGCAGCCTATCATCAAGATAACTCTTTATCCATTCAAGCGCTTTTCCCCTAATACCGTAAATTTCTATTTTATGCAGAAGTTTAGTGTGGTTAACTGAGTCGAAAGCCTTTGTCATATCGAGAAAGACTGACATTACAGAAGCCTTATGGTTAATGCAATCGGTTACATATTTAATAAGATCGAAACAAGCTTGTGTGGTTGATCTACCTTCACGAAAACCATATTGTTCAGAACTAATCACTTGGTATTTTGTTAAGAAATCGCCTAATCTGATATACATTGCCTTCTCGAATATTTTAGATAATATTGGGACTAATGTTATTGGCCTGTAATTAACCGGATTCAGCTTATCGCCCTTCTTGAATAGTGGCTTAACTACACATATCTTTAGCTCCTGTGGAAATACTCCATCGACAAAAGATAAATTTATAATATGTGCTAATGGGCAGCTTATAATTAACGCGCATAGTTTTAGAATCCTGGTGGTAATATGGTCATAACCACTAGACTTGCAGTTCCGTAACGACAAGATAATTTTAATAATTTCTTTTTCATCAACCGGATTTAAAAATATAGTGTGGTAATTCATGTCCGGCAGGGTTGATTTGTAAGATAAATTATTTGGTGGTAAATTCATTTGAGTTGTTGTGTCAATAAAATAATCATTAAAAATATTACTAATAGTCTTTGGATCGGAATATATGTCATTATTGATTTGTATTTTACTTATGTCATTTTCATGTAATTTATTTGATACGGTAGAAGAAATCACGTTCCAAGTAGCCCTACATTTATTTTTATTATTTTGTATGTATTGACTATTTTTATTTTTTTGCGCATCAAGTAAGCATCTTTTTAAAATAGAAGTATATTTTTTAAATTTAATGCGGTTTAACTTTTTGTTGTCCCTTTTTAAATTAAAATATAGGGTGCGTTTTATCCTGCACGATTTTTTCAGGCCCTTGGTCAGCCAGTTATTACTTTTTGATCTATTATTGATTTTCACTTTAATTATTGGGAAGCATAAGTTATAAAATAGACACAAATCATCATAAAACACTTGAAATGCTTGGGTTGCATTTTTTGAACTGATTACGTCCGAAAAGGAAAGACTGGCTAAGCATTCGCAAAACTTGCTAACATTGTGCGAGCTGTAATCACGCTTATGTTCGAACCATCTTAAGAATGTCTTGTTTCTTTTGACGGTCTGTAATGTTACGGTTTGCGCTGTCTCATGGTCCGAAAGTCCTAGATATAATATTGATGAATTAACTTTTTTCATATTACTCGCTATTTGGTCGATACAGGATCCGAGTCTAGTTGGCTTTAAAATATGAGCAATGAAATCATAGTTTTGCAAGATGCTACGCAGGTCCTTGGAGGCACCAGTTTGTTTTAGAACGTCAATATTCCAATCCCCGCATATAACTATTTTCTTATTTTTATAACTAGTTGTTAAATAATTTAGTAAAGTATCGAGTTTTCGAAGGAAAATGCCCACATGTGCCCTTGTCTGCTCTGGAATTCTGTAAATGTTCACAACAATCAACGACACACCAATAACCTCGATTCCACAACATTCAAAATAATATTTTGTTGATAGCTTTGAAACGTTATGTAAGTTTTTAAAATCTAAATTATTTTTTAATAAAATGCACGTCCCCCCTCTAGATTTATCACGGCAGTAGGCAGCAGCTAGTTTATAGCTATATAACTTAATATTTTTCTGTGAGCCTTCAGGAACAAAAGTTTCACTAAGGCATATTATGTCGAACTCCTTTCCATTTTTACTAAGATCTTTTAGTGTAACCTCTAGAAAATCAAGCTTACTATACAGTCCCCCTATGTTCTGATTGAAGATCGTCAAACAATCAGAAGTTTTAGAAAATTCAGATTTTAGAGTCCTATTTTGATTGGAACATGGTGCGGTTTTGGGCACGAAAAAAGGTGTCACAGTCATTAACTGCAGCCGGCTTAACCGTAGTTTTGAATTTTACAGCATCGATTGAAACATCATTACACCTTGAGCAATTTATTTCATCATTTAGTTTAAAGCTAATCCAATTCAATAATGATGTAGAATTAAAATTTGAATACTTATACACATCTATGACTTTGCAATTTGCATACATATTCACAAACGATTTAAGCTCTTGATGTAAGAGTTTGTCATCAATATTTCCTTGTCTACGTATGTTTAAAATTATTACACGATTACCTTTAAATTTTATCAAAGTATTACCTATATTTGACAATAACACATAAGGATCCTTTTCGCAACCCTGAACAGATAAAATAATTAGGTCGTCCTTGGTTATGTTACGTTCCATGTTGTAAAGACTCTCGAGTATCTTCGATGACGACGCGTGAGGCTTGACCGTTGCAGTGATCCTGTAATTATCACTTTTTGCACCAGCTCTGGAGTGAAGAAGTTTCGAAGACAAGCCGCGCACATGTTCGTCTCCAAATATATATATAGACTGATTCTTCGTTTTCAATTTAGAAGCACTGGGTGTACTGAAGTGTGGTGGCCTGTTTATTGGCGATATCAACGGGCTATGGTTTTCAAAGTCCTTTGTTGGTGAACTGAAGCGAGTTTGGTGGTGAGCAGAGGGTTGGGTATTTAAATCGATAAAACTTCTGTTAAAACTTTGTCTGCTAGCTCTTTTTCTTTTATTCCGAGAATGTTTACTGGTGTCCTTATTTGGTATGGACTTACTTAATGTCTTTAACTGAACAACTTTTTGTTCATAGCCTTTTATTCTATTTTTCAATGAAAAATTCTCAGTTATAAGGTTTTCAATTTCATTTTCTGCTACAAGCAACCTATCTTTTAGCTCTGAAATGGCTTTTTCTAGTTCTTCTGACCTATCATAAGTAACCATTACATCTGGACAACTCCTGTTCATCTCTGGTCCAGGTGAGGGCAGCGATCGATCTAAGTCTTCCTCGTCTTCGGACAGACTAGATAGTGCCTCAAATGAATTATTTGTAGGAATCAAAGCTCGGTATTTCATGCGACATGTGACATTTCTATCATCATCTAGGATATTGGGTTTAATAAGGCATGGCTTACATTTCCAGGAAGCTCTACGATCAGGCTCCATTAGGTAAAACCTTTTTGTGGAGACATTACAGCAGTCCAGGTGATATACAAATTGGCATAGTGAACAAACGAGATATTGCCTGTCTTTAATTGAAATGTTGCACTTATCGCATCTTTGCGCCATGATAAATAAAACAAAACAAAAAGTGCAAACTCCCGGTTTGTTTACAAACAAAACAACTCAGCGGTAAGGATATGTCACAGGTACTTAGCTCAGCGGATCTGTGCGGGCGCCGCGCCGAACCGAATCCGCCCGAAGGTCGCCGAAGATCACCGAAGCGGCGGCGGTCGTTGACCCCTCGCGGCTGACCGTTGACCGCAGCGATATAAGGCTTCAAACCAACCGTTTTTATTTGATTCACAATAAACTTAACACCAGGATATTGCTAAAAGTATAGCATGTAGCGATATACGGATTTCACTACTTTGTATATTATTACTTCCACTTTATAATGATATATAACACTTATTGTAAAATTTGCTTTTATTAATTTTAACTTTAACTTTTCCTCGAGCACTAAGAAAGTGATGTTGTCGCGTTGCACCCCGCGCCTCATTTACAGTAAATTGAACTCTATTTATATGCGCCAACCTTCCCCTACTACGAAACTCTATGTTCAAGAAGTTTGCCGGTTAATCGCCTGTATCTCAAGAACCAATTAAGTCTACTTACTCGTGATAGTTTTCCTTTTAAATTCGTTACTCCGTTAACTTTGATAGTTTCTGACAAAAAGCGAGTGCGACATACAGTCAGACAGACGGACATGACACAAGGGTTCCTAGTTTGACATCGGAAAGCAGTATAGCCTTCATTGTCTTTTGATTGCCCAGCATCCGAAGCTTTGTGAAATCACAAAGACAACCTGCTCTAAGCACAATCACGCCCAGACTCCAACAATCCCTTATCTCTATACCCCCTATCGGATACTTAAATGTACTCGATGACCTGCGAACGAGTATTCACTCACTGCGCAAACCTGCCACGGCGGTCCCTAGCGCTACCCCATACGGGATCCTGTGCCCAGCACAATAACTATTCAACTTTAAAAGGGGGTTAGTTTCAAATAAAACACGCCCTCCCTTTCCCTCATCTTGAGCGCGTGCTCCGTCCCGTTCTATCGCCCTCGTTAGTGTTACATGTGAACTTGATTTTTTTATGTATTAAGATTTTGGCGTGAGGTTGATTGTTGCCATGTCGATTTGGGTAGATTTAGTAGAAAATATTGAGCTCTAGTGTCGTGACCAGCAGGACAATGGCCAATGTCAATGACAGGACAGTCATGAAGTAACAAAAAAAAATGTATTTATTAGTCTACAAATCGACTTATCCCTACAATAGAAATATTTGTTTGAAGAATGACATAAAATTAATCGTGAACTAAAACTAAGGTTAAATAAAGCTATATGAAATAATGGCACATTGTAAAGACGCTGGCAGCATTTCCTCTTTGAATAGTTAAACTAATGCGTTGACCGAGGAAACCGCCAGCTTTTCGGTATCCAATGACGTCAATGAGTCTCTTTGACATTTCCTTAAGGAGACTTAGAACGCTAGGATGGACGGACCAAGGATAAAATTAAATATTTTAAATAGATTTCTGAAATACGAGTAGGATATTTTTTTGTTGGCTTAGAGAAGAAATAATTTGTTGAGCTATGACTCATTGTTGTTTATCTTTTTGTACTAAATTATTGTCAGCGAATAAAGACAATAATTTAGTACCTATAAATGAAAAGCTAAGTATATTTTTATTATATCCGCATCGTTCATTTATGCAAATACGTCCAATTTGTACGTCGGCGACATTATCTAGGTTTGTAGGTTATTTATATTGGATTGTATAAATGATTCATCAAATTATCCATATACATAACATCATAGTGTGGTAATGGAAGAGCGGTGCCTCCTAGCACAGGTTATTTTTTAAATAACCTAAAAGGAGACACCAGCCACTGTATGAATTGTACTTTTTTTTTTTGAGTGAAATAAAACTATTTTGATTTTGATTTTTTTGATTTTGATAGTCAATGAT
This sequence comes from Acleris holmiana, assembly GCA_949316455.1. Lineage (NCBI taxonomy): Eukaryota > Metazoa > Arthropoda > Insecta > Lepidoptera > Tortricidae > Acleris > Acleris holmiana. The sequence continues at coordinate 11,289,113 of OX438788.1, forward strand.
GATGATGATGATGATGTCGATGTTATAGACATGAATGTTCATATATGAGACACGTACATTCTATTTAATGATTTGTATCTTATTACAATATTAAATTTTATAATACTGGGTGATTTTGGAGTCATGATCAGGAATGGCCAAAAGTGAATAAGATGGTCATACTGAACAACCTTTCCGATAAGACCAACCCCGAAATCGCCAAAAAAAAACAGCTGTTACATACATTAACGGTGAATTAATTGAGAGTTAATGTATGGAACAGCTGTTTTTTTTTTTGGCAATTTCGTGGGTGGTCCCATTGGAAAGGTTGTTCAGTATGACCATCTTATTCACTTTTGGCCATTCCTGATCATGACTCCAAAATCACCCAGTATATGGTGGTAAGACCTTTTGCAAGTTCCGTCGGGATCGCTACCACCATCTTATCCACAGAACTATATCGAGATAGAAGGAAAGAGTTCGTCGATTTATATGAGAACCGAGCGTGTAACATTTTGCGTAGGCACTTTGACGTCACGCGAGTCTTTTAGTGATGTGTACAACATACACAAAATCGTTTCTAATCTGTGGTGTCATCGATCGCAAGTCGCAACGGAAGAGCGTCAGCGAGCCAACAGACTTCGACGGAAGAGGACGCGCGCGCTGGTCTTACGACGCGCCCGCTCGCCATTTTACCGTGTACCGAGTAGGCAAGTTCATAATGAATATGTATATTTTAAAAGAATATCTATTCGTTTTAGCGCGTATTTCATGTAATATAAAATAAAATAATAATAGCTGTGTACTTTGTTGGTGTGTCTAATAAATAAATAAATATGGAGTAGGTATTCTGTCTTAACCATCGTTACATCGAAACTAAGTAGGTAGTTATAACATTTCATAGAATCGAATTGGGAATCGATTTTGACACTTGACAGAAGAATGAGAATAAAAATGTATGTGAATATTTAAGCTATACTTCATTTAATTTAGAATTAGAAACCACAATAACATTATATTGCGTTACTCTCATTGTGACGTATAAATGTAGGTACCTTTTCGTTATTTGACATTATCACTACATCTATAGTCGGATAAGCTGTACTGATTATTCGCCGGTACTTTGATTGGCCAGTAAAGGTATCTTTGTGAAAATGTATAGAACAAATCCGGCTGTATTTTGTAGGAAACCAGTTTTTTCGACCCGTTGCTTCTATCCATCTATTTTTTATAATAGGATCTTTTGGAAAACTGAAACAAAATTGAAAACTATACTTAATTTATCCTTTTGGCAAAAATATTTCATTTTGACTACTACTTCATCTCACGGCTACATAATAGTAAAAAAAACATTTTTGGGACAAGTTTTTGTTGCCGACTGTACTTTTTTTTGCAAAATCTTTATCTGCTTATCGAGACAAAACTATTGAGTCCTAACACGGTGGGTCTACGTTAAGAATAGCGGAGATCCTGTCGCCACCTTCCGACTCCATCATCAGATCAGGTCTTAGATACCATAATATTGCATTGTCATTGAGTTTACATATATGGTCCAAATTTCAGCCCATTCCGTTAACGGGAAGTGGGTCAAATTTAATTTGCAAGATTTGACCCATACATACATACCTACATACTTACATACGCATATACATACATTGCAAGTAAAATAAACGCTTGTAAAAATAATTATCATTTTTTCTGTTTTCCAAATTGATTTTAATCGACTAAGAAATCGGCATTGAAAATCGCCGGGTACAACACTATATCTTACTTTTGACAGAAAAATGAGAAATCAACCTTGAACGCGTCTCGACAAGTGCTCGACAGTTTGGATTGGTTTATTTTCTTTGCTGGTTTTCAATGCATGCCAAGTCTGGCGCGTCAAATTAAAGCCGCAATGGAAAAGTAGCAGAAGACACGGACTCGCCCGTTACTGTTTATATGAAATTAATACTATGCAACAAAATAAATTGTTTTTTAAATAATAACGGTTATTTTAGGGAAAAGAGTACTTACTTATGAAAAGAAATATCTTGATTCACAGCTCCTACTTTTTTGGTGGTGTTTAAACAGTTCGTTATCGAGCAACAGGGCATTTTGTTTTTAAATTCGAACGTCACACACGGAAAGCGGTTGAGAGCGGACTGAGCATCGCGCCGAGCAATGCAGTCCTTATAACCTCTTTTCGGCACGCGAGGTACATACACTCTTTCCTTCTATCTCGATATAGTTCTGTGATCTTATCCTTTAACCTACCGCCAAGTAGTGTTCGCATTGTGTTTAGGTGTGGGGATAACAAAACGGGTGAAATTACTAGCACAGAAGTATTCCATCTTTGTCCTCAACGCAACGTACTTGCGGTGATAGGATTGTAGTCCTGAAAATGCATGTCAGGTTTCATTGGGCTTAGTTGAATTTCACAAAGCAATTTGAACTATTAACGGTAAAAAAAGGAAAAGTATCAAAAACTAGTGCGAAAAATCTAACTTTCCGCACGCTATACAGATACAAGTACCACTTTTGAGCAACTGTATTAACACATCAGCATAATATCCCCAATCAATACCGACTAGGTATTTTAAAATAGTCGATCCAATTATTTTGCTACTGCAAAATGCATCGATTTTATTCGCAACTCGTTAAAAATGCATCGGGTCGCCATTGGGTTGGAGTTGACGTGGTCTTACTTTATTGGTTGGAATATGAAAGCCTGAGGTGGATTGAGGAGGCGTGTCTTGTGGCCTAACGATGAGGACGCAAAGGAAAATTTATACGTTATATTTACTGAAACAAAAAGGTGAATAGATAATTCTGATTTCTTTGTATGGAAGAAAGGAAGCACATAGGCCTCTCTAAAGCACATTTAGTGGCGGTAGGACCTAGGATCCCTCCAGATCACTACCACCATCTTATCCTTTAAGCTTCCGCCAAGCAGCGTTCGCATTGTTGTCCGGTATGGGGATAAGACAACCTGTGAAATTGCTAGCATAGATACATTCCATCTTTGTCCTGAGGGTTGGCAACGCGACGACGATATATAGTGCGAAAGTGAGTGAAAGGGTCGGAAGGGGCCGCCCTAGGCGTGATTTTTTGAAAAAAATCAGAGAAATTCTGCAAAAGGGCCGAATCTTAAGTACCCGAAACCGAAATGCATACATGACTCGATGTATGAATGTGGAAGAAGCGAAAGAGATGTGTCAGGATCGTAGCAGGTGGAAAGAAGTGGTCTCTGCCTATCCCTCTGGGAAACAGGCGTGATTTAATGTATGTATGTATGTACTTTATTTTCTCGGATTCGGATCGGTGAAATGCTTAGTCACTAAGCAGTAACGTAGGAAAAGGAAATGCTTAGTTTATTTAAATATTATTCCTGTCAATGACATTGATGTTGTTTTATCAGCGGCCTTCCTTATTTCGCGGCAGTCTTTCCCCAAGTTATCCTTGATTTAGTCAACGTTAATTGTTGAACTAATATGGGTCCCTGTCACGTCGATGAATTAAAAAGCCAGTTTAAGAGGATCAAACAATAGGTAGGCAGCTTACAGCATTTTCAAGTAGGTTATTTTAAACTCGCTTTATATTAGTTACTTGGTCTCATCTTTGTAATTATGTTAATCTTAAGTTTGTGCGAAATTGCTGGTAATAGTTTGTTTTTTGTGCAATAAAGATTTTACATACATACATAGGTATATATTCGTAATTATAGCTGTTAGGTACATGTTTTATAATGCCATTGATCGCGAACTTTCTTCCGTTTTATTTAATAATGACCGAGAATTCACGTCTTACTATACGTCTCGTCACAAAAACACGATTTAAATTTTATTATAAAAACTGAGTTTGATTTTTTAGATGTACTTTATTACCTGTCCCAATTATTTGTTAATGAGATGATGCTTATCCCGTAAGAATACATTATGGGTACATTCTGGTAAAATCGTCTACACAAATAAAAAATAAAAAAAGGATGAAGGGAATTAAGTCTCCGATCGCCGGATGTGAAACTGAGCGGAAGTGTCGCGTCGTGTTGCCGGGAATCGAACCCGGCCGTGTTAGGGTACTGAGTCGCGCTACGATGATTATAGAGCATCTTTCTTTCACATTGTTTTTTTATATATCCTAAAAAAAGAGATTTCCATTTTGTTACCAAAACCTATTTTGGTAACAAATTTCCAAAAAAAATAATTGATTCTTAACAGTGTGGTTACAGAATCATAAATAAGTCATTTTAGAGTTGTTGGGTGTTACTGTAGCTCTGCCTACCCCACTGAATGAAGGCGTGATGTTATGTATGTATGTCAACAGTTTCAATAAAAAACTATATTTTTTTACTCGTTCCAGGTAGTGCCATTTACTTACCGAATAAACTGTGATACACAATAAAATATTAATAAAAAATATAGGCACTTATACTATTGGTCCGAAGCGTATTGTGCCCACGTCCGTTCCAGGTACAATATAAATAAATCACTGCGTAAATCATTATAAATATTCAATGCGCGTGCGACGCTGCGTCTGCTAAACCGGTGGCTAATGAAGACTCGAATTTCAACAGTTAGACTCGCTTAGTGAATCATTCATACTAATGTGAACTTCCGTGGATCCGTTTGTCTTAGAAGAGAGTTAAGCACGTTTTTAACCTAAATTTCAAATATAAGACATGTTTGAGCCATTTTTAATATTTGATTAAGTGGTGGTAGGACTCCTATAACCAACTAATGTTTTAATCAACCGCAAGCAGTTTTCGCATCGTTGTATTCCGGTATGGGGATTATGGGGACCGGTAAAATACTCGTACCTAGCATTGAGGCATTCCATCTTGGTCCGTAGGGTTCGTAACACATTTGGAATGTTTAGAATGCAAGTTTGCAAGTGTGAGTCTCAGATCGCACTAACCATCAGCCCCCAATTTCACTATCCTGACAATGATAGGTGACATGTGACGATTCGGTATACATTGCCAAGTTAACAAGTTTTCACATCAATCAGATTCCTAAAAGCTACGCCGTGGATACTTAAATGTCACCTGTCACCTGTCTTTGTCAAGATGGTGAAGTGCGCTCGATTGCCTTAGGTATACTTTATGCCATGAATAAAATGCACGTTGGTGCCGCTCTCAAAAAAGTGTTTCCAAAGTTGTTCCTTTTTGTTACCAAGAAATGTCTTTTGGTAACCAAGGAAACAAGAAACAACTTTGGGTCACCGAACCTAATAAGGTTATGAACTTATGGTATTAAACATTTGGGTGTTGTCTATGTACCTATATAAGTATTTATTTCTCTAGTTACCTAAGTATGTTTATCGTTGCCGAATACCCAAAGCCTAGAGCTTAGTTTGGGACTAGGTCAATTTATGCGAGATTGCCTTTCGATATTTATTTATTGTTATTAATTAATTAACGTACTTCACCGCACTATTAAGCGTAAACTCAACGGAAAAATACAACCATATGTACATGAATTGATATGATTGTAATGATTATGATTATTCATTGTAATGATTTTATTTGTTCTAGCTTTAATAATTATTATTTATTACTTTATTAAGTACTTGTAATGTAACTTACTTTTAAGTATTACTGTACTGTTTGAAAAAAATACCTTCTGCTGGAGTTTCTTGGCGCTTCTTCTCCGCAATGATGGTCTTATCCGAAGCGCTAGTAAATTCACTTCATATTACCGACGTGTAAAAGAGCCCTATGAGGACCTATTTACTGAATAAACATTTTGATTTTGATTTTGAGTACGAATACTTATCACTGTTGTCAGCCAACTTCGTCAAGTCAAGTTTTGCTTTTATTTAATACTAGCGACCCGCCCTCGCCACGCTCCGGATTAAAGTATTATACATATAAAACTTCCTCTTCAATCACTCTATCTATTTAAAAAACCGCATCAAAATCCGTTGCGTAGTTTTAAAGATTTAAGCATACATAGGGATATAGGGACAGAAAAAGCGACTTTGTTTTATACTATGTAGTGATGATTTGGAAGATGCCTCCTTACCCAAACCATTAGTTACATACACACGCGTTAGGTATTTTAAATGAGAGGATTAGTTTGTAAATATTCCATGCGCGTGCGTCGCAGCGTCTGCTAAACCGGCGGCTAATGAAGACTCTAATTTCAACAGTTGGACTCACTTAATGAAACAGGCGACTTACTAATGGGGACTTAAGTGTCCATGGTCGGATCACATGCACGAAAAATAATTATTTGGCCTAAAGTGGCCTATTGACTGTTTATTCCGATTTACAGTATAACCAGTGGCATCTCCCAATCAATGCGCATCGTTTACGCCGCCTGTACGTTTTACTGCAAGCACACTGCCCAGTCAGGAAGCGGCCTAAGAGGGCGTCGAGCGTCCAGTGGCGCCCTCATTGTGGTTTCTAATGAACTAAAGTATTATCTTAAAATCTAAGAGCGCTTTACTGTTGTACTAATGAATACATACATACATAACGTCACGCCTTTATTCCCAGAGTGGGGTAGGCAGAGCAACAGAATACCAACAACTCTAAACTTGTTGATAATTCTGTAACCACATTTTGCATAGTCAGGCTAAGATGTTTACCAGTGTATTAGTGACAGGTTGCAAGCCCATCGCCTAACAGTACTACAAGCCCTTATTCCCTTAGTCGCCTCTCACGACATCCACGGAAAGACATGGAGTGGCACTATTCTAACCCGGCCACCTTTTTCCTTTATGTTGACTAAACGAAGATTAAAGGTTATTAAACTGTGTCATGTATGTTATATATTGCCTATTGATTTATACAACAGTAAAGCACTCATAGATTTTCAGATAATGCTTTAGTTTAAAAGTAATGACGGCGGCACTGGACGCTCGACGGCCACTTAAGGGCTCACTTCGAATACACATTCACATGAAAACTCGTACAATATGCATCGTATTAATCAGTTTATTAAAATGATAGGTACCCCTTTCGTTTTCTAGCGATCATAACACACAATTATTTAAATGTCCACTTTAAAAATTATCACTTTTCATATAAAATACAAACACCCACTGCACCCTTAATCAAACGGTATAAAACGCAGTAAAATTGAATTTATTTTTTAAACGTGAGAACTTTTTACCCTTGCGCAGTAATCACTAGGTTTACGCCCTGACGTGGCCCGTGTCTGTTGGTTGTAGAAACAGTGTGAATTATTTATTGGGGTATACGTGGAGTTTGTGTTGTTGGTTATTTAGCAACATTTTTTTTTATTGAAAGACAATTTTATAACCGTTTATTTTGGTTCGTGTGAACGCAAGCATTCGGTGTGGCATCTGTCGTTATGTAAACGTTCAAGTCTATGCTTTGGTTGATAAACTTTTCGACCTACATTTTGCCCTGTAACTATGCCCTGCCGATGCCTGTGACTACGCATGGAGTAAGTTTCCCGCTTGTATCTGTATTTCTTTCAGTGCCGGGATTCTACACGGTAATAACGATATCGTATTTGACTTGTTTCCGTATTGTCGACGTTTTGATAACTCTTATGTCATTTACAATAATGGCGACTGTGACATAAACGATTCTAAAACACTTCAAACGCGATATCGTTATTGTAACGCAGTAGAATTAGAGGTCCAGTTGGGGCTCGATTTTTGATAAATCCTTCATAATATTCATTCCAGATTCAAGTCCTAGCGACGTTCAGCGGTTACAGCCCTGCGTTGTCTTGTCAGTCAGTGTCAATTTGACATTTGCTACATAGAAAATGCGTCAAATTTAAGTCAAGCCTTGTACTATAATAGGAATTAGACAACGATAAACTTCTTTGTATAGAGAAACTAGTTTACCGCAACCTCTGGGAAACTGTTAAAATTGCGGGATGAAAAGTAGCTTATGTGTTAATCCCGAGTTTTTAAGCTATCTCAATTCTAAATTTCATCTAAATCTGTTCAGCCTTTGTAGCGCGAAGGAGTTACAAACTTTACACACGTAATAATATAATATAAGAAAGAAAAGGGCCGAATGTTAAGTAGGTAACCGAAACCGAGGTGCATGCATGACTCGATGTATGAATGTGGAAGAAGCGAAAGAGATTTGTCAGGATCCTAGCAGGTGGAAAGAAGTGGTCTCTGCCTACACCTCTGTGAAACAGGCGTGATTTAATGCATGTATGTATATAGATAAAACGTCCGTCTCACTGGTGATAACCTAACGACGCAGGAATGCCCTGTCGTCGCGGCGGCGCGCGGTCTCTCCGGTCGTTTGTGTGTTTCTGTGTCTATGCTAATGAGCAATCAACGCGCGAGGCCGCGTGTTAACGTTTTCTATCGGATTCCCAAACTTGCAGGGTATTTTAAACGAGAGCCGGTTTTTATACATATTGACAAGGGCTTAATCATTAAATACTGCTTAGATAAATGGCGGTATTTCGAACTAAACTTATGTGGCAAATGCATTCTCATTAGCATCACCAACAGAAGTGGATAGTGGTGCTTTGTCTATTGAATTTCAGATACCGCCTATTGGCTTATGAGTAGTAGGTTTCTTAACCAAATAGCGACATTTTCTATAGGAAATAGAAGTACTACAAAAAGCTAGTCAGACACTGCAATGAACTCGCCCAAAACCTGTAAAAAGACCAAGATCAAAGTCGTCTGAAGAGGCGACCCTGATGCTTGCTAGGGATATACAATGAAGAATCTGCAGTCACTGGACTTCAGATCCACAATGCCAATAAGCTCACAGAAAAGATTTGCTCATACCTAGTCCTTAGACTGATCGTAAAATAAAAAGGAAAATAAAACATTTTCTGTAGAATATTATGTAAGTATGTATAGATAGATAGATAAAAACTTTAATCATCTAACAAACAAGGTTCCTAAAATAAAAAATAAAGTAAACAAAAACAATAAAATAGCAAACCAAAATAGCATGAAAATAAGTAAAACATGCATGGGATGTATGGGACCTGTTTAAGTTAAACTTTGGCTTAATCATCCGAAACATATAAAAGGTTCGCTATAGGTAATTTATTTATTTATTTAATCTTTATTGCACAAAAACAAGTACAGATGGCGGACCTAATGCCTAATGGCATTCTCTACCAGTCGACCAAGTAACCAATGATAAATTTACATTATTCAGTAATTATTAATTATTATTAGTCCTTATTCGGTAATGCGACAAGGTTATTAAAATGTCACTAAAATAGGAATTTGAGTCTTACGATGTTAAGTTAACTTAGAAGTGATATTCTATGTACATAATTAATTAATCCTAGGAAAGAAATAAGTAGGGCGATGGAACCAGTAATGGACATGGCTTTATATTAAATAGAATAGGCAATATTCCTTGGGTACCCTAGGGATACACTAAGAAAGGATTTTTCAAAACAAGATAAAGGCAAGAAATAATGGGAGTAGTGGAAAGGTAATTCTGCGCGTACAAAGTCGCAAGCATCCGCTATTTTATATAAAAAAAATCTTGTTTCCGCGAGTAGTACTACTACTTATATTATTTGCTGAATCATTTATCAATAGTCGTATCCCCACTAAAGGTCACATTGTAAAATCAATCCTCGACATCACGTAACAAGGTACAAAGTTAAACTAATTAACCATCTATTATGCACGGCGTCAATCAGTCTGCATGGGATCAGTATGTATGTGTGCAACTGTGTATGTGTGTCGTTAATCAGAACAAGGATTTGAATTAAATCGTTGTTGGAATCCGAGTTGCCCACGCGCATAATGTAGCAAGTTACTGCTACTTCTTAGTCATATTGGCATAGTGGATTCAACTCAACGTCGGGTTATATTGGCCTGTCAATTCACCAGGATTGGCAACTTAGAATTGCGGGCTTCAGATTGTAGTCTTTAAAAAAAATCTATGGGTCTCAAATTCCATTTACCATCAGGTGGCATGATCCTCTATATACAGGGCGTCCCACGGCTATGCCACATGGAAAGAAAGTACCTTGAATATTGTAGATGGAACATTTTACTGAAAGAAGACATTATTTTAATTTAAAAAACAATTAAAACTGCATTCATAGATATTTAAATAATTACATGGTTGAACCGGGAATCGAACCCGTTACACGAGAAAAATAATTACCCTGTAGCTTTATCATACCGATCGAAAGGCTTCATCATAAATTATTTGTTGCTACATAGTGTCAGAAATAAAAGAAAGACCATGAATTTTAACATTTTTAATACAAAATTAATCAATTTATCAAATGCTCAAAATGAGTCCCTTCCTGTTGAATACAAAGTCGCACTCTTTTGATTATTTTGCTCCCTGTCGATTTTTTGATCTTGTTGTGGTGGATATTTAGAATAATACGTCTAAGTTCTGTTTGTAGCTCGTGGACACTTTCATACTAAAGGTTGGTTCTTGGCTCTTGTAAACTAAATTTTTGAAATAACCCTTTAAAAAAGTCTAAATCTATCTCTCTATCTATCAGCTTTTCATTTTTCTGAACAAAATTTCACATCAAATGTTAAAATTCATGGTCTTCCATTTATTTCAGACACTATGTTATTTAACAAAAATAATCCTTATGATGAAGCCTTTCGATTGGTATGATAAAGATACAGGGTAATTATTTACCTCGTGTAACGGGTTCGATTCCCGGTTCAAGGTATTTACTTTAGTCACGGGTGACTAAAGTAAATACCTAGATACAGTATACACTGCAAAAATAAGAATATAATGCGTCCAATGTTATTTGAGAGTCTATTATAAGGAGATTAAGGTTGTGACTTGTGTGTACATGCGCGTGGAACGAGTAATTGTGTTCGTCACACAAATATTACCTTAATATATAGCAGGCTCACTCGTCGTAAAAAGGAAGATGAAACCACTAATAACTCTCGCATACTATTTCAAATACCACTTACATGTATCCACGATACTATTAATAAGTAATTACATAGTAACTTTCAATTATAATATAACCCGTTCGAGGCACCTGTCGGTACACCGGTTCGACTCCGGCCCCGGGCAGCGGTGACCTGGATTTCGGTATTCGTGTTATGCCCGCTGATAATGAAAGAGTTATTAGTATACTTATGTGTTGATGATTCGTATCTAAAAACTGAGACATGTATTTAGACGCTCTCGTATAAGTTGCCTGCTACATGTTCGTGGAGGTAGATTTCAGACCTTCGATCATCGACGTAAAGAATTAATGACGTTTATTAGGTGCTTTTAAATTCAAATGAAATTTTAAAATCATACTAACAAAAAGAGCCTACCAGCTCAGCAAGAAGATGCTGCGACTTATAGTCACAGCGGGTAGTCCCGTGTCTAACATACATTCACATTCACACTCACATACTCACGCCTTCATTCCCAGAGTGGGGTAGGTAGAGCTACAGAAATACCAACAACTACAAAAAGACTTGTTGATAATTCTGTAACCACATCTTGCACAAACAGGCTAAGATGTTTACCAGTGTATTAGTGACAGGTTGCAAGCCCATCGCCTAACAGTACCTACTACAAGCCCTCATACCCTTAGTCGCCTCTTACGACATCCACGGGAAGACATGGAATGGCACTATTCTAACCCGGCAACCACACGGGCACTATTCAACATACATACTCGTATAAACATTCGTTAAGAGGCCGTATACGAAATTTGGCCGATTTCGCTGATTTACGTCATTTTACAGTTGAAATACTTTACTTCTACAAATTTTAATGCGCAACACGAAAGATAATTTCCATTTTCAACGAATGTATTGAGCAAATTTTTTGTTTTTATTATTTCATTTTGATTTATTGACCTGACACCGGCGACTGTTTTGTGAATTTTGCTGTAAGAGGTTTAGAATATCGCAATATTCACGAATCGTATTGACGTCAACAAGGTATGGAGAAATTACAATTTATTGCTGTAAAAGTTGTCTAAAAAATGTATGATTAACTTATTACCACATTCATATATTTTTTTGTGTAAAAAAAATAATTAACTTGGTAAAACTACTTAAAACTCTCGTTCAAAAAATTAAAACAACAGTAATAAAGTTCAGTTCAAAATCAATCCATTACTTAAATAAAAAAACAAAAAAAGAAGGATTATTACGTACTGTTTTAAAACAACCTAAATCTCGCATTATAATACTCGGCAAAAATATAAAAGTAGCTCATTCATTCGTAACTAATTTATTCGATCATAACTGAAATGATATTTCATGATGTGCATTAGAACTTATAGAAAAGCAGTATTTTAACTGTAAAATCACAAAAAGAAGCAAAAAAAATTCGATAACATTGTGGCGGTATTGAAATACAATCAAAAACAAAAGGTAGGGTTGGTCGGTGACAATAGCAAGTAGCCTGAAGCGAAAAGATATGATTTTTTATATCTTCCCGGAAACTCTGAATTAATTTACATAGGTAAATGCAAGGATGGGGAATGTTATTTCCTTATTTTGGTGGTGGCATACTTAAAACTGTAACGTGCTCTCTGTATTTTATCTATGGTTACACTTTGGAGAGTGTGCTGAGGAATTACATAACCTCCTTCCACCATCTTCCATCTCCAGGCGGAGGGAGCTTCACCATTATGCTGTTGAGAGTCCATTTGTTGGCACAAAACGTTTCGCTGCTTCTTTTTTATTGTGAACTGCCAAACAGTGGAAGTCTCTTGTGGTTGCCGAGTTAGAATGGTGCCACTCCATGTCATCCCGTGGATGTCGTAAGAGGCGACTAAGGGAATAAGAGCTTGTATTGTTAGGCGATGGGCTTGCAACCTGTTACTAATACACTTGTAAACTACTTGGCCTTATTGTGCAAGGCTACACCTTCCAGAATTATATACAAGTATTTTTAGAGTTGTTGGTATTTCTGAAGCCTACCCCACTCTGAGAATTAAGGTGTTATGCATGTAAGTTTTATTTAGGTGTCTTCAAATCATGAGCTTCATCTCAGACTTCATCATAATTTACCATCAGGTGAGATAGAGGTCAATCGCTGGTCAGTCCACAATAAAAAAACGTCCCCATTTCATCATGTTGGGTGTTAATTTTCGTAAAAATCTTGTTTATGCACCGAAGCAACATTGCTTCCGAATTGTAAATCTCTAGATTTAGGTGTATAGGCCTTGTATAAATACGAGTAGCTGGGCGACCAAGCTTTATTCGGGTGTATGTAGACGACACTATTATATCACAATTTGATAGTGTTGTCGGTTCTTTGACTTTTCGCCGAGAAATGTTTTTTCGGTTTTTTTTTGTAACTGCAAGTATTTCATGATTTTTATAAAAGTAACCTTACCTAACCTATAGGGTTCTACACGATGGTCCTGAAATTAATCCAGAATTATTTACAGTTTCGGAAAAAAACGCGGGTGGTCAAATGATATGTTTGTCAAATGAATCATTTGTGAAACGTTGGTTATGTAGTGATAGGATCCCAGTGTATATATAAAATACCTCGGAACCCGATTTTTCTATTGAACCCAAATTCTCCCGAAGATGACGTTAGAGCCGTTTTTGGGCACGTGATTAACAAATATATATATACAAATATTGCTCGTTTAATAGTAAAGGATATTATAGTACAAAGTGTTTAAGAGGCGCTTGTGTAGAATCCGTCCGGATGGCTACTAGTAATTTACCATTTAACCTGCCGCCAGGCGACATTGTTCGCAGTCGCACCCTTTTGTTCCGTTATAATATAAGTGTTTGACAACCGGCGAAGAGACATTCCATCTCGGGCCTAAGGGCTGGCATCTCATGTGCTGTTTTGATTTTATTTTATGGCATTGAGAAGGCAAACGAGCACACAGGCCACCTGATGGTAAGTGGAAACCGTGACCCATAGACATTCGCATTCACAAGACTGCAAATGTGTTGCCAACCCTGAGGACTAAGATGGAATGCCTCTATGCTAGTTATTTCACCGGCTGTCTTATCCCCTCGACGGAAGACAACAATGCGAGCACTGCTGTTTGGCGGTAGGTTAACGGATAAGATGGTGGTAGCGATTCGGAAGGTCCGACCACCCGCAATAATTACCCGCATAAATTAAATTAAAATATTTATTCATCAAGATATTCTTGTAGTGTAATAAAATGTTCATCCACTGCACCCTCTGCATAATATGCAAGTGACATTGAAATATATTATAATGGTTGACAATTAGTATTTTTTCCACTATTTCTTCACATATAGATAACATCGCCATTATGACTATATTCGTTGATAAACTCATCTTAAGACCAGTATAACTGGGCGTCGTAAATAACCGGACCCAAATATATGATATTTTAACGAGTTTAACTCGTACCGGCCACGCGTTTCGCCCGGGCACCGAACCCCACACCTGTCGCTCGAGCATCTGTCCGACACGTATATATTCAAGGCTTTGCTGCTAGCCGGGCTCGCACCAACCTTGTAGGGGGTAGCGACGCGACGCGACGTCACAGCGCCTGAGACGTCGCGCTTACCCAACTGCGCGAAGGGAAAGTAATAAGTTTAGGTCGTTGTATAGTTAATCATTTATGGTAAGTTATAAGATGTCGCCAGGCGGAATTAAGCTTTTAATTTTTGAATTATTTATAATCACTAACCGAGCAGAGACAAGAAGGTATCTATTAAATGTGATTTTAGTCGGTTTCTCTTATTAGAAGTTTCTATTAGCTGTGTTTCCGAAATTTTCCCAGTGAGAATATTATTATAAAATGTGTAATTTGCATGAAGGAACACGCGTGAAGTGCTGCCTAATGATTCTAGATTAAATTATAAGTGTTTCGTTACATTTCTGTTATCTAAGAATAAATTCTTTCCAATAGATTTTTTTTGCCGATAATAAAGTAATTATGGTGAAATTACTAGCATGGAAATCCATCTTATTGCTCTGGGTTGGCAGCACGTTTGCACTCTTTAAGATTATTTTAGTCTTGTAAATACAAATTCTATAGGTCTCAGCTCTCAGATGTCTTACCATGAGGGGCCTGTGTGCCCGTGAAGAAATGCAGTGCTGCGTGACGATTCTAGATAGATTAAATGATAAGTGTTTCGCCATTTTTTTTTATCTAAAAATTCTTTCCGATTGCTTTTTTGTCGATAAGAAAGTATTTATGGCGACAAAAATGTGTTGCATTTATCGAAACGCACAAAAACGGGCGATAGAATTCTTTAGTGTAATTATGGGGACATTTAAGTATAAAAACGTTGCTATTTTTGCGAGTGACACAACTGTTTTACCTGCGTGAGGTTGGAATGGACCCGGATACGAAGGAAAATAAAAATACGAGTAAGCAATTGTTTAAAGAAACTGTATGAAAGTTTAATTGTATAAAATCTTATTAACTACTTCATAAATTGTTAAAAAATAACGGGAATTATATTCTACTCGGGCTGGACCTAATCGTTTTTAATTCGGCTGCCATTACTGTCAAGTAAATAAGAGCCATCATAACGTTGACAATACAATTAGGTACATGTGATGCCGTTACAAAAATCTTAGTGATGTGATGTCCTTTGTTTTCAGTACCTATAATATTAATACTGCAAAAGTGTGCTTGTTTGTTTCTCCCTTCTCACGGATCAAATGCCTCAGCCGATCGATGTGAAATGATACAGAGGTATCAACCTCCTTCACACCATTTGTCTGTTCATTCTACATTTTGAAATTCTTCTAGTTTTCTTTAAAATTTCATCGGCAAAAACAACTTTTTCCTACTTTCACAACATTACCAATACCAAGGTAACATAACATTAGAGTATGAAAATCCCGAGCGTCGACCCCGCGCCCTTGACCCCGCCGGCTGCGGCGCCACCTGTCAGATGTTATGACGCCCTGGTACCCGGCTAGCGTGGCCTGCTAGTTTGCACAGTTGATCAGCTGATTGCCAAATCTGCGAATCTGCGCACCTGTCAGTTGTTGGGTGCCTGGTAGCCAACGGAAGTGGTCGGATGCTTTTTGATTTGAAAAGACATCTTCTTTTAAATGAACTTCGTGTTTGTGTAACCCACGAAGGTAACAGAGGGGTGTTTTATAAGTATAACCTGTGTAGCTGTCTGAAAGTCTGTGTGTCTATCTGTGCCATTGTCGCTTCAAACAGATGGAATGATTGTAGTGGTTCTTATATTAGGTTTTAGGTCAGGGTTCAGGTCTTTTATGAATAATCATTCTCTATTTAATTTTAATGTTTTCTTTTTTAACTTATATTAAGCCCATTTAATTCTCACTGATATTGGCAGTATGCATACGTGAATCATTTCAATGCGAATATTCTTCAGGGTCTGAAATGACCCTCGAGTTGTATGTTCCGTGTTGAAGACCTCGCATATCCTTGCAGTTTATTTTTCCATATGTATATTCTCGCATCCAAGCGCAAGCGCTTCTAAGATCATTGTTAATAAACTGCGTTATTATTCTACATTATTTTTACCAGTATCTTTATCGTATTGTCAACGTTACGACAGCTCTTAGTAACTTAACAGTTAAGGCGACCGAGTAAAAACAATACGATAACAATAGCTGTAAATAGTCATACGTTTTCTTGGCTTGACGTGTCCTAGACGTGCATCTTGGTATAGACAGGAATGGCAGGACGGAAAAATCCGTGCGTTGTTATCAGTCAAATATTTCGATCGATTAAATTTGGTAGGACCCTGCGCCAGCTGATGCAATGGACTGATTGTTAACGTCCACCTTAAGCAAATTACCAAGCTCTCATAAATTGCACGAACTAACAAAGAACCCATATTGACCAATCACGCGTTAACAGCTGCGTTGACACGCTATCAGCCACGAATTAGCTGACGCCGGTGTCGAGTGACCACGCTGGTGGCCGACCACCGGGCGGTGGGAATTTTGCACCCAACATGGTATTAATATTGCCAATGTGTTGCCAATGAGATGATCGACTAAGCAGTGAACCGTAACGTAGACGTGGGAACTTAGGGAAAATGTATAGGATCGACTTAACCTGCCGGACGGTTACGTCGGGTGGTTTTTTATCAATTCCATTTACTTTGATAGTTTTCGAAAGTCGTTAGCTATCGTAGAATGTAACCTGTCTAGTTACATTCTCCGCAGGGTTGAAATAGTACATTGTTGCAGAGGGTAGAAAGTATGCAAAATGGACGGTTCAGTACGAGTCTTTAATTGCCCTTTCTGCCGGGGCAGGCATAGTGCTTTTCTCAATTATTGCGCGTGAAATAGGCCAAGAATACTTTAATTCTGTATGGATACTGCCTGTCATAAAAGTGATGTTTTCTGCCCCCGAACCAGACACATTCATACTTCTGAGAAGTGTTGAAAAAAGTTTTTTTATGGATGATGACAGCGTAACATTATAAATTTTTGCACATGGAAAACTATAGCGTTCTTTTGATTGAAATCATCAAAAACGTTTTTGCATGACTTACAGCAATTAAGTTTGTTTTTATCGTTTAATTTCACCCCTAATTTTAACAATTCAATAATTTGCATACCTTTTCAAGTTAAAAAGTAACACAACACGAGAAGCCATAGTTTTCACAAACCAAGTACCAGGGAATGAGCAGTTGGTAAGCGTGAATGTAGGTTAGCCAAATTGGCTCGCAGGTCTTCGGGATTCACCTGTCATTTGAAAGCCGCGCACGCGTTTACGCCGCGTTTGGACAAAAGTTTTGGCGCTCTTTCGGTTTTCGGTATGTTGATTACAAGGGAGAGCTTGCGGGTTTTTGTAAATTGTAAACAGTGCGGTTTTCGTGGAAATTATGACTTTTATGTCGTGTATTGAAATTAGATGAAGTGATGGATGAGTTACCGGAATAAAGGCTTGTAGTACCTACTGTTAGGCGATGGGCTTGCAACCTATCACAAGTTACTGGTTAAACTTAACCAATGAAAATTGACTCATTTTTCATACATTTTGACAACTGTTAACGCTCTAATCGTCTGTTAAGTGGTTAACATCGTATGGTGAAACTGGTACTTAGGCTGCTTGTGCAAAATGTGGTTACAGAATTATCAACAAGTATTTTTAGACTTGTTGGTATTTCTGTAGCTCTGCCTACCCCGCTCTGGGAATGAAGGCGTGGTGTTATGTATTTATGTCGTGTATTGTGTAGTTAAGTGCCTTTTTATAATCAAGTTCCAAATTTACGACTGAATTTACTCGTAGATTTAATGTACAATGCAATATTATTTAGGCAGTGTGGTATATTAGCTGCGAAATAACTCTATGGCTTATGGCAACGCTAGCCTAAAAACATTTTAAGGGTGAACTTAAAAAGCGTTGTATGTATTTAACGAATTAAATAATAGAGACAACGTTAACGTAACTTAAACAAATTCACACTTTGATCTAACGTCCGGCTATTGACGAATCAATATAAAATCTCTTTCATTAAAGTTTTAGATAGAAGTTTAAGAACTAAAGTGAAATGTCCGAATAATAATAAATAACATACAATCAAACATGATGAAACTAATTTCGTCTCTTACGATTTGAATCAGTACATCACTCTAACATAGTTCTATATAGTGGCCTATGAAAATTGGTTGACGGTACACAGACTTTTTAACTCATAGCATAACCCTTCTTTTCGGTTTCGCGCAGTTAAAGTCGATCGGCGTCTCAGTCGGTCAACGTGCAAAACATTTTCACCAATCACACGCAGATGTTTTCACGCCGCATTGTGCCCAGAGAAAGGATGCAACTCAATTTCTCGTTTACCTGCCAGGCTTCGGAATGTAAATCATCTTTTGAATGTAATGTAACAATTGGCAAGCGCTGTTCATTTTAAATTATTTTTTGTGAGTGATACCCAATGCTCGATTTCATCGCTCGCTTTATATCTTTGAGTTGTTTGATAATGTTTTTGTCTATGAACGGGTGCAGAGTTTCGAGAGTTGTACGGCATGGAGGTGATTAGAGTTTACATTGGTTTAGCCCATCTTCGTTATTGTTATCACACTGCTGACTTCAAAACAGGGCTGGGACTCTACACGGTAATAACGATATCGTATTTGACGTGTTTCCGTATTGTCAACGTTTTCATACGGCGACTGTGACATAAACAATTTTAAAACACGTCGATATCTTTATAACGCAGTAGAATAGAGGCCCAGGTTCGTTGTTGGTTCAGGATTGTTCAATATCTTTGTAGTATTATTTTTAAATACAGGTAATTTAATTTTCTCCGTACGAGGGTGCAAAGTATTTTGTTACCATTCTTACACCTAGTGGTGTGACCCCTGTGAAATCGACTTACAAAGTAACTTCAGACTATCGAGATCGGTTTTAAATTTCAATTTAAACATATATCCCCTATTCACGTGTCTATTTTTTATTTTATTTCTATAGGTGTTCAATTTTGACACGTTCCCCTCGACGGATGCTTACCTGCTTTCTCCTTTGTCCCGGTTCGATTCCCGGCCGGGCGATGCTAAGCTCACGTTCCCATCGCAAGGTGTCCCTTGATTTTAAAAAATAACTAATCCACTCGTTTGCAATATTTGCGGTCGCTTTTATCACTGGGTGGTCGAACACGGATCGTTACATATATTATTAAAATTACAGTGATATAACAATGCCCATTAGAACACGGTGATGAGTCCAACAAAGTGTAAAAAAGTGAAGTTTAAGTGATTCAAAATGGCGCTGCGGCATGACGTTAACATGGACTCTAACTTCCTAACCGCGGACCCGCCGCCTGTGGGAACCATGGACTACCAACCCAAAGCGGACTTGGCGTCCGAGTACTTCAACACCTTCAATCAGATATGCGAGAACTATAGACCAGAGTCCGATGTCAATCTCCGTCAAACTTCGGACACGCTTCGGATGTCATCGGAGATACTTGACGGTGTGCGTTCAGAGTTTATAAACACGGACTTTTGTGGGGAGAAGAGGGAGTATGAGGTCGAGAGGTTCTTGAACGGCAAGGAGGAGCAGATATTCCAATTTGGACAGCCCGACGCCTCTGCGCTTCTGAGGCATAGAGCGAGACGGAGATTTAACGAAGAGCATGGCCTGCCGCCGGCTACTACTAGTCAGGAGAGCGGGGTAAGTTGGCACCGTATGAAATTGAGAATAGTTCAAATATTGTTGTTCGTGGTAATTTTTAGGTACACATGTCGTCACGTCGCTTCAACTTTTTAATTTGGTTAGTTGCTAGGGAGCTTTCACACGTATCGATCATCGATCAATGCATCGATCGTTTGGTGTGATAGTACCTACCCACCCGCGTAGTTAAAAAAAACTAAACGCACAAACCGACAAAAATAAATGAAGACTCTGTTATACATTATTTTGAGATATTTGCTAATGATTCATAAAAGGAAATCCTGAACAGAATATTTCAGTATGTTATCAGAAATCGTCAGCATTAAGCTTCTTAGAAAAATGATGCGCGTTCCCTTATTTTGTTAATGCATTAACATGAGTAACGCGGCACATGGCTGGCTTAGCTCAAGACATTTTGGTGATGTAATTATGTATAGACGTCAGTGCAAACTGGAAGATGTTAAAATAAAAGTCCAACATTGTTCATGTTAATGATCTGTTCATGTATGTGTGTGTGTGTGTGCAATATACAGACCTTACATTCTCACACTAAATCTTATAAAGTCGCATAAATACGTTCATGGCACCAGTATTGGACACTTAATCCTGACACGTACCAATAATGGACACTTATCTCTTATTCAAGGATCATCTAAATATGTAAAAGAAGAAACTGACTGACATATAAACGCACAGCCCAAACCGCGGGGTCTAGAGATTCCAAATTTGGCTCGAGGGTTCCTTATGAGGTCTAGCGGTGCACTTAGAAAGGATTTTGGAAATTTATCCCCTAAGGGGTCAAAATGGAGTAACTAATTCTACGCGTCTGAAGTCTCGCGTCTTCTAATACGGCCATAAAGTCACTGTTGCAAAAAAAAACTTATCGTCTGTAATATAAGAATCAAGTGTCCATCATTGGTTCTTGTCCATTACTGGTTCCATCCCCCTATGACGGCCTTTCAACTTGATAATCTTGGAATATAATTCACTACCAGAGGACGTTCGCGAATTCTTACGCGTAGAATTATTTCCCGCTCCTCCCCCCTATTTCTTCCCGTTGGGGGAAGATTTTCGAGAAATCGTTTCTTAGCGCACGTGTAGGGTACCCAAGCTAAATTATTTCCAAAATTAAAGTCCTTATGTTCAAATGTTTACCGTATGTATAGATAGATAAAACGTTCACGCAATATAAAAACAAAAACACATTAACATTTATACTATTAGTTTTTATTATCGCTTCACATTTTAGATGTTACACGTGTCACCATAATTCACGGAACCCACTCGAGTACAAAACAAGATACAACATATGAAATCGACCGTATACGCCCACCGCATTTAAAATAATACCAACCAAATAATATGTGCGCGCAAATAGCTATGTCTAAAAATATATCTGCTGGCTTAGAGCCGTCCAAAACGCATACATTTATAATATGTGATAGTGACGAATTTGTTTCAAGAGTCTAGGATGTATTTAAATATCGCACCTTCGGTAGGAAAAGGTCACAATTTCCCCTTTAGTAACATTGTACATTGTGCCTTTGCTCTACCGGACAAGGGCACATTTTCCCCGGTAGTCACATTGTACATTGTGCCCTTGTTCTACCGAAGGTGCGATATGTATTTCTCTACGAGTATATAAGTATGTTTATCGTTGTTTACCCATAGTACAAGCCTATAGCTCAGTTTTGGACGAGGTCAATTTGTGTGAGATGGTCCCCCTTGTCCCCCCTGACGTCGATGACGTTTCATATGTTAAAATCATCAACAAAAGAAACGAGTCTTTAAAATGCGTGCAGATGTTATTATTGTTTATAGGGTTCTTGCTTAACAATATTAGTTGTATTTATTTTGAACTTATTTTATCCGGTGACCTTGCTACCAAACAAAAGTGTGCGAACTGTTGGGTTTCGGAGTGAAGAATAAAAATTGTGTTAGTGCTTTTTTCCGCTTTAGAAGTACAATTTTAATTTTGGCGAGCTAGTTTGACAGAAAGGGACACGCCAGTGTCAATGATAGTAATGTAGGCAATATTAATGATTGGTTGTATGGTAGAGAATGCCTTAAGGCGGACTTAATGTCCGCCATGTGTACCTAAAATAAATAATAAAACATACAAGAGTCAGAAAAAAAAAATGCCCATACCGAGAATCACAGCATCAAAAATTCAAATTGAAAATTCAACATAAAATAGTAAATTGGGCACATGAGGGTTCTTCGCCGTCTTTTTCTCGTATTTCTTATATGGAAATTGGACAATGTGGGATTGGACGATGTGGGCATTGGTCAATTTGGCCATTGCACGACCTGTCAAAAACGCGTTTTGATTTTTCTTTTGTACAGTAAAGTGCTAACATACATACATATACCTACTACCAACTAGACCAACTCGTCTATATAATAGTCAATATATCACCAGTTTTACATACACTACAAGATTGAATGTATTCTCACATAATTATTCAAATAAATACATCATCTTCCCAATAGGTATAAAGCTAAGGTGCTTCACACGGCTTTTTTCTAACCACTCTGTAATCCGACACTTGTGACGTGTTTGGACGCTCCCTAATGGATTTCGACATGCGATACATTGACGTTATCTTTTTACGCATTTGCCGTTTTAACGTAGATCTATTTTTTAATGCTCAGCGAAGGAGTCCGAAGATGTTACTACAGACACAAAAAATGCACTTGCCATGAGAGTGTATCTTCACCTACGTCCAACTCAAAAATATTATATAAGATCACACACACATACATACTATCACGCCTTCATTCTCAGAGTGGGGTAGGCAGAGCTACAGAAATACCAACAACTGCGATTCAGTAAAAAATAATAATTAAAAAGCTTAATATATTAGCTAAAATACAAAAATAACTAAACTTTCAGACACAAATGCCACCGCCATCGGCTCGCAAATAAATCGCATTCAGGCGCTGATGACAGAAGCGAGTTAAACAGCGTCAGTGCTCGGGTAATCGGGGAATTTCGGTGCGACACGGTGCGTGCCCTAGGAGCTGATAGGAGATTGGAAGTCCGCGCTATGAGAAAGTTCTTAGGCACAAAAGGAACGACCAACCTAACAAAAAGTGCTACAAGTTCGGAACAATCCGTATCACTGCTCAGTATGCTGAAATGTATGTTACTCCGTAGTGTTAGAAATTTTTGGTGGCAAATCATGGTAAAAAAATCCATAGAGTCTAGTATGATTTTGACCTTCAGTATTGGTAAAAATTAAAAATTCCAAATAAATAAAAAATATAAAAAAGTCATTAAACCGCTAAACAAATTTAAACGAGTTTTGTTATGGAAGATATCTCCGCACGTGAAAGCGTAACAAACAAACAAATATTAGTAGGTATGATTAAACCGAACCGAAAATGTCTAGTAGTTTATTTTGAAGTATGATAATACTGAAGGTGATGGGACCACGGTATGCCACCTAAGCCATTATAGTTATCATCAGAGGGCGGAATTTCTTGTGGCAAAAATTGATAAGTCATAGGGATAGAACGAAGTATTTTATAGACTATTGACAAGTAGTTCTGGTTCACGTAGCACAAGATCTTCAACCAAATGTAATGTATCGATTATTTTTCCAGTATTAACAATGCCCTTTAGTTGCGGTATTTTAGATTAATATAGTTTTTGGTAAATGTACGTGTAGTTTTCATTATTATTGTATAGTTCTATGTCTTAGATTTAGCTTTATTTTCATTTGTTATTTACCGTGAATAAAGACATGTGTTTTAGACAAAAATAACATAATATTTACTTACAAATTAAATCCTAAAACTTTACGTATTGTTGAAAACAATAACTAAATGCGAATCAATAATGACGTTTACATTGTAATATAAAAGCTAAACTAAAATATCAAAGAGATTAGTGATTACACAATATCGATAACTGGAACAGTCGATAAAGCAAAATGTTCTATCTTTATGACATTTCAATTTTGGCCATGAGAAATTCCGCCCTCTGGTTATCATGCATTTAAGGGTTAAATTAAATATCCGTGCGGTTTTCCTGCTGAATAGAATTAATAATTAATTATTTATATCGTAAAGAGAGCCTTTATAATCCAACTCATAAGCTTCCATGGCATCGTTCGTTGAATTAATTAAATGCGTTTGTCAAGAAATAGCGCAATGGGAATTATGCTCGGGTAAATAAATCCGGAAAGGAAAAAAGAAAGTCCCGTTGTAACGGGGCAGGATGTTAGGACACGAGCGGAAGCGGGGTATACTTAACCTTTTCGCCGCCCGTGATGGCTAGAAGCCATGACTAATGTCTAGCTTTGTCAAAGACACTTAAGTCTTTTTTTTCGCTGTCAACCATGACTAGGTTTGCCACCAGAACTATAGTATTGTACTATATTTCGTCTGTCCGTACTTTATAATATATGAGAAATAAAGTACGCTTAATTACTTTTTTTATCTTAAAGTAAAGGCACACGAGCACTCAGGCCACCTGATGGTAAGTGGAATCCGAGACCCATAAACATTTGAATTCTCAAGACTACAATCCTAAGACCTCAAATGCGTTGCCAACCCTGAGAACTAAGATGGAATGCCTCTATGCTAGTAATTAATAACAGTATAATTTCGTAATTCGTGGCATAAAATTTGGTCTATGAAGACGTTTATGAACGCAACCAACAAAAATAGTTGCCATTTCGTTTTGACGTTTAATTTGGCGGTTGTGTTACAGAACTTGGTCGAAAGAAAGTGCTACTCTACTGACTGCTAAGTTAATTTTGCTAACTAAAATATTTGCGAGCGATCATAAATAAAATGTACTATACTTTTGTTGTGTGTACATATATGTATCTTGATAAGAAAGGTGGCAACCCTAATCATGGCTGCTACAGGGTGATTCTCTTAACACAGCGCTGCGTCGATCTCAAAGGTGAAGTTTTATCCGGCAAGTTTAAGAAGTCCCTTCGGAGCAGGCAGGTGTGTCGAGTTCAGTGTCGTATAAAGCTGCCTAATTGAAACGGCACGCGCTAAAATGTGTTATGTGTACGCTCCGACTGGACTTCTTAAACTTGCCGGATAAAACTTCACCTTTGAAATTGACGCCGCGCTGTGTGGAGAGAATCACCCCCAGCATTAATTGACAACTAAGCTGCTAATAATTAAAAAAAAAACACTTGACGTATCCTTATATAGATTCTGTCCGCGACTTCGCCCGCGTAGTTTTCGAGTTTCCCTCAGGAACTTTGAAAAAACCGGAATGAAAAATGGTGTATGGATTAATCCAGCTATCTCCATTCCGAATTTCATCCAATTCTGTCTATCTGTTGCAGCGTGAAGGAGTTAAGAAACTAACACACAAACTTTGGCATTTATAATATTAGTAGGATGACTTGAAATTCATGTTTTTGATGACACACCCGGACAAAATAAGTAGGAGTTGTAATGCCCTATTGATCATAGTCGTGAGTTTTCATAATTCGGAACATGTTTTTTTTCTATTGAAAACTTTTTAGTTCCACTAGCGACCCGCCAGCGGCTTCGCCCGCTGCAATTTTCTTTATATCACTTAGGGGTATGAAAAATAGATGTTGGCCGATTCTCAGACCCACCCGATATGCACACCAAATTTCATAAGAATCGGTCGAGCCGTTACAGAGAAGTTCAGTAACGTACACCGTGACACGAGAATTTTATATATTAGATATATTTTTAACCTAACGTACTCTATCTCTTCCTCATCTATAATAATCTTATCTCAATTATTTCGATATATCGGATAAGAGCGAGCGAGACAGAGTAAGCGAGACAAAATGAGAGCGGTCGTCGTCTTACTTACTCAAACTCGTATCTGTATTATTTTTTTTGCTGTTGGTAAACTTATTGCTTCTAATTATTACTGAATGAAAATGAAATTACCAACCGCAAAAAGAATATGCAGATACGAGTTTGAGTAAGTAAGACGACGCATATGCAATCTTGAGATTGCAGTCTTGAGATAGTGCCTGCTCTCTCGTTGCCGTAAAAAACCCGTCGCTGATCTGCCTTGAACTTGTGACTTGCGCCGCACTCGTGGGTACAGGAAGCGAACCCTTGCACAATGCGACGGGGGCAGGATACGTCGAGTTGGTTATGATTCATGTGGACTCATGCGTTTACTGCGTGCTTTAAGCTTTTTGTGACAGTTGCCGAGCAATGCCGAGGCGAGTGGTTAGAAATACGCACTTGGAGAAAATAAGATGATTTTAATTGGTTTCTGTTTAAAAGTCATTTTTTGAGATAAGGTTTTGTTGCCAACTGTGATTTTCTTATTAAGAAAATAACTTTTTTTTGCAATAAACAATAATCAAAATATTTAAAAAAACCGGCCAAGTGCGAGTTGGACTCGAGCATGAAGGGTTCCGTACCATTATCTATAAAAACATCAAAAAAAAAAATTTAATTATTTTAATTTAATTATTTATTTTTTAACGTGAATGTATTACTAAATATTCTGTGAATATTCAAGCAACTACTTGTTGCCGATGTCAATATCGAGCAAATAATTACGTTTGTGTGGGAGCCCCCTTAAATGCATGTATGGATGTATGTAAGGATTTATTTTTAACGTGAATTTATAACAAAATATTCTTTGAATATTCAAGCAACTACTGGTTGCCGATGTCATATCGAGCAAAACGAGCAAAAAATCATGTTTGTATGAGAGCACTCTTAAATATTTATTTTATTCTATTTTTTAGTATTTGTTGCTATAGCGGGAACAGAAATACATCATTTTTGAAAATTTCAACTGTTATAGCTATCACTTTTGAGACAAACCTCTATAAGTTTTTTTTTCAAAACACCTTTTAAAAAACATACACATCACGCCTTCATTCCCAGAGTGGGGTAGGCAGAGCTATAGAAATACCAACAACTCTAAAAAGACTTGTTTATAATTCTGTAACCACATTTTGCACACTCAAGCTAAGATGTTTACCAGTTTATTAGTGACAGGTTGCAAGCCCATCGCCTAACAGTACTACAAGCCCTTATTCCCTTAGACGCCTCTTGCGACATCCACGGGAAGATATGGAGTGGCACTATTCTAATCTAACCCGGCAAACACACGGGGTAAAAAAGTTCCCGCTTTCAATTGAAATTTTCATAGTGTGTTTTACTATTGCTGCTATAACAAATAATTAAAATTAAAGGAGGCTCCAATAAAATAATTGTGAGTCCAACTTGGCTGGTTTTTTGTAATAATTATTTACTGCATTTGTCTTAACGAGTCGTGTCCAAAGTTGACCGACCGCGTAAGGCAAGCCTATTTCCCTATAGACTTGTAAGGATTGCATATGGCTGCAGCGGACAATGCTCAAGACAATGCCTTGTTGCGGTGCACTGTGGGACAACATTACATGCACAACGTAGAATAAAAAAAAAAATGATATCTGGGGACAACCTCATACAAATTGACCTCGTCCCAAACTAAGCTCTAGGCTTGTACTATTGGTACTAGACAACGATAAACATACTTAAATAGAGAAATAAACAAAGAAAACATCCTAGACTCAGGAACAAATGTTCGCGCTCATCACACAAATATCTGGCCTTACCGGGATTTGAACCCAGGACCGCTGGCATCATTCTTTAATCATTGTAATAAGTTGAGCTGGCCGGATAACAAGTTTAAAGTTCAAGACTTCAAAAGTTCTCTGTCACAAACAAACCAATAAAATTAAAGAAATCTTCTATAAAAATCCATATTTAATCTCCATTTAAATATAAACTCTTGCTTCAGATTAAACAGCATCGATACACTTTGTATCGTGAGTCATCTCACCTTGACCGGAAAGAATATGCAGACATCTTTATCTAAAACGACTACATTAAGAGTCATATACTTATCTCTGATTATTGCTTCATAACATTTGATTCGATAGATCAATATTCTACTAACACAAAAGTAAATACTTTTTAGTAGTACATACATACATAACACCACGCCTTCATTCCCAGAGTGGGGTAGGCAGAGCTACAGAAATACCAACAACTCTAAAAAGACATGTTAATAATTCTGTAATTACAACTACACACACACACTACACACACACACACACACACACACACACACACACACACACACACACACACACACACACACACACACACACACACACACACACGTGTGTGTGTGTGTGTGTGTGTGTGCAATATACAGACCTTACATTCTCACACTAAAACCAATACTGAGAAATATTTGTACAAATATTCTAATTCTTGTTATTAATTACTTATAGTAGAGTCAATTGTTTTTAATTTCTAATTTAAGGGAATGAGGGCCATGTCTTCCTGTGGATGTCGTAAGAGGCGACAAAGGGAATATAGGCTTGTAGTAGGTACTGTTAGGCGATGGGCTTGCAACCTGTCACTAATACACTGGGAAACATCTTAGCCTGATTGTGCAAAATGTGGTTACAGATTTATCAACAAGGTCTTTAGAGTTGTTGGCAATTCTGTAGCTCTGCCTACCCCACTCTGGGAATAAAGGCGTGAGTTTATGTGTGTGTGTGTGAGGGCCTCTAGTACTGTTAGGCGATGGGCTTGCAACCTGTCACTAATACACTGGTGAACATGTTGGCCTGTTTGTGCAAAATATAATTACAGAATTATCAACAACTCTTTTTGTAGTTGAAAACCCTGGGAATGAAGGCGTGATAGTATGTATGTATGTATGTAATTTAGACTTCGTTAAAGGCAAAGACGGGTGCAAAATAACGGTCACTTATTCTCATCAAAAAGAAAGATGTGTAGCGGTTTGGACTGTATTTTATTTCCATTCCGATAAAACTACCGTCATTTTAAAATCCCCTGGTAAACGTCTTAGCCCGGTGCAAAATGTGGTAACCATTTATAGAATTACCAAAAAGTCTTTTTTAGTGTTGTTGGTGTTTCTGTAGCACTGCCTATCCCATACATACATACATAACATCACGCCTTAATTTCCAGAGTGGGGTAGGCAGAGCTACAGAAATACCAACAAATCTAAAAAGACTTGTTGTTGTTGTTGTTGTTGTTGATTCTATAACCACATTTTGCAGAAGTAGGCTAAGATGTTTACCAGTGTATTAGTGACAGGTTGCAAGCCCATCGCCTAACAGCACAACAAGCCCTTATTCCCTTAGTCGCTTCTTACGACATCCACGGGAAGACATGGAGTGGCACTATTCTAACCCGGCAACCACACCGCCTATCCCACTCTGAAAATAAAGGCGTGATGTAATGGATGGATGGAAAATTGTGCGTAATTTGTTGTCGATAATATTATAGGTACCCGCCCCCAGTAAAACACTGCTTTTTATGGCCTCAGGGGTTAAATTAAAAATCTGACGCAAGTGATGCTATATTTTTCCGCAACGAATGCGAGTGCGCTATAAAATTGATTCAAAAACTTTATGATTACTAAGTCATTGTCGCAAATATAGTTGTGACCAGCTTATACGCCACTTTATGATCCATTTAAATGATCACAACAAGTTTTCCACAGCCCCGTTTGTGATTCAACAAAATATAATAATTACCTGAAAGTTTTTTTGAACAATTGTACAAAATAAAATCCGGGCCGAGCATTTCGGACCTCAGTGTAAGGTTCCGAAGCCGTTAAGTACTACAAACAAAAACAACACGTAACGTTATTTTGTGATTATAACATTCCACAAAAATAGCTTCAGTAGTTTCTGACGGTATCTCCCATTCTGACGTATCTCCGTCACCCTTACATTAAAATATACGTTTTAAAAGTTCGCGTGGATTCCAGGACATTGGCCGCAAGTGCACAAAAGCAT
This sequence comes from Acleris holmiana, assembly GCA_949316455.1. Classification (NCBI taxonomy): domain Eukaryota; kingdom Metazoa; phylum Arthropoda; class Insecta; order Lepidoptera; family Tortricidae; genus Acleris; species Acleris holmiana. The sequence continues at coordinate 11,318,886 of OX438788.1, forward strand.
AAGCTAGAATAAGCTCAATTGGTAGAGCTTTCGCCCGCGTGGCGCAATCGAGAGCGTTTGCAGCTTTCTGCGGTAGGGTTGGCGATACCTTCTTTCACCGGTCAAGTGGGAGTTGGACACGCGCACCAAATGAATGAATTAGTTAATTAATTAATTAAATAAATAAATATCAGGGCACAATCTCACACAAATTGACCCAGTCCCAAACTAAAGCCTAGTTTGTTACTTATTACTATGGGTACTAGACGACGATAAATGTACTTATATAGAGAGATACATACCCAGGACAGCTGACTTCGGAGGCAGGGTCACTCCCAACTATGCCAACGTGACGTCAATGGTTCTGAAATCATCCGATTTGACCGCTTGGCCGGTTTTTATAATTTATTGGTTTTCTTTAGGGCCTGTACTGTAATCATAACAAATTAAATATGAGGCCTTCTCGATAAAGCGATTTTTTTTTAAATTGAGAATATCTTGTAACCGGCTGTCCATTACAGTTCAAGAGATACAGCTCTTTGACCTCATAACGTGGACCGACGGTATGATCCGTCCGTCCGTCTATCACGTGGGCGATTGTGAATGTCTAATCTCCAGTGCAAAGATTGGACTGATAACGATCCGCCATTTAGCGGTACGCCATTTGATCGTGTGTTGATCATCAAAATTCCTGACCCACCATAGAACCGTGTCACAGCGACGTTATTATAAGTCAAATCGTAAGAATCGTTAAACAAAATGTCAATGCGACACAGTTTTATGGTGACTGGTGGTCACTTTCTATGGAAATTCTGTACTAAGTGACCGTTTTTATTGCAATGCTCTTGACTATAGATGTCTGGTGTTTTACCATCAACCTAACCTAAGTTAACTTTGTCTTTCCCTAGGTCCAGCGGTTTCGGCTGTGCGTTGATCGATCAGCCAGTCAGTTTCTTTTTTTATAATATGTAATAGCAGCTGGGCGAACGAGCTCTACTCGGGTGTATGTAGACGACACTAATTATTGTCTATATGTGTCAAATACCTCGTTTATCGCTATTTCTTCGGGAACTGTAAGTTTTCCGAAAAAATGATTAATCCTATGTCCTTCCACGGGACCTTAGTTATCTCCATACCAAATTTCATCTAAATCGGTTCAGTAGATCCAGAGATTTCCCCCTAAAACTTCACAAAATCACAAACTTTACCTCATTATAATATTAGTATAGATGACATCGTAAAACATCTTTATTTGTGCACTAGCTTCTGTTCGCGATTTCACGCATGTTTCGATTATAGTTATTCCCTCGGCAACTTTAAAATTTTCCGGGATGCAAAGTAGCCAATGTGTTAATCCAGGGTACAATCTATCTCCATTCCAAATTTCATCCAAATCCAATCAACCTTTGCAGCTTGAAAGGGTAACGCACATCCAAACATCCATCCATACAAACTTTGGCGTTTTATTAGTTTGATTTTTCAAATATGGCCGCTACAAAAGTTATACTTCGTTTGCTCTCTCTCTCCTCTAGAATCTGCAGATGAGTAAAAGAGATAAGGCATCGAAAGCTTCTTTTTGGTCGACAACCCTGAGCCCAATCCACGGGTCCAGTAATGGTCAATTAACGTCGTATGGACAAGTAATCAACGCCCTCTGACGATTATATCTTTATTCACTTATTCCGCTGGCTTTTTTGGACTTGTTCTTTTAGAGTCTACATTGTTAATGAAGGTTGATATATGTTAATGCCTTTTATATTATAAATTATGTGGTTGTGGCTCCGTGTGGTTGCCGGGATAGAGTAGTGTCACTCCATGTCTTCCCGTGAAGGTCGTAAGAAGCGACTAAGGGAATAAGGGCTTGTAGTACTGTTAGGCGATGGGCTTGCGACCTGTCACTGATACACTAGTAAACTTCCTGGCAAAAAGTGGTTCAAAATTATAAAGAATTCATTTAGAGTTGTTGGTATAAAATTGGACGGTGCCTGAGGGAATAGGGATAAACGACTTCTACTTGGACGGAGTTGCGGGAAAAAGCTAGTACCGCTTATTTTAATAATTATTTTATGCGCATGCGCTACCGTGACCTATTTGTAACACCTTATCACCTATATTTACAAATAAATTATTTTATTTCTTCCCCCGGTTCAAGCTTCATAGGTACCCAATTTCGATAACAAGTCCAGCGCTTTGTCTGTGAAAGGGTAACAAACAAAGAGTTTTAAACCAGGTTGCGTGGAAGAGATCGCTATTTAGCGATAAGACCGCCTGTTGACTCACTATGTAATATTATTTTTTTGTATATCCGTTCCTTGATGTATGCGTAACTACTGGGTTTATAGGACAACGAGAATTTAACCACCAATGTATTCTAATCGGTAAAACCATGTTGCCTCTTTCCTATTTACAAGCTAAATGATTATGGTGACGTGGTGCGCAGTGGTGTATACGTTGAAATATTGCCAGAAGTCAACCTAACTAACCACAAATGTAAATTAATCATTAATTACCATAAAGTTGGCCCTTCGCCTTTCCTGTGACCATTTGAACAATTACAGTGCCCTTAAAAAGCACACAAAAGCCCACGAAAGCGCAGCTTTCGCAACAACTGCGGTCTCGTTTGGAACGGATTGCTCATGGTTTGTCGGGTTTATTGCCACTGGCGAGAGTTATTGGACGTATTTAATTGGAGTAATACAAGTGGAACACCCTTTATATTTGGCAACGAGCCCTACATTTACCGAACGGACTTACGTTGTGTACAGTCAACCTTAAGGTTGAACTTAGCGACATTTAAAATTCATAGAAGTTGTTTAAAAATTGTTCATTTATTTAGGCGAATGTGCATACCAATTGTAGAAGTGACACGCAGGTTCTGTCAGGAGATGAAAGGAGAAGCGATGCGCATCCTCTGCTAGAGCGGACTACTAATGCGTAACAAGTATCGACCTAGAGAGAAGAGATACAACTCACTGCCAAGAGCATCTGGAAATTCCTGGACGCAACGCGCCTTTGCTGTGAGCTCTAAATAATAGATCAGCAATGGTCGAAGTGGCACGCAAGACTCATTTCAACCCCCCAGTGATAATATTAAATTCCAATATGTAAAAAATATCTAGGTAACTAAATAACTTGGTCCTGTTTTGTCAATGGTGAATTATTGCTGCTCTCTGGTGGAAAAGTACCCTTAGGCTGGCACGGAACGATATCTTTCGGTCAGAACTCAGGATGCTCAACGGTCTCGTGTTGTTTTTTTTTATAACACCTGCCCGATGGTCAGTTGATCTAGTGATCCGGAAAGATCTGAATGCGAGAAGTAAGCAGTGACTGAATGTGGACTGTTTTGAAGGAAATTATAGATGGGTTTGGGAAATTATTGCTTTCGGACCTGGCCCGCTACGCCATCCATATTGGTGAATGTTGAATCAGCACATGTATTAAACCACCTGTTTCTTCCGCAGTATGGCAGCGATGAATTCGGGCACGACTCGCCCAGCCGGTACGCGTCACCAAAGGGCGCCGGCGGCGGTGCTTATCAGGAGCCTTACTACGCCGGCAGCGAGTGGGCGGGCGGGTACTACCAGCCGCCCCCGCCCTACCAGCACGACACATATGGCGCGTCACCCGGTAAGACATGCAACATCGCTATATCCACAGAACATCTGCCAGGATCCCCAAAGTATTTATTTCAGCATCTATTGTACCTGGTTGTTCCTATCAGCTGATCTCACTCATCATTATGTTCCTTGTTACGCTTTGGTCCAGCTGCCTATCTGCGTCAATAGGCATGGTTCACTACAAACTGGCTGGATTTACTCGGTCATAACGGATCATGGATAGCTCTTAATAGCTCGTATACCATCAGATAGAAGAAATCATCACCAGAACTGGTTCCATCGGCTATCCGTATCTCCATTCTCAACGGTTTATCTTCCGATAGTTTTTATGCCAAAAGGATTACCAACCAAGAGCTCATTCTCAAAATACCAGATCCTTAATATAATGGAATCCTAAAACTTATAATTATAACAATCAATATAAGTTATTGAAATTCTGATGTATCATGAAACGAACGCGCGCAAACGATCACACGGATCTGATAGTAACATCCATGAATATGAATGTGTTTTTTGATGTAATGAACTGTGTACCCAGGACTCCCCGGAGCGCCGAGCGAGCCCGCGGGCGGCGGCGCGGAGCTCCCCCTGCCCCCGATGTCCTCGTTCCGTGCGGCCGCGCCGCACCACTCCCCCACCGACGCCATGCTGGTCGCCAAACCTCCGCTACAGCCTGTAAGTACACATGTAGGGAGAGAGGTCAACAGAGACTTCTCAGGCGGGTGGGTGAGGACCAAAGTCTATTAGGTTGAAGTTAGAAGTGACTAGGGAAACTTCGATAGCCTGATGGTGCGCACTGTGAGGTTTAGTTGCGCTGTCTGACGTTGGTAGCCGGTGTCTCGTATGTGTTACGAGATGTAGCTAGATGTGGCTAGTGATAGTTGGACCCTTGGATATTTTTTAACAGATTTTTATCCTTTTTTAGTGCGTAAAGCCTGCAGCGAGAGCAGAAACGATGCGTTCCCATACTAAAAACACCTTCCTTTAGAGACGCCAAGCTTTCTTAATGCGACGTTTTCCATTTCATTTATTAGCCTTTCTTCGTGCATTTGCGTCTTTAAAGAATAATGGTCAAATTTCACTGCGGCGCACGCTACGCACGCTACATCAATCGTTCTCGGCGTGTGTCAATGACGTCATTTCACGTGTGTGCCACTGTAGGAGTCCTCACATTTTAGACCCACGTGTGCATGCTTAGCATGTTCCGAAGTGGAATTCCGGCTTCACATTTTGGTCACATTTGCGTTAGGGGCAAAAATTTAGGTGTGCTAACTCACGCAATTAAATTATCTATGACACTTTTCCGCGACGAAAATCAACGATACTGTAATGCACGTTAAATGCATTTCACGAAGTAAACGTTTGCTGAGTAGTCGATTATAAAGAGCAAATAAATTGCGATGGCACAAAAATATTCTCATAAATCACTCGGCAAGCTCCTCTCATCATCATCAGTCACTTGTACCGTCACACCGCACGTTCCAGATGTACGCGTCAGCGAGCACGCCGACGGTAGCGGGCGCGGAGGCGGGCAGCCTGTCGTCGTACGGCTCGTCGCCGTCCACGCCGGTGCACTCACCGCCGCCGCTGCCGGCGCGGCTGTACCCGCCGCTCAAGCACTCGCCGCACCACCACCACCCCCACATGCACCACAACCACCCGCAGGTAACAGGCCGATAGGAACACCTGGAGATCACTACACACAGGGAGCAACTGACACAAGCTTTAGGTACGACCAGCACCCTTAGGTACCGGGCCGATTAGGGCTAGGAGATAGTCAACTCAGGAAGCGGGTAGGCATCACACCGCCAACTATAAGTACCAGGGCAATAGAACTGCTTAGAAATAACTATACTCAGGGTCTTGGAGAGCAATTAACGCTTGGCACTACCACTACCTGTAGTACTAGGGTGATGGAACTGCTAGGAGTTGAAGTACACTTGGGGAGCGACTGAGTAGCCACCAAAACGCGCAGGTAGCGAGGGCCAGAGCGATAGGAGCGTTAGGAGATACTACACTCAGGGAACAACTGAGAAAAGCACTGGTCTATAAATGCAGGTACCAGGGCGCTGGGAGCAGTAGGAGATGGTACACTGAAAGTCTCGGGGAGTAACTGACATAAGCACTGTGTGTAAATCACCACCACCCGCTACCTGCGCACTCGCTATGGCGATTTAGGGCGATAGCAGAGCTAGGAGAGGTTTACTCTGGAACAACTGGTACAAACACTGACAGCTGCAGGTACCAGGGCAATAGGATCGTCAGAAGACTACACTATCACGGCTTCAGACTCATAAATTCGCCAGTTCGTTAAACGAGCTTACTCTTTTCTCAAAGGTTGGCAAGCATACTGGCGATTCTTCTGGTGTTGCAGGGAGTTGATAGGTCGCGGTGATCACTTACCATCAGGTGACCCTTCTATTCGACTGCAGGAGACAAGATTTTTTTAGTGTCTCATGATAAAACTTAAAACTCCTAATCGAACTGAGATACTAGGAGCTCATAAATCCGTCGTCTTCACAGCAACCAAGCTGGGTGGCGAGCGGCGTCTCCTCCCCTCCAAGCGCGTCGACGCCGCACGCCCTGCCCGGTCCAGTTCTGCCAAATGGTCACCACCAGCACGTTGTGTTCCCGCCAGCCGTTATGGTGAGCACTTTTCGGTTTACCTCCTAAGGGTACATAGTCCCCTAGTACGATACACCATTACAGATTTTAATTATTGAATCACTGTAGAACTGTGTCATAATAAAAACCCAGAAACAAGTTAAAGCAACGTAGTACATTTGTTTTTTGCGACAAGGTTCTAAGGTAGCTCAATAATAGAATCAGTGTTGCAAAATCCCATTAAAAAAGATATCTACATAGTTAGAAATTAAATGATCGTATACGTCAAAGTAAATGCCAAGCTGTCATTTACGTCATCTTTTACGCGTCTTTAAATGGCTTTCTTACGCAAGATTAGTTTATTATACGGCCCTAAGTATTCAAGTCGTATCCATATGAGGCTTACCACCAAGTGAGTCAGTCTTTTCAACAAACCTAGATACTATTTGAAATAACTTTTTACCTTAACCTTTTTGCTTTTGACGCATTGTCTCCGCTATGATAGCTTTTATTTACTTACAGTAATAGCACACGAGTTCAAAACAATACGATCATAACATAATGTCAAAAGCGATACGGTTTTAGGTTTCTAGTTTCGTTTTAGACAACAGACAGCACATATGAGCTGAAAAAAAAACATTAGATAGGACATGATTTTTGATTGATCTAATAAAGTTTTTCTCTTAGAATTTTGATACTTTTGAGCATGTGTCTGGCATGAAAGTTTCTAACTTTTAATAAAGTTTTATATTAGTAAACATTTGAAACGATCCAAGTCTAAATACCATATAGTAATACCAGTGGTTGTCCATAGTAATGCATTAGAAATAGTATATAAAAAATCATTTTAGAGCTTTTAGATGTATATTATACAATAATACTATAGAATTATACTTGGAACGTAAATTAGTAACATAATTATAGTGTTTTAATTTATTAACGACGCGCCCTTTGCTAAAATGTGTCAATATATGTATTAAGTAGTGGGGCGCGGCGTCGTGGGTTGAAAACACTATAAACTTAATCATTGTGACATGTTGCGCATCTTTCTGTGTAAGTACCATCCAGGAACTTAAATGTTTAGCAGTTTGATATACGTAAATTAGCCGCGTTATAGTTTCCCCGGTGTTTCACGACTAATTAAATGACACGTGGAAAGTGTATAACCCAGCAAATTTATGGTATGGTATAAATCTGTTTAACATTTAAAGTCTTCGATACATATTACAATTTATACATTTTGAAAATAATTACTGAATGGGAAAATGTGAAACATCTTGATTTGTTTTTTTTTTTTTACTTTTCAAAGAATGTGATAAAACTCGAACACTCAATTTAAAAGAAATATTGAAATGGAAATTGCATTATTTGAAGTAAAGTTATATCATGTTAATTGATGTTTTTGTTGATTTTGTGTTTTTTTTTTTTCTAATCATCGGCCTGTGTGGAGCTTGAACCATTGCCCCTAGTTGTTTTGAGTAGTGTTAGCGTGTGGTTTAGTAGCTAGCTTCTCATCCTAACAGGAAAACGAACATTCATCTTTATCAACTAGTCTAGATGCGTTGCTTCTCTAGTATATATTTTTTATAATCCACAAACCCATCCAAAAATTAGTTCGGACCCCTAAATTAGAAATAATTTTAGATCGGCTGATCAAAATGTAAAAAGCAATGTTAATGCATTATTTTGTCACATCAAAAACAACTTCTTTTCATAGTTATACATCAAATTATTGTAATAGATAAATGTTAAATTTGATGATGTTAAAATGTTATGTTTGTATGATGGAAGCTAACTTCCCGAAGACCTAAAGACTTGAAACTTTAAAAAAACGAGCAAATTTATACAGACGAATTTAGAGCTTCCCATTGTATTTAACTCAGGTAAATGAATCTTGGAAGATAGGAACGCTTAAAATAAATACGACCCCTACTCTGAGAGCTAATAACTCCTCAATTTCCTAAACAATTTTCACCAAATTTAACTAAAAACCACCCTAATTAAAGGTCCGCCTGTTCGGAAAGTACGACGCCACGAACAGACATAGGCTTCAAACGTAACACAACTCTTGGTGTTTAAAATGGTGGTAACGATACCATAGGCAGTATTTATCTATGTGGGGGTTGGTATGTGGTCTCAATGGTCGGCTCCCCGGTCCGATGGCCCTGGTCTCATGCCCGGATGACGTAGGGTGCGCCGGCGGAGCAGCGGCAACTCGACGAGGCCATGGTCTTTCTGCGGGAACACTCCGACGTTGGAGTGAGTATCTCTAATATCTAATAACTGGACGACCGCAAAAGAGGTTGGCCCTTCCAGGGTCTGTGGGAGACTAAGGAGTAAATGAAGGTTTCAGTGGTAGCACCTTGTCCGTTCAGATCCCTACCACCATCTTACCATTTAACCAACCGCCAAGCAGCATTCGCATTGTGTTCCGCTGTGGGGATAAGACAACCGGTGAAAATACTAGCATAGAGGCCTTATCCTATCTTAACTGATCTCAGTCCTCAGGGTTGGCCATTCATTTGCAGTCTTTAGATTTTAAATGCAAATGCCCTTGGGTCTTGGATCCCACCTTAGAATCATAACACATAGTATGATAGTTTCCTACAGTCAAAATGTGACGCACAAAATGGATTCATGTGGGCGTAATCAACGCGTACTGACACACGACAACACGCACACAAGTAAACAAAATTAATGTTGCTAGCGGATTACATTTCCCTCTAAACTAGGGGATTTTTCATATTATAATGTTTGTTAAATTCTATCATTTCTTTGCAGTTACTTAGTAATACAAACGTTTATTAACACTTATGTAATAATAAAATGTGTGTCTCTTACTAATTCGCATAAAATATCATGTCTTAAATAGGTAGTTTAAATAATTATATATAAGAAAAACAAGTAATTGTATAAACAGAATTTAACTCATATCACAGAATAGATATACATCACTATGACAATTTAGCAAATAAAATTTCGTAATACTGGCAACATTTTCATGTAATGTCTTTAGCAAATAATATAATATTTTAGTGAATGTTTTAGATAAAACGGCAATTCAAAACATAGTACTTTGACGTGGAATGTTATTTTAGAGTGTTTGTTTTCTTTGTCTGAAGTGTTGTGGCACCCATAAACAATGCAAATCGTCATTATAAATAAAAATCCGGGAGCTGTTGACGCTGTGTGACGTGATTGCGACTGACAGGCGGCGATCGCCAAGTACACCAATATGGTTTAGTTTAAGTCTGACGGGTTTGTTGCGCGGACTAGGTTTCTATGTGTTATTATTCTAAAGATCCCACTTACCACCAGTTCCATATTTCACCATCTTCATGACACGTGACAGGTGACAATTTGGTATACAATGCAAAGTTAACACGCTGATCCATCACTAGGTTTTCATATAAACTGCGCCAAGTACACTGAAATGTCATCTGTCACTGTTAGGATGGTGAAATAGAAGCAGGTGGCCTGTATGCTAGTTCGCCTTCTCCTTGCCGTAAAAAAGGCGACAGTGAACGGGACAGGGTTGTAGCAGTCATATAGCTCTGTCCCTCTCGCTGTTCTGGGACTTAAAAAGTTTTTTTTAATTAGTCTTCTGTCGGGTCATACCATAATTCGACTGTCGTTGATTTTTATGTTTGCGTAGTTAAACTTTTTTTAACTTAAGACGTACTTTTTAAGTTGGTAGCTTGTACTCAATTTAGTGTTTTGATATCGCTGCTTAAATATAAAAGCGCCACTAAGTAATATTACATTCTTGCGTAGAAAGTACTCGATATATGGACAAGTGATATAGAGAGAGGCAGACATAGTACTTCTCCCAACTTCTGCGAGGAAATAAAACACTTTTGCTTATCATTACGTTTGTAATTAGTATTAAATAGGCCAAGATTAGTTTTATTTTCTACGAAATCGGTTTGCAACAGGTCGGTCTGCGAAATGCGGTAACAGAATTAACAACAAACTCTTTTAGCGTTGATGGTAATTCTGTAGCTTTGCCTACCCCACTCTGGGAATGAAGGCGTGATATTATATGTTGTTTTCTGTGCTGAAACCTGACTAAAAATGTTCGTTTTACCGAGTAATGTTGAGAAAAAAACATTGTTGTATATGTTTTTATTTTGTGTCGCTTTCTTATTTAAGCAGTGATACATCGTGGCATGGATTGGTTTGAAGCTTTTGTTTGATGTACTCGTAACATGGGGTACTAAAAGTTTTTAGGGTATTTTACTTGATTAAATACTTTTTTAAACATTTACCATTTGTAAAATTATCGAATTACTGTCAAGTATTCACAGTTACTTGATACGTTACACTTTAGACTTGCTTTGACGGAGCGTTGGCCAAGTTGTTGGTAGTGAATCTGACTACGAAGCTAGGGGTCCCGGGTTCGATTCCCGATATTAGCACATATTTTAGTTATAAGCGCGAATATTGAGTCTTGGATGTTTTAAAAATAGAGAAGTTTTTTCTATGTGCATATTTACGTATTTATATCACTGTCTATCCTGTTTAAAATATCAGAGAGAAGTGTGGACTAAGATAAGATGTAGTGACTAAGATTGAAAAGGGCATGCTTTGATGGTTCGGTCTTTTGGAAAGGATGGATGTAAAACGATTGACGAAAGAAATACATATACTGTGCGATAGTGAGTGGAAGGGTCGGAAGGGGCCGCCCTAGGCATACTTCTTTTGCATCAAATCGGGGAAATACTGGAAAAGGGCCGAGTTTAAGTACCCGAAACCGATGTGCATGCATGACCATACCATAAGGTATCATAAAGAACGACTTAATTGTCATTAACTGACCCTGAGTATAGATGAAAAAGTTAAGTAAAGGACCAGGCCCCTATCCCACAAAAAATTACAAGTGTACAAGCTGACAATATTGTCAACTTTTTCTATGGAAATCCTTACAAATTTGTCAAATTGTACACCTTGTAAAATGTTGTGGGATAGGGGGCTGTTGTGTGTAGTTGTAACACATCTGTGGTGCTAGACAAGTTGCATTCGACAATCGTTAGCGATTATGTTTCGATTGATAAATGTATGGAATTGACGTAAGCCACCGAGATAGTAACGTGACACTTACGTCAATTCCATATATTTTTCAATCGAAACATAATCGCTAGCAAGTGTCGAATACACCTTGTCTAGCCCTACAGTATAGACCGTTCGACATTCTATATTTGACGTTTGACGTAAGCTCCATATTACTTCTGCACACAAGTATATACGTATAACGGGCCTCTATTCTACTGCGTTATAACAATATTGCGTTTGACGTGTTTTAGAATTATTTATGACTCGGTCGCCATTATTGTGAATGAACATAAGAGTTATCAAATCGTTGACAATGCGGAAATATTTCAATGACGATATCGTTATTACCGTTTAGAATCCCAGCCCAGGTCCTTTGCTTAAGTTTTTCACCTATACCTACGACTATAAGCTACTAAAGTTTACTAAAGAAAAACCCTTGCCCCAGCGTTGGGATACTATTAAAGTCTACCAAAAAAAGGTAATTTCGCAATTCAACCTTTTTAAAAACTAAGTTAACGCTCGTATGTACCAGGGCGCCAGAATGGAGGAGAGGCTCGACGACGCGATCAACGTGCTGCGCAACCACGCGGAGGCGCCCGAGCTGTACCCGCAGGACGCGCCGCTGCACCACCAGCCGCCCGGTGAGTTGACGCCCGCCATTTATGACATCCTGGTAGGTTTGCTGCAGGAAAATAAAAAAACCGGTCCGTTCTTGTATCCCGCAGAAGTAAGCTTGTCTTTAGGGTTCCATACCTAAAGGGTGCCAACGGAACCCTATTCCTAAGCCTCCGCGGTCCGTACATCCGTCTTTCAACGGGCTGCATCTCATGAACCGTAATATGTACACAATTGAAATTGCCACAGAGTGCAATATTTCAATTGCCGCTATCTTATTTTACAAATTATTAGAAAAAAAACGAATTAAATATTAAACGGGGCCAAGAATGAGTCCAACTCGCACTTGGCCAGTTTTGTTCTTATTTGTTGTTTGATCGAAGTAAAAATTCCTTTATGGCAGTTTCAATTTACTTAGATATGCCGTTTAAAGATTCAAACAAAACTGCGGTTCCAATGGAAAGAGGGGTAATTCCGTGGGTTGACCACCAACTATAGGCATACAACTTAATTGAGATCCGGGGTAAGTATGAGGTGCGGGGGTGAGGTACGATAGTAACCTCTCAACTAGACTTCTCCCCGCACTTCATGCTTACCCAGGCTCTCAATTAAGTTGTACTCCTATAGGCTTACCGCGTATTTGACTGACTGTAATGTCGGTGTCCGATTAATGATGATATATGATTAATGAGGGTGTTCTTTAATGACGGTGTTCGATTAATGACGGTCCAATTAATGACTGTGTCCGATTAATGACGGTCCAATTAATGACTGTGTCCGATTAATGACGGTGTCCGATTAATGACGGTGTCTGATTATTGACGGTTTCCGATTAATGATGGTGTACGAGTAAAGCCGGTTACCGATTCATGATGGTGTCCGATTAGTGACTGTGTCGGATTAAAGACGGCGTCCGATTAAAGATGGTACCCAAGTAATGATGGTATTCGATTAACGGTGTCCCATTATATAATGACTGTGTCAGATTAATGATGGTACCCGATTAATGACGGTATCCAATTGATTACGGTGTGAGATTAATGACGGCATCTGATTAATGATGGTGTCCGAGTAATGACGATGGTGGCATGGTGGTTGTTGCAGTGTCGCGGATGGGCGGGCCCCTGCCGCACCTGCACGCGGAGCCGCCGGTCAAAATGGAGCGCCACGTCCTGCCCAATACCAGTACGTAAACATAACTAGCATAGAGCCGTTCCGAATAAAGTTAATATCAAGAATTGATTCATACAACTTACGGTCGTGCAAATAAAAATGTTACCTGTTTGGCCAAGCAACAATAGTGAAATCATTCATGTTTCTTACAAACTATAGCACTGTCTCACGGATTTAACAAAAATGACAACCTCGCGGGTTCGGAGTCTGTGCGACACTGAGCACCACGTCACTGTGACGCTACGACGTCATATCCACAGCATAGGGAGTCACAGCTATAGTTGAGTTGGCCGGATTTATTGTCCTATAGGCGAGTCCATACGAAGTATTATGTATGTATGTAAACACTTTACTAAAACAATTATGTGCAATACAAAAATAATAAAATTACAAAACTAAAAGTAGTGCACAGGCGAAGTTATCTCTTTAAGGGATCTCTTCCAGTTAACCTTTGGGCAGATGAGAAAAAATAAATGTAACTGACAAATACTAAAGTACAAAATATGGACGAGATAAAACAATAATGAGATTCAACTAAGTCCATCTTAGTGATCAGGGTTGGTTGGCAATTCTCGTGGGAGTTAGGGCCCTATACCATCATGGCGTCTATACCACACGGTATTAGCTTCTTGCTTGTTACGTTATTTATTTGACATGAATCATTACGTCGATATTGTGACATAGAAGCGAGATGGGCTGAACTTAAGTGGAATACCCTATAGCATGCGTGCTTGCTTGTTTTCTCCATGCCATCATTTTTTTTTTCTCGATTACACATCACGCCAAATAGGCAGTTCAATGAAAGAGTCCTACTCCTAGTTGTCGTCATCATCACCACCATCGTCATCACCACTATCAACATCATGTCAGCCGAAACATGTCCAATGCTTGCCTTCCCCATAAATATCCGCTCCGATCAGTCTTAGTCTTAGTCTGCGTTTCCACCAGAGACGTGCGAGGTACCTGAGCGGTGCGAAGCTGTGTAAGAAGGATGTGTTATGGTGTGAATGTTTCCACCAGAGACGTGCGAGGTACCTGAGCGGTGCGAAGCTGTGTAAGAAGGATGTGTTATGGTGTGAATGTTTCCACCAGAGACGTGCGAGGTACCTGAGCGGTGCGAAGCTGTGTAAGAAGGATGTGTTATGGTGTGAATGTTTCCACCAGAGACGTGCGAGGTACCTGAGCGGTGCGAAGCTGTGTAAGAAGGATGTGTTATGGTGTGAATGTTTCCACCAGAGACGTGCGAGGTACCTGAGCGGTGCGAAGCTGTGTAAGAAGGATGTGTTATGGTGTGAATGTTTCCACCAGAGACGTGCGAGGTACCTGAGCGGTGCGAAGCTGTGTAAGAAGGATGTGTTATGGTGTGAATGTTTCCACCAGAGACGTGCGAGGTACCTGAGCGGGGCGAAGCTGTGTAAGAAGGATGTGTTATGGTGTGAATGTTTCCACCAGAGACGTGCGAGGTACCTGAGCGGTGCGAAGCTGTGTAAGAAGGATGTGTTATGGTGTGAATGTTTCCACCAGAGACGTGCGAGGTACCTGAGCGGTGCGAAGCTGTGTAAGAAGGATGTGTTATGGTGTGAATGTTTCCACCAGAGACGTGCGAGGTACCTGAGCGGGGCGAAGCTGTGTAAGAAGGATGTGTTATGGTGTGAATGTTTCCACCAGAGACGTGCGAGGTACCTGAGCGGTGCGAAGCTGTGTAAGAAGGATGTGTTATGGTGTGAATGTTTCCACCAGAGACGTGCGAGGTACCTGAGCGGTGCGAAGCTGTGTAAGAAGGATGTGTTATGGTGTGAATGTTTCCACCAGAGACGTGCGAGGTACCTGAGCGGGGCGGACTTATTATATGGGTCGTTTTCAAAAAAATTGTACATAGTTAAAGGCTTAATGAAAACAAAATCACGATCGCGTCCTTTGTATAACGAAAGTTAGTCATACAACCTGTATGGGTAACTTTCGTCACACAAAGGAATCAATTAAGTTTTGTTTTAATTAAAGCCCTTAACTATGTACAATTTTTTTGAAAACGACCCATATACGACATCTATTATTTATTACGATATCTATTTTGTTTTACGAATGACCCTCACTATAATGAAATATGTTTGTGTATTCCAGAGAAACGCAAAGAGCCCCCGGACTCCGGCTTGGACTCGAAGCCCTCGTCCTCCGGCTCGGCCGACCTCGCCAAACTGCCCGGCGCCAAGCGCTCGCGGAGATAGTGAGTCGTACATACATACTTACAGTAGTACCAGTTCTTGATTTCGCACGTTGAAATTCTAACAGACTCATTTTAATCACTTAAAATGTATGTTCTAAAAACATGGATGTTATAATTATATGTTTTATATGTTTAAATTTCAACGTTCATCAGATATATTTGTAACCTTAAACTCTATAATCTACTAATAATCTATTTTTTTTATTTTTCAAGTATTTTAATGTTACATTTTTAAAATGCCTCAACAATATTATTTGCGATAAACATCACTACTTTAAGCCTATTTGTATGAATCCGTTATTGATGCTAGACCTGTGGTGCGGATATATCCGTCGTTAATGGTAAATTTGTGGTGCGGATATATCTGTTAATAATGTTAAACCTGTCGTGGCGGATATATACGTCGTTAATGGTAAACTTGTGGTGCGGATATATCCGTATTTAGCAGTGTATTTGTGAGCGGTTATAGCCATGTTTGGCGCTGAAAATGTTAATTCTCGGTTGATAGTAGGGCGACGCCGGCGCCATTTTGCTATTCAGTCCGAACGTTATACACGTTAGAAACTGACTCGTACAATACAACCTCAGTCTTTATTCAAAACTTTGTACAAGAGCCCAGTAATAAAATAAAATGAACGTATTGTAATTTTTTGAGGATTTAATGGTGCCATTTTGTGCAAAACTTAAGGATTCAATTCTCTTTATTCGTCACCTCAATATTTGTGCGAGATAAATCTACAATCCTATAAGTTACAAGAGCAGTATTTATATATTTGTTTGTTTGTTTGTAATCGCGTTGTCTAAAACGGCTCTATAGATGTGAAACAAATGAAGATCCAAACATTCGAATTTGTAATATTATTAAGATTGAACTTTGCGCTGTCAATACCCACAGTGAAAGCCTAGAGCTTAGTTTGGGACAATTATGTTATCCCATCGTTTTATAATGTACTAGCGACCCGCCCTCGCTTCGCTCCGGATTAAAGTATTACACATATAAACCTTCCTCTTCAATCACTCTATCTATTAAAAAAAACGCATCAAAATCCTTTGCGTAGTTTTAAAAGTTTAAGCATACATAGGGATATACGGACAGAAAAAGCGACTTTGTTTTATACTATGTAGTGATGGTGATTCAAAAACCATTTCGAAAATAAGAGGTTGTAAAAACTTTCCTGGTAATTAGATTATTTTACAATATTAGTATCAAATAGTTTTAATTTATCATTTGACCTTATTTGACCTCTAATGTAGTGACGGCACGATCTTGATTGGTAATTTGTATCTAATCTGTGATCAACCATAATGCTGTATATGAGTCCGAAATGCAGTAATATACAAATAATGTATATCAAATTTTGTCTTATTTATTTCTGTTTTTTTTAAACGCATATAAAAATCAACACAATTTTGCTGTGTATAAACATGACAATGGAAGATCTTTAAAAAAATGGAATGATCAAAATATAAGTCCATTGTCAAATTGTCATTGACATTGACATTTGACGTGATCTGACAAAAACGCACAGTGCTGCCAGGCAAAAAAAAAGACAATAACGTTTTACGAATGAATTTAATAGTTTTAAAGCATGTCTTAAACTAACCAATTTTATAGTGAAGTATTCTTAAAAAAATATATACTTGTTTAAATGCAAATTCTATTTTATAAAAAATATCCTAATTATCCCCTGATGTTTATTATACCTAAATAACTTGGTGCTTGGTTTATGTGTAGTGTAGTGTATATTAGTGTGTAGTGTGTATAGTGTTCGGACTGCAGTGTGTGATGTTTCTAGCGCGCCGCAACCCGCGGCCGACTTCGGCCGGTGTCGCCCGAGCTCCGACCAGCTGTAAGTCTCTTGTAACTAATAACTCATCTATCTCGATAACCATCGCTGTATGTAAACACCGGGAGCCTGCCGTTCGGCCAAAATATGTTTGATCAATAATGTATCATTTCCAAAAAAAAACTTTTTTTTTAGATATTTTTTTAGTACTATCGTGAAGAACTCTATAACCAGTGCTCGGAATAGGTAGTGCCTATTTACCTAAACTTCAGAGGAGGACCTAACTAAGAGTGGTTACAACCACCAAAAAATATTATTTATTAATATTGTTCGCGGGATTTCCCGGGATTCATAAGAGTACCTAATCGACATATACTCAGACTCGGGGTCAAATTATTAGTAAAATTCAATAGTTTAATTCAGAAAAATGCGTGTCGTGACATATAACGTACTGTGTTGAAAATCGATCAAAAATGTAATGTGTATGTGTGTAACGAGGTAATTGAAATAAAAAATTAGTAAATTTTACTTACCGTATAAATAGTTGATCCTCAGGCACAGCAATATCTATAGTCCTTAAGTCACGCCAATTTAATCGTATGAACAATATCCAAGTCCGTATAACAAGCCAATGTCAAAACAAAATCCACGATTGATTGATCGATTTTCAACACAGTACGTTATATGTCACGACACGCATTTTTCTGAATTAAACTATTGAATTTTACTAATAATTTGACGCCGAGTCTGATTATATGTCGATTAGGTACTCTTATGAATCCCGGGAAATCCCGCGAACAATATTAATAAATAATATTTTTTGGTGGTTGTAACCACTCTTAGTTAGGTCCTCATCTGAAGTTTAGGTAAATAGGCACTACCTATTCCGAGCACTGCCTATAACTTAGGTTAGCTTTTATAAAACCCTGAAATATTTACGGTTACAGAAAACAAAGTGGTATGGCAAACGATAATTTGGGAAAGGAAACATTTGACCAAAAACTTTTTGACGAAACGAAGGTAACCCATAAATACCGTTTGAACTACGTAACAATTAGGTTCTTAGGTGGTGTCTATCATTTCATCGAAACACCTTTCATCGAATGTATCATTTCATCGAATTTCAGTTCATCTAACGCTATTTTCTGCTGAAACCATAATGTTTACAGGATATCTTAAATAACCTAACTTACGTAATTAATATTTAAGATACTCTGAAAACATTATGTTTTCAGCAGAAAATAGCGATCGATGAAATGATACATTCGATGAACTGAAATTCGATGAAGTGATGAGTTACCGTTCTTAGGGTATGTACTGCGGCCCCAGTGAAAAAGGTTCAATGGAAAAACCGAAGTCTAGTATACTCGGTACAGTAAGGATCGACTACACGGGTGCTCAAAATACGCTGACAGTGCGTATACGCAGTGGATCGACTTGTTTGTCGCGTTTTTAACGTATATCGTCCACACCAAGTAAGCCGCGTCACTGCGTTTACGGCGCGTTAGCATATTTTGAGCACTGGTGTGGTTGATCCTCTATTCTGTTTTGTAAAACAATATCGCTTTTGACATGTTATCGTTTTTCGATGTTATTTCTTCTTTTTCTGCAGATTTTTATTTACATGCCCGCTGCTGGGGATATTTCTCTCCAATTGTTTTCCATTTTGCCCTACTTTGAGTTAGTCTGGTCCATAGAGGGCCAGCACTCTCTCTTATCATGGGACCATCGAGCTGGTGGTCTGCCAACGCTTCTTCCTACCCAGTGTCTCCAGACTGCAACGCATTCACTCCATCTAATCTCTCGATGTCACCGCTTGGAGCGGTGGCATTCAAAGATGAACTAGAGATGCAGTAAATGGGGAATAGGTAAAAAGGAACTCACTTGGGAGCACACGCACACACGAGGGGAGTTTTATCTACGAGATTAAGAGCGGCATTTTTCTGATTACACAATTCTCTGGTCACTCAAATTCACTAGATAGTGTATCCACACACGTTTGTACCGGCCGGTAAGGGTTTCGATAGACCAACACGAGCGGGAGGGGTGCGGGGGGAAGATAGGCGGTACGTCTTCACTCGTCGCCGGTAATTTCGCGACTGGCTTGACGCAACGCGCGCGTCGCTTGTTCTAGGCGAATGAAGTACGCATTGGTTTATTGAGTGAATGGAACCGTCGCGCTGGCGCGATCAAGTAACCCTATCATGTCAAAAGCAATATGGTTTTACCCCTTAGATTAAAGGATGAATAACCCTTTTTTATAACGAGCTAAGTAAACTTGCGTCCGTTTCCTTGAACCTTGTTATGTCCTGTTTAACACTCACAGGGTCCTAAGATACAGGCTCGGCCTAGTTTGTGGTCCACAGGAAATTTTACCGACTGTGTTTTTTTGTAAAATGTAGAATTAAAGGAGCGATTTAATTGCAAAAGTTGACTATTGTCATTCCAACTTAAAAGTAAGAAAGAGACGGCAAAATTGGGCCGTGGCTAGGGTTGCCAACTCTCTAAAGGACCAACCCGGGAGAACTTGAACTTGCAACCGACGGATGCGTAAGGGTCTCACTCTTTTGAGTACCGAGCGTATTTTTGCATTCGCTCACGCAGCGGGTTCGCTGCGACTGATATTTGTTTGTTGGCTATTATTTAAACACGCTCGCAACTCGCAAGTGTGATAAGCCCTAAAACGTTACAAAAACGTGAGGATTTATTGCATCTCGGGAATCTCCCGGGTATTCCGGGAGGGTTGGCAACCCTACCTGTGGCCCTGACGTATATTATACCTGTACTATGTATGCGCGGCAGCTGCTCGTCGGCCGACGAGGACGACGTGGACCCCGACACGAAGGCGGCGCGCGAGAAGGAGCGCCGGCAGGCCAACAACGTGCGCGAGAGGTGAGCCCGCGCGCACACACACACACACACACACACACACACACACACACACACACACACACACACACACACACACACACACACACACACACACACACACACACACACACACACACACACACTATAGAGAACACGACTCTACCTATCTCTACCCACTGCCGTCATACCAAAAGATAGCGGCTAACTGCATAGTAAGTTTGAAGTGACATTTCAGAAGATATTGGGGGGGAGTATGGAGCAGTAAGAAATATAATTTAAACTTATCATTCCACTTAAACTGTGCCATCAAAATAAAATGAAATCAAAATCGTACAAATTTGTGAAAAGTATTCAGTCTCGTATGTGAGTGAAGCGAGAGCCGTCTCACACCAAGCGGCCCGCAACTGAATCACTCGGGTGCTAGACAGTGATGCCAGTGTTATAAATAAATTATCTGTACTAAAACACTTTTAAAATGAATGTTGCCATAAATAAATTAAATTATGTTACCCTGATTAAAATATACAGGTTAATTATAGAAAGTTGATTTCTTTTAAATGTGGAAAATACAAATATCTCGAATATTGCAAATATTTTTCGTTACTGGCAACATTTTTGTTTATATTTTGTCCGTGTGTTCAAAAATCTTACTTTAGTAAAAGTATTTTAAATCTAATGTGATTACTAATAGAGTGTAGAATGCTTCGTCTGCAGTGCAGTTAGCTGCCTCTTTGGTGATACGGCAGTTTAACTCTTAAAACTCTCGGGTTCTAGTGATGAAGAGGTTAGACCGCCATGAGGGTGATTATCTAACGGAGATAAGCGAGGAAGAAATCGACCAATAGGAAAGCTGTGCTAAGCGAGGCTTGGAAAATTAAGTTTTAATTTAAATAATTGCATTACAAAGATATATTTAGTGTTGGTAGGACCCTGTGCGGGGTCCGTCCGGATCGCTACCACCATCTTGTCCATTAACCATCCCATCTTAGTCCTCGGAGTCTTAAGATTATATTATTGAGAATTCAAATGTCTATGTGTCTCAGATTGCACTTACCATCAGGTGGCCTGAGCATTCGTGTGCCTTCTCCGAAACATAAAAAAAAAACCTGTAATGTAATTAAATTAAATACAAATATAGGAGATGTAGACGGGTAGATCAATTGGTATACACTAAAACTACATTTGGTTAATTATGAGATTACTAAGTTCTTCTTATGGTGTATTTTGCCCATTGTCTTGTCTTTTTAAGTTATCTTTGAAATATTAATCGACGGCGTAATTATGGCTTCTTTATAAGAAGACTTTCTGGACTTACTAGCATAGAGGCATTCCATCTTAGTCCTCAGGGTTGGCAACGCATTCGAGGTCTTAGGATTGCAGTCTTAAGATTGTAGTCTTGAGAATTCAAATGTCTATGGGTCTCAGATTCCACTTCCCATCAGGTGGCCTGAGTGCTCGTGTGCCTTCTCCTTACCATAAAAAAAAAAAACTTTTGCTGAATATTTTGTTACTTGCTTTAGGTGATAATTCTAGATTTTTATTGACACGGGATAGGGCCCAGTGACTGGTGGTTACTTTTGTAACGTGATTGATGGCGTGGCTTATCTCCCAACCCCGTGTGGTTGGCGGGTTAGAATAGTGCCACTCCATGTCTTCCCGTGGATTTCTTAGGAGGCAACTAAGGGAATAAGGGCTTCTAGTACTGTTAGGCGATGGGCTTGCAACCTGTCACTAATACACTGGTAAACATCTTCGCCTGATTGTGCAAAGTGTGGTAACAGAATTATAAACAAGTATTTTAGAGTTGTTGGTATTTCTGTAGCTCTGTCTACCCCACTCTGGGAATGAAGCCGTGATGTAATGTATGTAATGTATGTATTCCTATTGGTAGATTTTCTTATCTTGGCACATCGGTGGATATTCACCCTTAAAGCGGATAAGAGCGAGTGAACACAGCGGAAGGTATTTCTAAGAGCTGTTGAACTGTATTTGATTCTCGGTGGCACGAATATGAATTTTCAATGCAATTTCTCGTAAAGCAGCATATTTTAAATTTCCTAGCAAGCATGAACAACTCGATACTATTCCCGGTTCCATAGTTACAGGCCTAGAGCTTAGTTCGGGACTTGGTTAATTGGTGTTACATTGTATCCT
Source organism: Acleris holmiana (assembly GCA_949316455.1). NCBI lineage: Eukaryota > Metazoa > Arthropoda > Insecta > Lepidoptera > Tortricidae > Acleris > Acleris holmiana. The sequence continues at coordinate 11,340,962 of OX438788.1, forward strand.
GATATTTATTTAAATTATTTATTTATTGCGGTAAAGTGAATAGCGCCACTCCATGTCTTCCCGTGGATGTCGTAAGAGGCGACTCAGGGAATAAGCGCTTGTAGTATTGTTAGGCGATGGGCTTGCATCCTGTCACTAATACACTAGTAAACTTCTTGGCCTGATTGTGCAAAATGTGGTTACATAATTATCAACAAGTCTTTTTAGAGTTGTTGGTATTTCTGTAGCTCTGCCTACCCCACTTTGGGAATGAAGGCGTGATGTTATGTATGTATGTATGCGGTAAAGTAACAATTTGTGATTTCGGCCATCGCAGTGCCCTTAACCCAGGGCGCGCTCGAGAAAATAAAATAAATATTCAAGTGGCCTCCCACCCCCATACAACAAACGTGCTTTTTTGCCGTAAAAGGGTATATAATATAGTGTCCAATGTTGTAACGTTGTACGGAACCCTTCGTGCACTTGGCCGGTTTGTTTATAATGAGAGACAAATGTTTGATGGTCAGTTAGACCCTTTCCCCCCATACATCTGTCTTTTTAAATAACTTACTTAAAAATAACAGCGATAACGTTATAGGAATGTAATAGTTTAAAAAAAATAGTGTTGATTTCTTACCATTCAATTCGTGCTACCGAATTTCGACAATATACTAACGAACTAAACCTAACTCGAATATCATTTTTTTTTTGTATTTTTCACTATATTACAACATATGTTTAATGGACACGGTTGGCGGTATACTGCTTTTCGTTCCAATTATTTGCTTTCTTAAATAATAACACTGTTTGATGCTAAATCCCATTTTGATTTAGGGATAGAGCTACAAAATGTGAACAGTACCTAACACCGGACGGACATACTTTTAGCGATGTAGAAACCGAACGGTTTATAATACTTACAATATAGCATAGAAGACGTCGAGTTGGGGCAATATGAGAGAGATGATTTACAGTGTTGTACAACATACATACACATTTTTACGTTATCTAGCACCATTTGAACATCACCTTAACATTCACTTGTGTTTTATCCTGTCTTTGTCTATCATATCATATCATATGCTTCTCAAAGCCTATTCCAAACATAATTTATAGGTCCATGGCACTATATTACCATTTGGAATTGTACTAATATTTTCTGTCCTCTTTTTATTCGTTCAATTTGAATGTAAAAGAAAAGGACACTTAAATATTACAGTGTTTTTTTAATGTTTGGACGTGACTGGGAGCGGTTGTATATAAACTAACACATATGTATTATAGTTTCAGTACATTATAACAACGGTCGCAGTATGTAAAGTTTCACGTTATTTTTTTCTTGCGTGATTTGGTACGGGATTTGTAATAAATACAGTCATTGTTACGGTTTTCAGAATTGGTACAAAACCTAGTTTTATCGATAGGTACAACTAGGTTTTGAAATCGGCCTTTGTTCCTCGAACATAACCAGGAAAGCCACCTGCCCCCTATTTCACCATCTTGAAAATGTCATGTGACAGGTGACAATTCGGTATACATTCGCTGCGCCATGTACACTGTCACGTGTCACCTGTAATTGTCAGGGTGGTGAAATAGGGGGCTGGTTGTTTATAAAAATATATTTATAGCTTACCTTGTCATCAAATAGGATATTTTTTCCTCTTCTGTGTAGAAAATCTAATAACTGTTTTCTATGAGTGAAATAAGACGCCATTTGATAGCCGATTTAAACTTAACTCTATACTAATTATTACGTTTGGTATTCTACAAGGAACAACGGGTTACCGCAGGCTTTCCCGATCAAATGACGTATGAACTATCAACACCTCGCTCTAAAATATCTTGTGCGTTTAGTAATAACTTACGCTGATCTCGGGGTTTGTAATCATAAGAAAAATAAATAAATTAAATTCCGTGTATATTTTGTGTCGATAGATGTGAGGTGAGTGGTTTGTTTTAAATATTTAGGAATTAGGAACTGTATGCTGGCTTACACTACAAAAGAGGTACATGCATGTTTTTATTTCTAACTAATATTAAAAAAACTCAAATAAACTAAACGATATTTATACAGTAACTCAATGCTGCGTAATGCGTTTGTTAAATAAACGATCAGACGAGTGTTAAAAGGAAAACGGCTCTTTCATTGTGTTATCTAGAAATCCCCTACCTCTGCCTACCCCACTCTGGGAATGAAGGCGTGATGTTATGTATGAATGTATGTATCTAGAACTTGGGCTTGAATCAAAATAGGAACATTTTGTTATCGCGGGAGCAAATACACAGACAGTACTCAAATATTATGACAAGTATGCAATAACAGAAGCGACACTCTCATAGTGGCGCGTCTCTATGGGAAAGGTGCCTTAAAAAACTCAAAGTTGATAATTTTAAATACTGCGTATCAACATGCTCAATTAAAAAATAGAATAACTGGTTTAAAAACCTTTTATGAATCATTCAGCTAAGCAGTACCATCTACAGCATCAGGATTTAAAGATCGAAGGTATCGTAATTCTGCATGGTCACGGGGTCTCAATACGTGTATGATAAAACGATTGCAAGATTTGAAGCTAACGGCCACTAACAAACAAATATACGCGGTGAAGCTAAATAAAACCATTTAAAACGAAAAAAACACGTTGCTGGCTTATTATGAAATTTTCTAAAACTATGTCTACCCAGAGAAAACGTCGTGTAAAATATGAAGAACTTCTTAAAGACAATAGAGAGATCTCTCTCCAGGCGGGTGTTGTGCCTGGGGACCGAAGTCCGTTTGGATGAAGTTGGAAGTGGTATATAAGTCAACCGACTGAAGAAACTTCGTTAGCGCGATGTAGCGCACTGTCAGATTTAGTTGCGTTGTCTGACGCTGGTGGCGCTAGCGAGTTGTTTGTTACAAGTTGTCACTAGATGTCGCTAGGTCGCCACAAAAGCGTAGGCATAATATTCCTTTTTTACCAAACAGACAATCTGTTATATTATGTTCTATAACAGATTTGTTTTTGCTCCCGCGATAACGATCTATGTTTGTGAATAAAAAAATAAAAATTACACCATTGGATCATATATAAATAACAAAAACACCCAACTTATTATATGTTTGTCGTATTTCCATTTCATTTGGAACTAGCATTCCCACGTCTACCAGTACAACCTAAAACCGTAGCATCATGCTTGGGGTTTTTTTTTTAAACAGGATCTGCTCTCCCTTTCTCGCGCCGCCTTCGTGTCTGAGGTAAAATTATAAATACCACCTCTTGATAGTTGTTTTAATATTTTTAATAGTATTCATAATAAATCTCATTGGATTCAGATATTAAATGCTCAATTATGTAGATATCCAGAGGTGGTTGAGAGATATTTGAATATTAGTAAGTAAGTGGGTCAGCCACTGCGGTACATTTTCAAGAGAACTCTGTATGAGTAAATAAATTTTCTTAGTTTCACGTAATTCGTAGAAACATTGTCAGTCAAAAATTACCACTAATTTCGTACTAATTCCCTACTACTAAAGGTCAAGGTCACTCGGTAAATTTTCCCTAGGTTCAAGTTCAAGGTCACTCATATTAGAAGTATACTGCATAGCCCTCTTGAAAGTGAACCGCTCTAGTGAAGTAAGTAGCGCGCGCGTCCTCACGATCCGTTTGCCGTAGCTGCTCGTCCGACGACGCCGATGACGACACCGACCCGCGGGCCAAGGCGGCGCGCGAGAGAGAGAGGCGGCAGGCCAACAATGCCAGGGAACGGTGAGTGCGAGCGGGACGACCTGGTGTAGCTAGAGGACGCTTGCAATGAACACACAATATGAGCAATATGTTTATGATTTCAGAAAAAATCCGAAAGCAGGCGGAATTAATCAAAATGTTTTATTTATAATAAATATAGATACCTCGTCTGTTGAAAGCTTTTTATATTGTTTTTTGGCTGTCTAGCTATAAACTAGACGCTTGTGTGTTTTAGCCAGATTAACGACTTTGAGGACGTAAGTAATGGTCCAAGGATTTTTTTTAAACAGAAGACCGTCGCAATCGAAGTTATTTTATCGATATAGATAGTTGTGAAATACAAAACTCAACTGAACCGAAAAATTATGTGATGTTATGTTAATATGTTGTGTATTTAAAAAGTTATTTTACAACATCTACGTCAGAACATTTCACACCAGAAGAAGTCTGTTTTGCTATAGTCGTACTATGCAATTATTAATTTATTAACATTATCTAGAATCGTTTCGTTGTAGTAAATGTAAAATTCTAAATATTTATTTAGTAAATTGGCCACGTGAGGGCTCTTTTACACGTAGGTAATAAGCAGTGGGTCTTCTAGCGCTTCGGACCAGACCATCATTGCGGAGAATAACAAAACAGATTATTGTCTACTAAAAGAGCTTGCTGGAAAGAGTAGCTTCTATTTACCAAATATACCAAGGCTACCAGTATGATGTAGTCTAGTTGAATTAGAATTTTGACATGAATAATTTTTCATTGCTTTTATTAAAAAAAATATCGATAAATAAATATTTCCATCACTAAAGATAATACGATAACACATTAACCTTTTGAACACCACCGTCAGCTGCAACCTTACGTGCCCCAGAAGCAAACGCCGTCATATGCCGCACCGCGCCAATAGAAAATGTAGGGAGCATACGATGACGATTGGCGTTCACAAGGTTAATGTTAAGACCAGAACTTAACGCGATAAAAACTAACGACAAGTATTAATAGTCTGACATTTCGGATGGGATGCCGACCAACCGTGATCACGGAAGGACTGGTATCAGCGATGCTATCTTCAGTCCACAGTCTGTCTTGAACTTATGTTTGTACTGCCAGGCCATCAACATCATCTTGTCAAACGAAACACCGGGATTCCTGTTGTTTCCTGCGACCGGACCCTATCTGATCTTTGGATTACCTTGTGAAAGGCCTGCTAACATTAAACATATAGACATAGCTTGCCAGAAACAACTGTGTGTTATAGACCGTTTTAAATATACGAAGCGCATAGGATGTATCGAGATTTAAGTTGGGTATCCTCTACAATAAATACATGAACCAGTAGTTTTTAGGCTGAGGAATATAACCTTATCTTTTATCTACGACATTACGTCATGCTGTTATGAAAAATCCACATGGGTAGCCCCAGTTTAAAATGTATTTTTATTATTGGTATAATCGGAATAATTTATTTTAGGAAAGCGTTAATACTTTACATACTGCGACTACTAAATGACTTGCAAAAGGAAGGTTTTTTTGCGTACTATCTAATGTTATGAGAAAAATCTAGGTGCGATCTTTTGGGGTAGCCCATATACCCTGGTCCACAACATCGTTGGTTACTTCATTGTTTACCGACAAGTATCAGCCAATTAGATGACTTAACTATTTACTAGACGACGTAACTAATCGAAAACCTTTTCAGCTCGATATCGAGGAGCTCGGTTAACCACGGTTTTCTGTACTTTTTCAGGATAAGGATACGAGATATAAACGAGGCACTAAAAGAACTCGGGCGCATGTGTATGACGCACCTCAAGAGCGACAAGCCGCAGACTAAGCTGGGTATCCTCAACATGGCCGTGGAGGTCATCATGACGCTCGAACAGCAAGTCAGAGGTCAGTCTTGTCATTTGGAGGTCAAGGTCACCTACGTACATGATAGGTCAACGACACCAATATAATATAACTTAAAGTTCAAGCAAAATGGAGGACAATGTCAGCCATATTAATTAAGAGGTCAAGGTCACTATGTAAATTAGCAGTTTATGTTACCAATATAAATTAGATTTTTATTTCTATATAACTTGACAGGCTTTTAACTTCATTAGCGTTATTAACAGAGTAGGTACAAATATCTAAACCGAAAAGTGTTTTGCCGACACGTTGGCCTAGTTGGTAGTGACCCTGCCTTCGAAGCTAGCGGTCCAGTGTTTTATTACGGTAAGAGCTAATGTTTGTGTGATGAGCACGAGTATTTGTTCCTGAGTCTTGGATGTGTTCTATGTATTTAAGTATGTATTTCTCTATATAAGTATGTTTATCGTTGTCTAGTACCCATAGTCCAAGCCTAGAGCTTAGTTTGGGACGAGGTCAATTTGTGTGACATTGTCTCCTAAAATTTATTGGTTTTAAGAAGCCGTATAGGAAATTTTGTCGGTTTTGCTTCTTTTGTGATTTTACAGTTATAATACTGCTTTTCTATAAGTTTTAATGCACAATTAAAATATCATATATAATAATGGTAAGTGGATTGATTTTGAACTGAAGTTTATTACTGTTGTTTTAATTTTTTAACGACAGTTTTTAGTAGCCGAAATCAAAAACCATTTTTGTTCATAATCTATAAAATTTTACCAAGTTTTTTTTTACACAAAAATTAATATAAAGGTGGTAAAAAGTAATTCATACATTTTTTTGACGACTTTTATGAAAGTAAATTGTATTTTTTTTATAACTTTTAGACGTCAAAACGATTTGTGAATATGCGTTATTCTAAAGATCTTACAGCAAAATTCACAAAGCAGTCGCCGGTTTTAGGTCGATTAATCAAAATAAAAACTAAAAACAAAAAAGTAGCTCATATACATTCGTTGAAAATTGAAATTATCTTTCGTGTTGCGCATTAAGATTTGTAGATGTAAATCTGGGTACGAATCTGAGCGGCTCAGCCTGAGGCATGTTCGTACTGCGCGGCGAGCTGCAAGCGATCCAAATTGTTACACATAAACATGTGCGAGTGAGGCAGTGAACTTGACGCGAGCCGTCGTTTCAAAATGGCGTCTGACACGATGACAGCCGCGGCTGCGTTTATCATAATTCACCGAATTATTAACAAAAAGAAAAATCGTCTCGGTGGTGGAACGGCTCAGCAATTTTATCAAATTTGTACGCGCCTCGCCCACAGATAACTTGTCGTTCTGCCCGCGGAACACTCGGATATACGTCCAAATTACGCGAGGCATACCGAGGCGCCTTTGAGCACGGTCAAAAAACCGACTCTCGACTCGAGGCTGCTCTAATTCGTGCCCATGTTAAAGTATTTCAAGTGTAAATTCACGTAAATCAGGCAAAGTGTCGTGTACGGCCTATCTGAATAACAATTGCAATGTTCCAGAGCGCAACCTGAACCCGAAGGCGGCGTGCCTGAAGCGGCGCGAGGAGGAGAAGGCCGACGACGCGCCCAAGCTGCTCGCCGCGCCGCTGCACCACTACCAGCCCATGCCGGTGCGTGCCCGCGCCTCGCGCCCATCCATCAACCTTACCAGCATTGTGTTTGGAGCATACACACACACATACATTCACGCCTTCATTCCCAGAGTGGGGCAGGCAGAGCTACAAAAATATCAACAACTCTAAAAAATACTATTTGATAGATAATTATGTAACCACATCTTGCACAAACAGGCATGTTTACCAGTGTATTAGTTACAAGTTGCAAGCCCATCGCCCAACAGTACTACAAGCTCTTATTCCCTTAGTCGCCTCTTACGACATCCACGGGAAGACCTGAAGTAGCACTATTCTAACCCGGAAAACACACACACACACAAATACACACAATAATACACTTAATAATAGAAGTAAATACTACAACAACACGACAACAGTGTTCGCGTTGTTGATAAGACAACCGGTGAAATTACTAGCATAGAGGCATTCCATCTTAGTCCTCAGGGTTGGCAACGCATTTGAGGTCTTAGGATTATAGTCTTGAGAATTAAAATGTCTATGGGTCTCAAGATTCCACTTGACATCAGGTGGCCTGAGTGGTCGTGTGCCTTCTTAACATAAAAAAAACTAGTTTTTAGTTTGTGCAAATATTTCTTAAATACTATAAAAGCTTCATATACAGTTACATAAACTACTTTATCTACACAAAGACTACATAACAGAAACAACAAACAAACAACTTTCACAATTCTACTTTCGTAATAGCAAAATACCAACAAACAAATGATCACAATAATGGCGGCAATTCGATCCTCATTCCTCCGTCAAGACAAATGCTTTTTTAAATCATAGACAAACGAATGAAGTCCCTATTCTTATGTCACTCGAGGTGAAATGTCGTGGGATTTGTATTAAAAAAATATACTGAATTGATGTTTCGTATCGATACCTGTTTCACTATCTATGAATACTAGAATAGAGAATTAGAAACCCTCTTGAGTTTTGACAGCAGTTTTAAATTTAAACAATAAATAAAACATTTTATTTACACACATATCCTAAACCCTCTATGATGCGTTCAAAAACTGCATTTTACGACTAGCAATTACTTACTACCACAGACAAGAAAGTTTGGTTGCTACGGTTTCTGAACGCATTTTATAGCGCAGATTAAAAGTTTAAAAAACCTGCGGGTCGAGTCAGCTCTCAGCACGATTAGAATAATGGTTATGTAACGTTGTTTGTAATTTGAACGAATTCTTTAGCAATTTTAGTCTTAAGAACAAATATTGTATGCTCGCAATGGGCAACTGTTGATACTGATGTAACTTACCATTTTCTATCTTCGTACACAGTCTACAATGAATAGTTACTTACTAACTTTGTGTGTTCAGGGCATGGGCCAGCTCCCCGGCCAGCCGCCCGCCGGCGCGCCGCAGTAGCGAGCGAGCGCGCGCCGCGCGAGGGAGCCCGGGCCTCACGGACCTGGGACACTTGGGATCTAGATACCTGCCCATAGGACAAATAGGACCCGCCAAATTCCCATGATTTTTGCTGGATTTTCAGATTATTTACAATATTTTTCCGATCATGTTTAAGAATTGCAGATGCAACAGAATAAATATGGCTCCCGAAGACCTGGTGTTTTTGGGTGCGTGGGTTTAATTGATTTTTTAAGGGTTAGTTGCTAAGAAGATGTATAGGCTCGTTTTGGTTCCGTTGCGGTAACTATGTGTGCTATGTGAGTATATTCCGAGCTCCGAATGTCTGGGAGGGTGGACCGGAGGCTTTGAATGTTTTAAGCATAGACTTCTATGTTGATGATTTTATTGTAATTTAAGAAATTGCGCATTTTTGTGATCGTCTACCGGTGAATGTATCACTTACATTGACGAGTTATCAAAACACTTGATTTTATATTTATTTATTATATTTTTATTTTATTATTATTTACATAGTGTTTTTGATACTTTTAAAATGGCATTGTGTTGATTGATATTTTTATTTTGTTCTTTTGCCACTTTTATATACCAGTTTATGTCGAGAAACGAATACACACATAGTTACCTTGTTGGTATTTTACTGTTTTTATTCAGCGACGTCGTCGAATCATTTATGTGAGTTATTAAGTGGCCAGGTGCAAAAATAACAACTTAACGAAACATTTCGCGAAGTTAATTTTACGTAGTGGCAATAATGCATTATATTTTTTAGCTACGCATCTTGAACTTCGCGTGATGATTTATTTAGAAAGTATAATACAAATTATTTATTTATATTTTATGCATCTGGCAACGTAATGATTTGTAATGTTGGCAGCAAGCCTGCTCGTTTGTCAATTGTCTAATTATTTTGTGTTGCAACCCTGAAATCACTATCAAAAATGTGTTTTGAAATTTTGTAAAGGCATGAACTTTTGTCTGGTATTGTAGCTATGTTTTTTTTTTGTTGGAAATGTAAACACCCTGTCTAGCTCCCAAGGATGTATGACGCATTATATGCGTAATACAGGCTAAGAAAGTTAAATATAAATAAAAAGAGGCCAAAAGCATGTGCCCCAGAGTGGCGTACCTAGAGAAAGAGAGCCGGGCAGTTCTCTTTCGCTCCGCAGGGAAATGAGATTTAAAATGTCTACCCAAAGACAACCCAGAATTTGTAAAATACTAGCGTATAGCGTATATATAGTGTAATTGATAGGTTACTGAAAAAAGATATTTTTAATTACAATTTTAATGTTCTTTTTTGTTGCCATAAGCGTAGTGTTAAGTGGAATCCCGCGTCTGTTTCGGTGGCCTGCAACACTCATGTTTTTCGTTTAAGAGGTGCGTGCTCCAGGCCAAATAACATTTGTTCAGTTTCGGGCGTTTTCCGTTTCACCACTGCTCATCCAAAAGGAATGCTAGACAATAAATACACTCTGAAATGTACCCGGGATTCCTTCACGTGATTTCTTTATTAAATCGCGTGTGAAGGTGCGTTATGACATATTTTTTTATGTTACGTGAGCATGCTTACTCGAGCATGGTAATATTATTGGCTGCTAACTTAAGACCGTACTTATTCCCCAGTGACGCTCCCCGGGAGACCTACGTCAGTGGTTATTTTTTTATACACGTTTTTTTAGTTTTAATCGGTAGCTAACGCGAAATGACTTTGGCAACTTTGTATCGGTATAGTTGAAAGATAGTTGCCCTTTTTGTTATATTGTAACTAGTTATACACCACGTAAAAGTAGGAGAATAACATGACAGATAAAGTGTTAGGGACGGCAATATTCTGACTAAAATTATTTAATTTACTTTTCGTAATCGTTTTTTTTTTACATAAACCATAAGTTTATCAAAACATTATTTGTTTAAGAATCGTTTGTCAAAAAACCTGCGTGACAACAACTTGAGTTTTTTTTTATTATTATTTCAAGTTGCTTTTTTGCAGGAAAGTAGGTGTTTTTATTTAAAAATGAAGTTAGCAAATAAGACAAGCAATTATGAAATAAAAACCTTGTAATAATAAGATTTCGTATCATTTTGAGATAGACTCTAATGCGACAATCTTCTATACAAATTAACTAGCGTATATGACAATCTTTTATGTGGTATATAACTGATTATATCCCCGATATGTTTCGGAGTCCCAGATGAAATAAAAAATGCATAATGTAAATATACATCGCTCAATATTTCGGTCATTTTGTTAACGTCTATTGGCTGATATCATTTAAGCATAATAAATTATTATTAATTATGAATATTTTGTGCCGTGTCGCGGCAGATTAGGATCGTTTCAGAATTGTCAACGCGCAATTATAATTTGTACTAAAATAGTAAGAAATTATGAGGATGGTATACAATTAATAGTTGGGATACGTTGAGCGTTCTGAGGCGTCCTAGGCATGTATTATATAGTTGGTAAGGTCTGTTTTGACTGCGTATTAAGACAATTGGAATTGACACAGTCGCCTGTGTCGGGCGCAGGCGAGGTGGTCTTACGACATTGTGTTAGAGTTCAAGTTAGCTTAGCTTTCCTTTAGTTTAGTTTAGTTGACTTATCTTCCATTTAGATTAGTTTAAGTTCTGTTTGGTCGCTGCCGGCTCTACCGTCCTGGAGACTCTACTTTCGCCCGACACTACGTGAAGCATTTGGTTCCAAATGCATAGTTTAAAATATGAAATAACAACAAAGGTCTAATTATAAAAATGAATAATTATAATTAAATATAAATGTGCCATTCATTTTGCTAATTTTGTGTTTTATTTTTATTACCCTGCACAATATTAAACAACTAAAGATAACTAAAGGTATCTCAACTGTTCGATCATCAATCTACATCTCTTTTATCTACGCACAGTTTTAGGAAATGAACAGCATTATTACAACTAATTATACTACCTTTCTTTAATGTTATTACAGTATCGATTTTTGTAAGGTCGAGTTTAAATTTGGAACAGCTGGCAAAACTCAAGAGTCTATTCTAGTATTCATAGATATTAAAACGGTTATCGATACGAAACGTTAATTCAGTACGTTTTTTTAACATAAATCGCACGACATTTGATCATGTGTGACATGAGAATAGGGACTTCGTTCGTTGGTCTTCATGTATGCCCCAAGTCCCATTACCGTCGTCATCGTATGAGTGAATTTCAAAAAGTTGGACGTGAAAATACAATTTTGTCAGAGCCGACGGAACTCCTTCACTTCGCTTCACGAAGCTTTCATTTCTGGGTTGTTCTGGCCCTCCGGGCCTGATGTAAAGACGAACCTAACCTGCCTACGTGTTACGATAAACCACTCGGTCGCGACCCACGTGGTCCCTTGCTCTTCCCGACGGCGCCTTGCCTCGCGGCAGGGCTCCAATTTGAGGGCGGTTTGCCCTTCGGGCATTTGAAGATACCTGACAAACCTAGTTTTGCGGAATAAAACCGATTTCTGACGAAAGCGAATAGAGCAGTGGGTTGATGTAGTAGGACCACGGGTAAAAAATAATATTGGGAAAATTGGTAATGACGGTAACAGGACTTGGGATAATATATTAGTGCCACCAGTCCCATGGGGTACTGGGATGAAATTGTCTCAGTGGTCCCATTACGGGACAACTCAATGGGACTATGATAGACGTAAATTTTGCATAATTTTTTGAAACATGCTTGGTGTGAGTGAGTGACACATTATTTCACGTGGGTTTTGAAAATTCACTCTATTGACAACCTGCTTTAGATCTTCCAAGCCCAACTGAGGTATCAGCATCTTATCTTCGTTTGAAAAACGTTTTCACCGATGATGACATGTCACTTCCATCCTTGGCACTGGCAGAATTGTCTCACTGGACAGTACTCTTGTATCGAAGACTACAACTTTAATTTGACGTGTCCGGCCAGGAAAACAAGCAAAAACAATTTATTGTACAACTTTTATTCAGGGATAAATATTTTTCACGTCTTATAATAAAACAAAAATGTTGCATTTTTTCTTAAACAAAAACCTGATATATCACAATGCATACGTGAAAATGGTTATTTTTCTGTCAGGCCGACATTTATTCTATATACACTTTAAAGGGCTAATAGTTGATCTTATCAAGTCAAAACAATTCGCCATCTCAAGATCAGCATCTCCGCTACAGTAATAATGCGGCTTTTAGTTTTGCTCAACTAAGTCTATAATATGTCGCTCCTAAATAGTGACAGTATTGCAAACGTGTTTCTCCAGTTTTGAATAGCAGTAGATAATTTATCAAACTGTAAAAATATATTATTTCGCTGTCAATCTTGACATTTTCCTCAATTAACCTAAAATAAATGCAAGTAACACATTTACATAGAACGGTTCCTGTGAAAACTTGTTGGAAAAATGTTTTATAATGTTGTCGACCAATCAGCAAGCTGTTTGATATCGGTACTGCTTTGTAACCGACTCAAATTATCAGCGAATTCCTCGCCGTGTTAAAAAAAACAGTATAACTACTACCAACGCATCCAAAACTGAATAAAAACGAAAACACCTCTGTATGTCGCATATCTCTTCCTCTCATACACTCTAAAACCATAAGTATGACGAGTACAAGCGTTATCGCCGGTCGGTCTTGCCGGTGCCCCGCTTGCCGGAGAACAGATGTTTGGGCATCTTCGTGCCGATGAAGCGGTCGGCCTCGCCCTTGAGACCCATCTTCTTGGTTTTCTTCGCGATGGCCACGTGGGCCATGTTGCGCGCGCGCTTTTGCATCTGAGGAGGTAAGGTTACATTTAAAAAAAACATCAGGTATATTATTCCGAGGCGCCTAAAAACATAATAATATCGAGGGCTGGCACTGTCGACTGTGACGTCATCGGTGTCACGTGACCGAGTTTTAACAGCTCCGCGTGCTCAAGTGGTATCAGTTTTTGAAAATTCTAAGGATTTTTTTAAAGCAAAGAAGCTTATATTTAGTCCGTTGCGAGGGTGGGACTAGGGTAGCCAGATGGATTATCTCGGAATTTCGCGCTTTGTTCCGTTTCCAGCCATTTTACTGTTCTGTCCTAGAATTCTCTCGAAGCCACAGAAGTTTCCATAACATTAAATAATTAAAGGCAACAGATAAGCTTTAAAAAGAGTTCAATCCTTCTGTCGTATTTAGATGAAGTTATATGGTGTTACCTACATACATACATTTAATCACGACTGTTTCCCAGGTAGTAGAGACCACTTATTTCTACCTGCTACGATCCTGACAAATCTCTTTCGCTTCTTCCACATTCAATCCATTGGTGTATAAAGGGCTATTGGTTATAGCACGGATTCCCGTTAATAAGTTATAGTAGAGCTCATTTGGAGCAAATTAGGTCATTGGCCGAACATTATTAGATTCTGAGATATTGATCAATTTAAATTGAATTTTGGTAATTTTTCCTCATTTCTGTCACGAAAAATTCTTAATATTACATTTTATTTCAGAAGATTTTCAATGGTATTTAGAATTATTGGATTTATTACGAATTAGCGAAGTTTTAAAATCCATTTTCGCGTTTTTTTAATACTCAACTTTTTAAGTAATCATTTAAAGTTTTTTTCTCCATACTAGGTGTTCCCGGAGTTGGTTTTTCGCTTAGTATGGAGAAACAAACTTTAAGTGATTACTTAAAAGGTTGCCTATATAAAAACGGGAAAATGGATTTAAAAACTTCGCTGATTCGTAATGATTCTAATAATGTAAGATACCACTGAAAATCTTCTGAAATAAAACAAAGTCATGGTTCTTGTGTATTTCTCATTAGTATATAAGTAGTATGATTTAAAATTGTAATTAGCATAATAGGTGATTTGGTGTAAAGCGTGAGCCTGTTATTGTGTAATAAAATAAATAAATAAATAACATTAAGAATTTTTCGTGACATGGAAATGAGACAAAAATTACAAATTCGATTTTATCTAAGAATTTAATAATTTTCAGTCAACATGACCTAATTTGCTCCAAATGACCTCTAGAACCTCTTAACGGGAATGTATGCAATAATCAATAACCCTGTATAACCCCCCCATTCCGTTCACCAGAAACTCTAATGTCCCGTAAATGATAAACGTAGATCTGACAACGGGTCTCCGGCTAGAAGTGGCGGCGGTGTACTATACCTGCGTGTCCTTGAGCCCGACGGTGTCGCGGGCGGGGCGCGCCACGGAGCGGCCGCGCGACACGTCGGCGCGGGGCCTCTTGGCGGCCGGCGCCGACAGCGAGCGCGAGCGCGAGCGCGTGCGCGTGAAGTGGGCCTCGTTCGTCTCCGACATGTCCACGCCTGACACACACACATATTATTACCAGGGCTAATACGTGCTTTGCTTTATTTAAAATACAAATTATAAATTACTATCCTCGCAAGTAATTTAAATATCGAATACAAAATATCTTTAAGTGATGTATTAGAAAAATAAAATAAAGTATTTTAGCTATTTTTATTTGAAATACTATATACTATCTCGCAAGTATTTAAAATATAAAATACAAAATATCTCTAAGTAATGTATTTGAAATATAAAATACAGTGTTTTAGCTATTTTTATTTGAAATACAAAATACTATCTCACAAGTATTTAAAATACCAAATACAAAATTATTTTAAGTAATGCATTTGAAATATAAAATAGTGTTTTAGCTATTTTTATTTGAAATACAAAATACTATCTCGCAAGTAGGTATTTAAAATATGAAATACAAAGTATCTTTAAATAATGTATTTGAAATATAAAATACAGTGTTTTAGCTAGTTTTATTTGAAATACAATATACTATCTCGCAAGTATTTAAAATACCAAATACAAAATTATTTTAAGTAATGTATTTGAAATATAAAATACAGTGTTTTAGCTATTTTTATTTGAAATACAAAATACTATCTCGCAAGTATTTAAAATACCAAATACAAAATTATTTTATGTAATGTATTTGAAATATAAAATACAGTGTTTTAGCAATTTTAATTTGAAATACAAAATACTATCTCGCAAGCATTTAAAATACCAAATACAAAATATTTTTAAGTACTTAATGTATTTGAAATATAAAATATAGTATTTTAGCTATTTTTATTCCAAATACAAAATACAAATTACAAAATACTATCTCGAAAGTAATTATAATACCAAATGTCTTTAAGTAATGTTTTCGAAATATACAATACAGTTTTTTAGCTATCTTTAATTTAAATACAAAATACAAATTACTATTAAAAATAAAACCGTTATAAATCGAAATGATAATTGACCTGATACTTGACACTGACAATTTGATGTACAGTAAAAGGTGCAGTGTTGCTAACTGTAAAGATCGACATATTTACCGGTCGCCATTTTGCAAATGTTAAATATGTTTACGTTAAAATGTATTTTGAAGCCATAAGTATTTGAAGTACTAACTACAAAATACCTCGGCGTCAGGTACTTGAAATACGAATTACAAACTTCATTTTATGAAATACAAATACCAAATACGTATTAGTATTCGTATATTAGTAATGGTGGTCAGATAGGAAAAGCCCGAGAAAAGTACAGCCGCCATCAAATGTATTGGAACATGTAAGGTGCTCGACTAGACTCCATTTTTACAGGCATAATAGCGTGTGCAGATATTTTTAAGCGCCTTGTATGCTCTCATATTTTTAATGGCGACTATACATCATTAATATGATTCTTTAAGAAACCTAGTAAAGTGTATGTACATGTATATTTATGTATTACTAGCAAACTTGGACGTGTCCGCAATTACTTTTTCCCCTAAAAATCTTTTTAGGACAATTACGAACATGCCACATCATCGGATTTTCGGTGTTGGGACGCCGAGCGCCCAGTATGTTGCATACATTTTTAGCGGCGCGGTTGCGGCATATGATGCCGTTAGCGTTTGGGGCTCGTTAAGTTGCCGCCGACCGTTCTCAAGTGGTTCGCTTACGAACGAACACCATTTAATTTCTATTTATACACTCGCGGTTTAACAATACGGGTCAGAGAGTGTTTTCATACAAACGAGGCTATTTCGAAGCCTTGGTCCAGGGGTTGTTTTGAGAGAGGTTTAATGGTGGACACTCTGAGGTTCAATAGAGAAGGTCAAAAGTTCTAACTGATCGCACAACCACAGCGAGGTAGTTTGGGTCAGCATTTGATGTTTTTCTGAACATGCACAATTCCGGTGTTAGCCGCAGATTCAATCAGTTGGGTATCCTAGGCTCTCTGGAAGTCCTGTATCGATGCTCGGGGTATCCATCATCAGATGTCACTAATCGCAACCCCTGGCGAGGAACCAAGGCTTCGAAATAGCCCCTTTAGTATGAAAAACGCACTCTGACCCGTATTATTTGCCCGCGAGAATATAAGTAACACATCTTAAAAACAACTGATTATGCTATCTATATCTATATGTATTAATGTAAGTATCAATGTATCTGATATGGGTAATGCATGATTACGTATTATGAACACATCACGCGACCATATACCAGAGCTTGAATGTCAGGCCACGTTTTGACTGACTCGACACATCGGTGTCAGACAGCTTCGATCAGGCCAACTATTTTACCGTCTATGGGGTCGTAAAATCCTCCCTAACATGTGAATGGCAACGGATCTTATTCCTGCATAAACGTAACAATTCAAATTATGTTTCATTTGTATTTTTTCACAAATATTGCGTCATATTGTGTATTTGTGAAAAACAAATTAATATCTTCACATTATTTAGATACTCTCGCGGTCAAATAAAACGGGTCAGTGTGCGTTTTTCACACTAAAGAGGCTATTTTGATGCCTTGGATCCTCGCCAGGGGATGCTTCAAGTGAAATCTGACAATAGATACCCCGAGCATCGATACAGGACTTCCAGAGTGCCTAGGATACCCAACTGATTGAATCTGCGGCTAACGCCGGAATTGTGCATGTTCAGGAAAACATTTAAAATGGCAATAAAATGTAAAGAAATCCAAAAGCTGATCCAAACTCTCTCGCTGCGGTGTTGACTGATTGTGCGATCAGTTAGGTATCTTAAGAATTTGTGACCTCCTCTATTGAAACTCGGAGTATTCACCATTACACCTCACTCAAAAGAACCCCTGGCCAGGCACCAAGGCTTCGAAATAGCCCTTTTTTGTATGAAAAACGCACTTTGACCCGTATTATTTGTCCACGAGCATATTTCCACTGTTGTTGTTTTTATCCCTAAACATATACTTTCTACATCAAGAACAGCAAAGATCCTGGTACCACTTTCTGAATCCTTCATCAGATCTGTCATTGGGTTGTCAAATCTATTCCGAATTTCTGTCAAGTTTAACATTTGAACTATACATACTAACAAACACGTGAAGTTAAACAAAAGATTGTAAAATTCCTTACCAATACTATAAATGCTAAATTATTTATTCCGTTATCACGTTTCAACGTGAAATTCGGTTTAAAGTCTCGTGTTCCGTCCGACCGATATTATAGTATCATAAATATGAGGCAGGTTTAGGTTATGTTAGTTCCTCAGCTGGCCCGGAGGGCCTAAACAACCTAGAAATAGGAGCTCCGCAAAAGCGGAGCTCCGTCGACTGTTGAATTTGAATTTGAAATAGAAAGATTGGACAGTCGTTGTCGACAACGAAGGGGAAACCGGTAGTTACAAAACTACTTTTCCAGGACAAAAGCGGTAAATAAGTACGTACGAAGTCGCCGGCTAAAGCTAGTGTAAGTAAGGAGCACTGACCGAGCTTCTCCATCTCGCCGCGCAGCTGGGCGGCGGAGCGGGCCTTGGCGCGCGCGCGCGAGGTGCGCGGCAGCACGGGCTTGGTGGACTGCTTCGTGAGCCGCGACTCGTCCTTCAGCACCGCCTTCTTGTTGCTGCAGGTTACGGTTACGTATAAATAAATAATATAAATATCACGGGACAATGTAACACAAATTGACCTAGTCCCAAACTAAGCTTTAGGCTTGTACTATGGGTACTAGACAACTAGAAACTTACTTATATAGAGAAATATATACTTAAATACATAGAAAACACCCAAGACTCAGGAACAAATACTCGTGCTCATCACACAAATATCTGCCCTTACCGGGATTTGAACCCAGGAACCCTAGTATAGGTAGCTCCACGAGAGTTGAGGTGAACACACACACAGAGTTACATGAAGTACTGATTTATTTATTTTTTATGGAATATGAGGCAAACGAGCAGACAGATCGCCTGATGGTAAGCGAATATTGTCACCCATAGACACCTGCAGCACCAGAGGAGCTACAGGTACGCTGCTGGCCTTTTAAATGAGAGTACGCTCTTTTCTTGATTGCAATAAAGTGAATGAATGAAACGAGCGAGTGAATGTGAATGAAAATAAAAACGCTTAATTATATCATATATATGTTAGTTATTGTATTATTTGATCTTTGAATAGGTTTGATAACGAATAACAAAGTAATGAAAATAGATACATAAAAACAAGGCAATTTTTTACTTATTCTCATTGATTTCTACGATTAATATTACATTCATATACCGACGCAAATCTGACCTTTATTTATTCATATGACTCGTTTATTTAAATAAAATCGGTCGAAGTATTTTTCCGTTTTTTTTAATGTCTATAATTCTACATAATACTTAACAAAATAGTTTAAAGAAACTTTTTGGTCTTTCTGTTCACTATTGAACTTGCCATCGATACAATATCCGGTATGTTGGGATCCTATCATTTGTCAAAAATTTGTCGGCGAAGAGGCAGAGAACCCATACTTCAATTGTTTAGGTATTTAACTAAATGTAAACAAACAAAACAACGTGGCTATGTTCAACAGCCAATCAAGCCTGGGCCTCTATTCAGGTGTGTTAAAACGATACCGTGTTTGACATGTTTAAGAATCGTTAACGTCACAGTCGCCATTATTGTAAATGACATAAGAGATATCAAAACGGTGACAATACGGAAACAGGTCAAAAACGATATCGTTATAACGCAGTTGAATAGAGGCCCAGTTTTGTTGAGCTATGACGTATTCTATTGGTTGTTTAATAGAGCCACGTGGTGTGTTTTATTTAAATTTAGTTAAATACCTAAACAATTTAAGTATAGGTAGATAGATAAGAAATGAGACCCGAGGCGCTAGCTAGGAAGAACTCGCGCTGAGAACAGGTATTTTTTTAATGCATGAATGCAGTCATTAAAATCGATGACATGGTTTCTAAAAACAGATCTTCGTATGTCTAATAGTTTCAGACTTTCCCAAACTGATCGATCTTAATCAGAGATGGGCATTAACCGATTAACTTTTTAATCAACTAATTAATCGATTAAACAATCAATCGTCACAAAATTAATCACGATTAAATTAATCGACGGAGTACACGAATAACGATTAATTAATCGTCATTTTAATCGACTAAATTTCACGATTAAATCTCGATAAAAAATTGGAACACGCACGGTACAAAAATTCAATATGTTGTAAACGATGTTATACAGCTGTAAGCTGTTAAGCTGTAGCAATCTGTCAACGTAACTCGAAACTTAGACTTACAAAAGAAACGATTTATTTAATTAATTATTATTAATCGAGAAAAAATTAATCTAATTAATTTATTGATTAACAATTTAGTCGCTGTTAATTAATCGGCGATTAATTTAATCGTGACTAAATTAATCGAAACTCTTACGAATAATATTAATCAATCGCCATTTTTAATCGTTAATCGTTAGTCTATTATATTTTGCCCATCACTGATCTTAATGAGCCAACCTGTATATTTGTATCTGATATGGGTAATGCTCGGTGGCCATTAAATAGCGCACTGAGCGACCATATATCAGATATCGTAGTGTGGGCCGTGCTTTGACTGTCGCTAGATATTGCATCTAGCTCAGCTTCGATCGGGCCATGCAAGATATTAAATGGGTACACTACACAATTCCGAATTGATCAGAATTCTCAATTTTCACAATTCCGAATGCAATTTTTTATAGAACACTTTATTTTTTGATATCGCTTTTAAATCAAACCTAACTTAACCTACGTATAGAAACTAAATTATGCATTCTATTTAAAATATATCCAACGTAACATAGCTTCTTGAATAATAAAAAATCGGACAAATGAATATTCGGGAAAACATATTTCGAAATTTTAAGGTTAAATTCCCATATTAAATACTATTTGTTAGTTAATAAAATGTGTCCAACACAAATCTTACTTCGAATGGCGCTACTATAAATAGGCATTTCTTTAAGATTTATAATTAATTTTTAAAATAAATCAAATCAAATAAAAATTTGTTTGGCATAATTAATCTATAAATGTTGACAATGTGTCTGTAACTCCTTCTTTATAGACATTTCAGTTTAGGATGAGAGTAAAGGACAGAGCTATAGTTATATAAACCTGTCTTTTTCTCTCACCGTAAACCTTCTAAATGTAATGAAATAAATGAATTTGAAACTAGCTAGAGTACATTCTGTTTTTAAATCAATACCTACTCTTTGGGTGATGTCAATCATTCCCGCACCGAAAATTGCGATGTATGTATGTATGTATGTAAGTGGTGGTAGGACCCTGTGCAGGGTCCGCCCGGATCGCTACCACCATCTTATGCATTAACCACCCGCCAAGCAACAGTGTTCGCATTGTTGTGTTCCGGCATGGGGATAAGACAACCGGTGAAATTACTAGCATAGAGGCATTCCATCTTAGTCCTCAGGGTTGGCAACGCATTTGAGGTCTTAGGATTATAGTGTTGAGAATTCAAATGTCTATGGGTCTCAGATTCCACTAACCATCAGGTGGCCTGAGTGCTCGTGTGCCTTCTGCTTAGAATTAAAAAAGAAAAGTACACGCTGAAAGTGTGTTGCACTGACCGTATCTGCACGGCGAGCTGGCGGATCTCCCGGATGGTGTCGTCGAGCTCGATCTTGGGCGCCGCGAACATGCCGGCCTCCTCCATGAGCGCGTCCTCCCGCTCCAGCTCGGCCAGCTTCGCGAAGATCTCCGGGTCGATGTAGTCGGCCACGTTGTGCCCCTCCCAGAACTCCGGGATCGGGTCGTAGCGCTCCTCCTCCGCTATGTCCGTGTAGTTCTTCTGGAGGTCTGGAGACATAACACACGATCACGCCTTCATTCCCAGAGTCGGTAGAGCAACAGAAATACCAACAACTCTAAAAAGGCTGGTTGGTTTAATAATAAATGGGTCAATACACACTCTTAAAAACAAAAGTTGTCTCTCGTGTGGTCAATAGTTAAATAGCTTGTGTGCAGATAAGTTATGTTTTTGTATGATAGGTGTAAAGCAGTCCTGACGGCGTTTTTGCGGGAATGGGCTTAGCCAGAAAATTAAGCCTTAAAAATAAATATCACAGAACAATGTCACACAAATTGACCTAGTCCCAACTAAGCTCTAGGCTTGTACTATGGGTACTAGACAACGATAAACTTACTTATATAGAGAAATAGATACTTAAATACATAGAATACATCCAAGACTTAGGAATAAATACTCGTGCTCATCACACAAATATCTGCCCTTACCGGGGTTTGAACCCAGGACCCCTAGCATTAAAAAAGTTAACTATCGGTGTGTCCACAGGAAAGACAAGAAGGGATAGTTTTAATTTTGACACCTTATCCCTTCTAAAATTGTCTGAAAGAGATCGCCGGGTCTTTTAAATTGTGCTATTTTTCTATCATGATTTTTGTTTGGTGGACAATAATCTCACACAAATTTACCTAGTTCCAAACTAAGCTCTAAGCTTGTGCTATGGGTACTAGACAACGATAAACATAGAAAACATCCAAGATTCAGGAATAAATACTCATGCTCATCAAATAAACATCTGTCCTTACCGGGCTTTGAACCCGGACCGTTAGCTTCGAAGGCACACCCACTGCCAACTAACTAGGCCAATGTGTCGTCATTATAATTGGTAAATATGAATATAAATTGAGCTAGTCCTAAAGTAAGCTAAGAAGCGACTGTTGATAGTAGAATATTTTTACCTTTTTTTTTTTTCTTTACTTATTACTGTTTGTAATTGTAGAATTTTAGAGGTATTTCACAAGTAATTAACTTGCAATGTTTGTATGTATGTATATTGAAGTCATATCTTGCAAGGAAGTTTTGAACCACTTCCCGGGGACCGATTGAGCTGAAACTTAGTATATCCACGTAACTTTGATGACAATACAATAATATGGCACCATCGAGCTGATCTGATGATGAAATCGGAAGGTGGCGACAGGATATCTACTATAGTTAACGTAGATCTTGGGCTCTTTAGGTTTTTACTCTACTCTTTACTCACGCACTCACGCACGCACGCACGCACGCACTCACGCACGCACGCACGCACGTACGCACGCACGCACGCACACACACACACACACACACACACACACACACACACACACATGGCAATGTACATACATGGCGCATTTTATACAACATAGTGATGTATCAGCGAATTGTTACCTGTCACATGTCAAGATGGTGAAATAGGGAGCTGATGGTTCCAGGGAAAGAGCGCTGACAAATGCCAGCATACCGCTGAGTTGGGACCATTTCGTGACTACGATATCACGCACTCCAGGACAGATGAAGGGAGATATATGAACACTGAAACTGAATTGCCTCAAGCAACGCAGGGTGAAACTAGACTTACAGCGTTGAAGAGGCTTAATCAGCTGGAGCGTCGCTTTGGGAAGAAGCCTGACTTAAAAAAATAAATCTAAGGTGGTTCTTTTTGTGCGTATTCCTCTGTTCTTTGTTGTATTTTGTCACGAATAAATGTATATCTTTCGTGTTTGTTTTTCTGTAAAAAATAGTGTCTCACCGAGAACATAGTCGTCTCCCTGTTCGATCTCGATCTCCCTCTCGAGCTTCCGCTTCCGGGCTCGGCGCTCGGCGCTGGCTTGCTTCCTGGCGAGCACCTGCGGCGGGATGACGGCGGGGCGGAGCTTGTCGTCGCGCGGAGAAGGCGTCGCCACGTGCAGGCGGTTCAGGATGCCGTCCACCTGCGGTTACCACCAAATAATTATAACACTATAATACTTACGGTCTTGTATAACCCTCTGCGACTGACGTGACGTCTGTCAGCTACCACCAAAAGAAAGTTCGCCTTATAGCGTTAAATAGCTCTGTATCGCTCAGTAACTTCTACTGACTCGGGGCATTGTAAACTAACCGATGTTAAATATTCCTGTTTTTTTTACCTTATTCAAATAAAATATTATTTTTTTAATTTAAAAGCCCATATACATGATAATTATAAATTGAATATTCATGCTATACACTTAATAAACAATACTTATCATTGACCCATTAGTATTATTTCTATATTTTATCAAATATGACATCTGACAGAGTTCCACCTCAGTAGAATATTTCTAAAAAAAGTCACCTCAGTTGCAGAGGGAAATGTAATAAAGTTTTGAATGTAATATTAATGTTGCCGCTACGAGTACAAGTGGTGAGGCGGGGACGGTACGGAGCTAAACCAGTTTTGATGAAGTTTTGTCCCTCCGCCGCACCTAGTCGCCTCGCATTCTTCTATCGGCTCTTAGCGCGCTTGCGTGCGCGTCATACAACTTTAATACATTTATTTAATGCTATTTCCTACACTTTTGTGGAATCTGGATTACAGAAGTTTAATTGTACCATCTACGAATTTTATTTTATTATTAATAAGACCCCAAGTCTTAACATGGTGACCCCGACGTGATGGATACGCAACGATAGATTCTGCACACCGCGCGAGTCGAAGCTTCTAGAAGAAAGGACAAAGGTCACGCAAACAGCCGTTCCGTGTCGGATATAGAAGATTTAAAGATATTTTCGACCAAGTAAAAGCTAAGAAAGCTTCAGTGCCGTTTCGTGCAACCGTATGTGACGTGGAGTTCTACGCCGCCACCTCGGAAGCTGCAGCCGCCCCTACTTCAAGCCCGCCGGCAGCTTAATTGCGCCGCAGCCAAGGTTTAGCAAGGGAAGTGCACCATTCCATTTTTTCCTTTCTTTTCCCACTCGAAGTCTCTCTCTACTTGATTTTTTAGCTTTGTCATCTTCACCTCACGCAAAGCTCAAGCTTTAGGGTTAGTTTGAGGCCCTATAAATTGCACGTGTTGCACACCTTTTTTAAGCCGTCTTATTTAATTTTAGTGCCAGTTTAAATACTCTGGTCGCTGCTTTAATGGCCAAGCTTTGCCACGTGTTTAGAATATCTTAAGGCCTTCGATTTTATTTCCTCCTTAAAGCTTACAAATATAAGATTTAGCAACAACTGAAACCTATTTGTGCTTTAAATTATTTTCTCAGGTTTTAGTTCGCAACTTTTGCGATTTATAAAGCGTCTTTCCTTACTTTATGCTGAAACAATAATTCTTTTGCATAGTTTCTAGCAATCTAGCTTAATTTGTTAGCATCCAAAGTATTTTTTTCCATTACATTACGTTAGTAAGTAATAGACGTGTTTTGCTCCGCAGCAGCCATAGAACCGGTTCCCGCGCCGGCGCACGCACACCGCCGCACAGCGCCCAGCTATCGGTTGCTATCGGCTCGCTGTTGCTGAGCGCCTTTTATCGCTTACGCTGCACCGCTACACCGCCGCACCGGGCTACCACGGTGACTGGGAACATAAGCCGAACCAATTTACGTATTTATTTCCTGTCATTTTGATTTGATCCATCATTCGTTGCTTTATTTTGCAGTCAGATCTGTCTCTAAAATGACTTCTTATCAGGCCACTAGAACTTCAATAAAGGGTCGCGTTACCAAATTTAGAAATTTGATTAACGAATTAACTAATCAAGAAGGTATTTTTAATAGAGATGTTGACGAACTTTCAATTAAATTAGACCGTTTTCGTGCCTTGTTTACACAGTTTGACGAAATCCAAACTAAAATAGAAATTGCAGATCCGTCGTCTATGGATGCTGAGATTGACATAAGAGACGAGATGGAACGGGATTTTGTATCTCTTATTGCTACTGCTCAAAAACTTATTGATAAGAATGGTGAAAGATCTGACTTTGCAAGCGTGAAGTCCGAGGTTCAAAGTCATTGCAATCACAACAATGAAGTTAACTTCCGATTGCCTATAATAAAAATCGCTAGTTTCGATGGTTCGTACTTTAAGTGGCTCGAGTTCAGAGACACATTTGATTCTCTCATTCACAGTTCGGATAGGATTAAGCCGATTCATAAATTCCACTACTTGAATTCCTATTTAGAGGGCGAAGCGGCTCAGGTAATTAGTAACTTAGAAGTTACAGACAATAACTATGTCGAAGCTTGGCGTCTCCTCTGCGAGAGATACAACAACAAGAAGCAATTAGTTAGCAACCATCTAAACTCCCTGTTTAACCTGCAGCCGATCGGTCGCGAGTCATCTAAGTCTCTGCGTTATCTAGTGGATCACGTGTCTAAAAACTTACGCGCATTACATACGCTGGGACAACCCACTCAAAACTGGGACACGTTAATCATCCATATGGTTTCGGCTAAACTGGATAGCAATACCTCTTTAAAATGGGAGGAATTTAAGGGTAATTCGATTGATGACGAAATGGCCACACTGGCCGATTTTAATCGTTTTATAAAGGGTCGCGCCGATATTTTAGAGTCAGTACAACGTAATAGGTCTGAGAAACCCAGTACCAGTAAGCGCGAACCCATGTTTCCTCTTCACAATAAACATGAGAAGTCTAGCATGAAAACTTTTGCGATTTCAGCCACTCCTGGCGCTTCACCAGCCCCCCCTGCCTCCTGCATGTACTGCAGCGGCAGCCATCGGATCTACGATTGCTCGTCGTTCCTGTCCTTGCCCGTCGAAGACCGAATTTCCGGAGCGGCGAGGTTACGCGTTTGTCTTAATTGTTTGCGGAAGGGACATACTTCGCATCGATGCAGGGCAGCGCCTTGTCATACTTGTAAGAAGCGCCACAATACTTTATTGCACAGGGAGGTTCCTCAGGCTGTCGCCGCGCCAGTCGAGGCACTGCCGCCGCCGCGGGCGGAGCTCGGGGTCGCAGCCAGCATTATGGCCGTGTCACACGCGAATCACGTGCTTCTATCCACCGCGCTTATTGACGTTTACAACCCGGTCAATGATAGGCATGTAACTGTGCGCGCGCTTTTAGATTCTGGTAGCATGACCTCTCTTATTACTGACAATTTAAAACAGAAATTGCAGCTGGTACCTCAGCACAATACTATTAACGTGGTCGGAGTAGGTAACATCCCCTTGTCCGGCACGCCTGAGCGCTGTGCCGTACAGATTCGGTCTAGACATGATAAAAACATTAATTTCAATCTTTCATGTTTAGTACTGCCTACTATTTCTAGTAATTTGCCGCATAAGTATATTGATGTATCACATTTAAAATTGCCGCGCAATATAAAACTCGCAGATCCCTCTTTTAATCAGCCTGCGCCTGTAGACGTTTTAATTGGTGCTGACATTTTTTGGAATTTAATTGGATCCGAGCAAATTAATTTAGGGCTAGATATGCCAATTATGCGCAAATCAAAGTTAGGTTGGGTACTTGCCGGTAACATAAATGCTTGTTCGATGCCAAGCGATAAATCGTTTAATTCGTTTTTACAATGCAACCATCTGTCCACATACAGCGATAGTTTAGACGAAGCGCTGGCCAAATTTTGGCAACTGGAGCAGGTGCCCCAGCCTACTCACCCGCACACAGACTTAGAAGCGGAATGCGAAAAACATTTTGTTACTCACACCTACCGCAATGAAAACGGCAGGTTTTGTGTTCGCTTACCGTTAATTACTGAACCTGATTGTTTAGGTAATTCATATCGTTTAGCTAAAAAACGTTTCTTTGCCTTAGAAAAGCGATTTAAAGGCAACCCAGAGCTCAAAGGGCTTTATAAACAATTTATAAATGAGTATTCGGACTTAGGCCATCTCTCTGTATCTGACACTGTTATTCCAGACCCTTCCTTTTTTTGTGCCTCATCATGCCGTGCTCAAGCCCATTAGTGAATCTACTAAAATTAGAGTAGTATTTAATGGTAGTGCTTCTACTTCATCCGGCTATTCAATAAACGACCTACAGATGGTCGGGCCTACGATTCAAGACTCTTTGTTCAATATCTTGTTACGATTTCGTACTTATAAATACGTGTTGACCGGAGATGTTGCAAAAATGTATCGGCAGATCTTGGTTCAAGAATGTGACCGCGATTTACAATTAATTCTTTGGCGATGCAACGAGACCGAACCTTTAAAAACCTTAAGGCTTAACACGGTCACGTATGGCTTTTCTAGTGCCAGTTTCTTAAGCACTCGCTGTTTATGGCAGTTGGGCGAGGAATGCACGGATGAAAAAATTAGAACAGTGATTCAAAATGATTTTTTGGTAGATGACTTGTTAACAGGGTCCGATACAGAGGATGAACTTCGCGTTATTAAAAAATCGGTTGAGTGTGCGCTCGCGGCTGGTTGTTTCCCCCTGCGCAAATATCGCTCAAATTTACCGTCAATTTTGTGCGACTCTCAAAACCCAGACTCGAGTCAAGGCAGTTTGATTATTAGTTCGTCGTCACACACGTTAGGAGTGGGCTGGGACTCTGCTGCAGATGTTATTCATTTCCCCACTCAGTACTCGGCCAAGGACGGCTGTCCCACGAAGCGTTCGATTTTGTCCGACTCGTGCAAAATATTTGATCCGTTGGGTGTCCTGTGTCTACTCACAATTATACCTAAAGTTCTTATGCAAAAACTATGGCTCGCGAAAATTGATTGGGACGAGCCGGTGCCGAGCGAAATTAATGACTCATGGCAAGGTTTTGTTAATGGTTTGGCCTCTTTAACTTCATTGCAAATGCCTCGTCACGTTTTGTGTGACGCACCCACTGACATCGAGATGCATTGTTTTTGTGATGCAAGCTCGATCGCCTATTCTGCGTGTATTTATTTAAAATCAATTAATGATAAGGGCGATGTTGTTATCAGACTGCTGTGTGCCAAGTCTAAAGTTGCTCCGGTCAAGGCCACGACCATACCTCGCCTTGAACTGTGCGCTTGCGTTCTAGGCGCACAGCTCGCATCAGCTGTTTCTAAGACGCTGCGTTGCCAGCTCGCGCGGAAATGTTATTGGACTGACTCCTCTATTGTCTTGGCGTGGCTTAAAATGAGTTACTCTAAATTAAAAACGTTTGTGTCTAATCGAGTTGCTAATATTTTAGAACTCACTGAAGGCAGTGAGTGGCGTCACGTCCCGACGTCACTTAACCCGGCGGACTACGCGTCGCGCGGCGTCGAAGCCCGCCTATTAACGTCTTTAGATATGTGGTGGAACGGGCCATCATTTTTATATGAGCCGCCATGTAACTGGCCTCAATTTTCGTTGAACTGTGCTAATGATTTACCCGAAGTAAAAATAAATGTCACTACTGTGACAAAGGATAACGATTTTATTAATTTTAATAAATATTCGAAGCTAAGCACACTACAGCGCTCATTAGCGTATGTACTTCGATTTATTTATAACTGCCGCAATCCTTCTAACAAGACTACAGGTGTGTTACAGCCTGAGGAACTTGAACTTTCTTTTAAGAGGTTAATAATTTTTCGCAGGAAGATAGCTTTCCCCACGATTTAAGGACCCTTCGCGTCAATCAACCACTTAACCCCAAATGTCCAATTTTGTCATTGAACCCTTTTTATGACGCCGACGACAAAATTCTTAGGGTCGGTGGACGTTTGAACTCGTCTTTTTATTCGTATGATAAGCGCCACCCAATGCTTTTGCATGCTAAGCACAGGCTCACCAGGTTGTTGTTCCAGCAGGAGCACGTGCGCCTCCTGCACGCGCCGCCGCAACTGCTGCTGGGCGCGACCCGCGAGTACGTGTGGGCCGTGGCGGGCCGCGTGCTCGCGCGCACAGTGTCGCAACAGTGCGTCACTTGCCGCCGCGCCGCTGGCAATACCTCTGCTCCTCTAATGGGCGTTCTTCCTTCTCAGCGCGTTACGCCTGACTTTCCTTTTGTTAGTGTTGGTGTCGACTTTGCTGGACCCTTCCTAATTACGGATAGGCATGGAAGGGGTTGCAAAATTTCTAAGTGCTATCTGGCGATATTTGTTTGTTTTCGTTATAAATGTTTGCACCTGGAGGCTGTGAGTTCGCTGTCTACGGATTCGTTTATTTTGTCGTTGCGCCGTTTTATCTCTCGGAGAGGACGACCGCGCGAGATTTTTTGCGATAACGGCCGAAATTTCATAGGTGCAGCCAAGGAAATTAGCGATTGTATAACCTCAAGCTCAGAGTTAGTTTGTAATTTCGCATCGAATGAGGGAATTAAATTTAAATTCCAACCGGCTTATGCTCCCCACTTTGGGGGTTTATGGGAGGCAGGTGTCAAGTCTGCGAAATTTCACTTGAAGCGAATTTTAGGCAATTCTCACCTGACCTTCGAGGAGTTGGCAACGTTATTTAATCAAGTAGAGGCGATCCTTAACAGCCGCCCTTTATGTCCGTTGTCCTCTTCTCCTAATGACTTCCAACCTTTAACCCCAGGTCACTTCATCATTGGCCGCGCGCTTACCTCGCTGCCGTCGCCTACTCTGGCGGATATAAACCCGAACCGTTTAGATAGATTCCAGAGGCTTGAGGCACTCAGGCAGCACTTCTGGCAGCGTTGGCAGCTGGAGTACGTCGCCGAGCTGCAGCAGCGGACCAAATGGCGAGTTCCCGGCGGCAGAGCTCTACAGCTGGGCGACCTGGTCCTGATAAAGGAGGAAAATACTCCTCCCATGCACTGGCGACTTGGACGAGTCGTCCAATTATTTCCTGGCGCAGATGGGATATCTCGAGTAGCTGAAGTTGCTACGCCATCGGGCATATACAAGCGAGGTGTGAAATACCTCTGCCCTTTACTGGACGAGACAGCAGAACCATTGAAGACTGACGTCTCCAAGGGCCCCCAGGATGTTGCCGCTACGAGTACAAGTGGTGAGGCGGGGACGGTACGGAGCTAAACCAGTTTTGATGAAGTTTTGTCCCTCCGCCGCACCTAGTCGCCTCGCATTCTTCTATCGGCTCTTAGCGCGCTTGCGTGCGCGTCATACAACTTTAATACATTTATTTAATGCTATTTCCTACACTTTTGTGGAATCTGGATTACAGAAGTTTAATTGTACCATCTACGAATTTTATTTTATTATTAATAAGACCCCAAGTCTTAACAATTAATATTTATTTAAATGTAACTGTGTGATAGAGTAAGGAATGAAAACATCAGAGAGAAGTGTGGTCTGAAAGAAGATGTAGTGACTAAAATTGAAAAGGGCATGCTTCGATGGTTCGGTCATTTGGAAAGGATGGATGAAAAAAGATTGACGAAAGAAATTTACAGTGCTAAAGTGAGTGGAAGGGTCGGAAGGGGGCGCCCTAGGCGTACTTTTTTGAATCAAATCGGGGAAATACTGGAAAAGGGCCGAATCTTAAGTACCCGAAACCGACGTGCATGCATGACTCGATGTATGAATGTGGAAGAAGCGAAAGAGCTTTGTCAGGATCGTAGCAGGTGGAAAGAAGTGGTCTCTGCCTGCCCCTCTGGGAAACAGGCGTGATTTATGTATGTATGTAACCTCTCCATGGCTGACGTTGGGTGAGCTTAAATCGCCTCTTTCACATTTGATGAGGAATAAGCTCGCCTTTGTACATACCTTTTATGTTTCTGTTTCGTATTTTACTTTATTATCTTTTGTTTGTGCAATAAAAAGTTTAAATACACACATACATCTTTATCGTAAACGTTGAAATGAAAAAATAAGGACTAGAAGTTAGTTTTCATATAGTCTTTTTTCGTCTGGTCAAGGTTAAGTAAGACGTCGACTATGTGTGTGTGTGTGTGTGTGTGTGTGTGTACGTGTGTGTGTGTGTGTGTGTGTGTGTGTGTGTGTGTGTGTGTGTGTGTGTGTGTGTGTGCGTGCGCGTGTGTGCGCGCGCGTGTACGTGTGTGCGTGCGAGCGTGCGTGCGTGTGTGTGTACGTGTGTGTGTGTGCGTGTGTGCGCGCGCGTGTGTGTGCGCGCGCGTGTGTGTGCGCGTTTGTGTGTGCGTGCATGCGTGCGAGCGTGCGTGCGTGTGTGTGTATGTAGCTCTTAAATGGATGAATCGATTAGAATGCGGCGTTTTTTTCGATTAAACCAGAGGCTGGTAAGTTCGTAAGTTCGTCACTACCAAGGAGGCCGCCCGTGTTGCGTCGTACCTTCTTGGTCCGCATCTTCTCGGTGACGCGGTGGCCCAGCAGCCGCTCGCAGGCCTCGATCTTGACCTCCTGCACGCCCTCCTCCGACACCGTCGACATGCGCATCACGGGCACGCGCGACAGCTCCGAGTTGGCGCTCGCGCTGCAACATCGCGGTACAACTGTGGTTAGCTCGGTGGGTACATCTTTTACATACATACATAATATCACGCCTTCATTCCCAGAGTGGGGTGGGCAGAGCTGCAGAATTACCAACAACTACAAAAAAAAACTGTAACCACATTTTGCACAATCAATCAGTGTATTAGTGACAGGTTGCAAGCCCTTCGCCTAACAGTACTACAAGCCCTTATTCCCTTAGTCGCCTCTTACGACATCCACGGGAAGACATGGAAGGGCACTATTCTAACCCGGCAACCACACGGGAATATATTTAACTTATATAATAATATGATAGTACCAAAGGTCAAATTAAAGTGGTATGTATATCCTCTTGAGACCCACCATACTACGATCCGGTAGATTTTTGTAAATAGGAATTTGAATCTACCAGCAAGGAAATAAAGTTCAATTACCTTTGCACTTAAATGACATTTTCAATTTTGAAACAAATAAAAATGAACTTTATACTCCTTGAAATAAGGTTTAAATTGAATTGCCTGGATTATGTACTTTCTATGTATAGGACACCGGGTCTTACGGGGATATAATAATTAAGAAACCGGGCAAGAGCATTTCAGACCATGCTCAGTGTAGGGTTCCGGAGCCGTAAGTACTACAAACATAAAAATCAACAAAGAATAACTAATTTTCTGTTTAAAGTCAATTGGTGCCGTCTTAGATGATTTTAGTTGGTATTAACACTTTAATCGCTTGTATCTCAAGAACCAATGTTGTTTACTTAGTCGTAATAGTATCCTTTTAAAATTAGTTATATCTTCAATTATTTAAGTTTTATTGTGATTTTTAGTATTTGTACTTATGGCTGTAGGGGGAGGAAGGACACTTGACTCTAACAGAAATTAGCACTTTAAAACTTAATATTTCATAAACGAATCACTTAATTGAAAAACTAAAAGACCTATCCAACGACACTCCACACTATGGGTAGAAGAAAAATAAAAAAATACATTACGTGTACGAAAAATCCCAAAAAAAAAATTTCAACATTTTATTCTACCACTTTGTTGGCGTGACTAATATGTATATTCAT
The DNA here is from genome assembly GCA_949316455.1 of Acleris holmiana. Classification (NCBI taxonomy): domain Eukaryota; kingdom Metazoa; phylum Arthropoda; class Insecta; order Lepidoptera; family Tortricidae; genus Acleris; species Acleris holmiana. Next base: position 11,374,036 of record OX438788.1, read on the forward strand.
GCCAAATTACAGCTCTAGTACTAAGAGACGGACGGACGAACGGAGATGGCGAAACTATAAGGGTTCTTAGTTCGACCACGGAACCCTAAAAAGCGACTTCATGGATTCTAAAACCACGGTATGCTACCTAAAGTCCTAACCCTCGTCATAAATATATAGTTATTGTCACGCGACTATTTAAACTCGCGCGACATGCATTGTGTTTTGTTTATTTATTGATCTTAATTCGCGATTATCGGTTTTTTTGACGTCTCAGAGATTGATTTTTGCTCTGACAGTTAAAAGGTGATTGTCGAAATGGAACGTTTGCGTATTGTTTTCAAGTGTCTCGATTGGTTTTTCAATTCGAGGATGGCAACACCTGAGCTATACTGGTCAGACAGGGTTGTTTGTCAAGCTCTCTTTTCGATTCGGAGGCCGCGCGTTACCGGCCGGCATTTCGTTTTGTACTGAAGCATTATTAGTTAATCGTCGCTTGTTGCGGTTAAATTCGGCGGGCTTATGGCGGAGATGCGTCGCCACGTCATTAAATGACGCTGATTTTCGGGATTCTATCGGTAAGTAGATTTATTTCGATGGATGATTTTCTCAATCCCGAAGCCTTGTGGTCTCGTTGTTTCATATGTTGTTTTATTTCAGTCGGGATGCGACTAGCTGTGTAAGCCGAGCTTCAGCAAGAAACCGGCGATGGGATCCCGTCTTTTTGAAGAAATGGGTGGTATGTATTTTCATATTCACTTGGTGAAAACATCTTTTGACGCCATGTTGCCTAGTGCAACCTGACGCTTCTTGAGCACGAGTTTGATGCTATTTCTTTTTCTTGTTGCAGTGTTATCGCACCCATTTTTTTCACTTCACCATTTTTTACCCCATTTTTAACCCATTTTTTACTCCATTTTTGATGGTCCCATTTAGTCTCCCATTAATGCCATTTTATATGGATCTATTTATTCCAACCTCTTGTGAGCTTTTTGCAAGCATATTTAGGCTGTGGCCTCTTACTCTTAGGGAATTATGATTTAACGCCCTTGAGCATTTCCTTTAACCATTTTATATGGATCTATTTATTCTAACCTCTTAGTGAGCTTTTTGCAAGCATATTTAGGCTGTGGCCTCTTACTCTTAGGGAATTATGATTTAACGCCCTTGAGCATTTCCTTTAACCATTTTATATGGATCTATTTATTCTAACCTCTTAGTGAGCTTTTTGCAAGCATATTTAGGCTGTGGCCTCTTACTCTTAGGGAATTATGATTTAACGCCCTTGAGCATTTCCTTTAACCATTTTATATGGATCTATTTATTCTAACCTCTTAGTGAGCTTTTTGCAAGCATATTTAGGCTGTGGCCTCTTACTCTTAGGGAATTATGATTTAACGCCCTTGAGCATTTCTTTTTCCTTATTTTTTTGAGACATCTGTCTCTTTATTTTGTTCTCTTTGAACGTTTCTCAAGTTAATGTTTTGTAAGGACCCTTCTGGTCCAAGCTTATCTAAATTTCCCCTCTCCTTTGCCCCTACACCACTGGTGCTGGAACTGCGAAGCAGGAGTTCTGCGACCGGACGTGGTTGGCGTGAAACGGCCCCGTCTACCTCGAAACTCTGGTGCAGTTGGTGGACTTTAAGTAATTCTGTCTCCGTTAAATTGTAAGTTTTCTTTTTATTTCAATATAAACCTGACCAGGTGAACGACCAAGCTAATTTCAAACCTAATTCATAAGACCTGATTTCTTTGTAACCTATAGATCTAAGTTCTAGCTAGGTTACCACCTAAGTATGTAGGTTATCAACTTCTGTGTAACCGCCTGAACATAATTTATTGTTTATTAAAAAGCCTTAAAAACTATTGAGTGTTACTAATTTAACTCCAACTTTTACTAAGCCCGCCTTGAGATTAAAAGTTTCCAGTACTCTACCATCTATCTTTGATGCTATCCGTTTTTCTTTTTTTGCCTGGCTTAGGACCCTGGCGCCCGATAGTTTTCTTTTCTTTATAATAGCAATTTTGCTAACTTATTTTTATTGGGTTCTAGCCTAGGAACTTTTACAGAGATTGACTCCGGTGTTGAGTAGTCTCAAACTGCTTGTAACAACATAGGGTCTACCCACCCATGTTACATTATATTATGGGACTGACTTGACGGGGTTCTTGGCGCAGCGCTCCTGCAGGTCCTCGAGCAGCTGCCGCTTGGGCGGCGCGAGCTGCTCGGGCGTGGCCACGTCCATCTTGTTCAACACCACCACCAGCGGCTTGTTGCTGAACAGGGGCTTGATGCTCTCGAACAGGGATATCTGGAATTCACATGCAATGTTTTATTTACATACATCTACCTCCGAAGTCTGCGGTCCCGATAGCATGAATATTTGTCCCTGAGTGTGCAATTCCATGTTCTCTATACTAGACAATATAGATAGTTCATCTATACTAAATAACAATAAACTTACTTATATAGAGAAATATATACTTAAACACATAGAAAACATCCAAGACCCAGCAACAAATACTCGCGCTCATCACACAAATATCTGCCTTTAAAGGGATTTGAACCCAAGGCCCTAGCTTCGAAGGCAGAATCACTACCCACTAGGCTATTGTGTCGTCGAAGGCGTGATGTTACGTATGTATGTAATTGTGCCGGTCGTCACGTTTCATAATGATATCATCAATGCACGTTTTGATGAATTTCGTTTTAGATTAAAAGAATTAGATTGTAACTCTCACCATGTTGCTCCCCGGTAAAGTAATAATTGTTGATGGTACACACCTGGTCCTCGATGCTGTGCCCGCACTGCTCGGAGGGATCGATGAAGTACAAGATGGCGGCGCGCAGGTGCGCGAGCGCCGTGACGGCCTGCATCTCGATCACGTTCCGCTCCTCGAGCGGGTGGTCCAGGATGCCGGGCGTGTCGATCACCTGCATCGACCATACACATCAAGCTCTAGGCTTGTACTATGGGTACTAGACAACCATAAAAATACTAAAAGGGAAATATATACGGGTCCGTAGCATAATTTCTACAATCAAAATCCCCCCTAAATCTATCTCCATGCTATAATTCATCTCTGGCTGTACCAAATTTTACCCAGGATTCAATAGGAGAGGATCACATCACAAGCATCCAAAATACAATCTGAAACAATTATGGGTCCCCTCTGGATCCACTGCTGGTTGACGGTGGCTGTCTTGCCCTTACCTGCCAGCGCAGGTACTTGTAGTCGGTGTGACCAACATACAAGCTCTTGGTTGTGAACGCGTACGGCTGCACCTCCACGTCTGCTCGAGTAATCTGTAATGAAACAAACATAATTTATTCACAGATTCTTAACTCAACAACTTAGTTCATGCGTCTTTTTGAGTGCTAGCTGTGTTGATGGCACTACTCTTGCCAACCCAGCTACCTCTTTAGACGCTTATTCGTCCTCTTACTTTTCTTTATTTGCAAAATGCTCATGACTTATGAACAAGTAAATAGACTTAAAATGTATGCTTATTACCAATCACTATAAAATAAAGCTATAACAAAATAATGCATTTTTACAAATTTTGTAAATTTAAATATTAGCCAGTTTACTTTTTTTTTAAGGAGATGGCGCATGAGCACTTAGGCCACCTGATGGTAAGTGGAATCTGAGACCAATAGACATTTGAATTCTCAAGGCTATAATCCTAAGACCTCAAATGCGTTGCCAACCCTGAGGACTAAGATGGAATGCCTCTATGTTAGTAATTTCACCGGTTGTCTTATCCCCACACCGGAACACAACAATGCGGACACTGTTGCTTGTTTTTTTTTATTAGAAATGTGTTGAAATTAAAGATGTCTATGCCTATGTCTATCAAATAAAAGAAAAGTATAATAAAACTAACCTTGTTGATGAAACTGGATTTGCCGACGTTGGGGAACCCACAGATGATGATAGTCCGGGTATACGGATCGATCGACGGCAGACGAGCCAAATGTTGTCGGACCTGGAGAGAAAACGAAAAATCCTCCCATTTCTACACCAAAAATTTTTTTAACTATAACCTGGGATAAAAATTATCCCATGTTTAAAACAAGAAAATGAAATTTGTGTAAAATGAAAATCTGTGGGTAATGATACATAACCATATAAACAAGTGCATGTTAAAACTAACTGCATTAGACCTAGCATAGTGCCCTGTGGAACACCCAAGAGAACCAAAAGGTAACCCACCTGTTCGAGGTATGCCAGGTTAGCCGCCTGTCTCTTCATGATGGTGGCCATGCGGCCTAGGGCTGCTCTCTTAAGCTGCTTGCAACGGTATAGGGAATCACCATATTTCAGAAGGCGTACATAGTCTTTTGCTACACTGAAAACAACAAGAGATTAATTTAATGGATTTAGTAGTAAAAAACATTGCAAAGCCCCAATAAAACAATGGCATGTTTACCAACCACATAAATATAACTTTTCTACAAAGACAGACAGCGGTTATCTATTTTACATGAACAGAAATCTACTTTATCTGCATTACAAAAAAGATCTGTTTAATGTCTATTCCAGGTACAAAACAAACATACATAACTGCAACCCCCATTTAGGAATTCACAACAATTTTAAAAATAAAAACTGGTCTAGCACGCTATGCAGTATGCTGCTGTCAGGTGTCATTGGCAGTAATGGTGCAACCGATGCCAAAAAACAAAGAATAGAATAGAAAGCAAAAATAATCAATCCTGTTACATGAGCAAGAACAGCAGACAACCACACTTGTATTTATATTGTATAGATATTATTATGTTAAATTAAATTTCAGTAAAGCACAAATCATGCTTTCACAGCACAAATCATCAATGTGGAATATTGGTGCAGAGAGGCAAACATGGAAAAAGATGGAGGAGGCATTTACCCAAAAGGGGTCCATTTCAATCACTCAATGAAATTTAATACTAACATTAGAATAAATAAGGAAATATACTAACTAAACATGTACTTAATATTAAAAAATGGAATAAAAAAGCTTTATTATTATTACAAATTAAGCTTTATGCGAATTGTAACTTCTGGGTAGGGAAGCCCGAGAGCAGACAGGTGGTTGATTGTTACCTACAATTTCATTGTGTTCAACATCATGTGCTTTATGCAAATTGAAATAGATGTATCTATATCTATTATCTATATCAGTAGTTTTTTAAACAGACCTTGTATAGACAAATAGTTAATTTGAAAACAAAACCATGCATCCATTTGTCAATTACTAGCGACCTGCCCTCGTTTTGCTCCAGGTTAAAGTATTATACATATAAACCTTCCTCTTAAATCACTATTTCTATTAGAAACTTCATCAATATCTATTGCATAGTTTTAAACATCTAAGCATACATAGCGACAGACAGGGGGAACTTAACCGACTTTATACTGTGTAGTGATTACTAGACATCAATTAATATTTAATCATACTTGTCAATAAGATGGCGTGCCGTGTTGAGCTGCCCCAGACCGAGCTTGTAATGATCCTTGTCGTACAGCACATTCATCAGGTCTGCATAGAACGGGTGCACATCATCAAGCTTCGGGAATTCCTGAAGGTTACACAAATAAATAAAGGATGATAAGGATCAACACAGTATTTTTCTACCATAACACTTAAGATGACCACACAGTATACACTTACTTAGAAAATAAATTATAATGTGTTTAAAATTTATACAAAAGTCTAACAATGGAATAACCATTTTACTTAAATTGTGCATAGCATCAAGCAATTATGCAGCAAATTACTAAAATAAATGTATTCAAATCTAACGATATCTTCGCGTTTTATGTAAATAGTACATGAGTTTTTAACAAAGTACCTATATGGGATACCTGTATAATGCGAGACAATCTGTCGTGGAAGTTCTGCTGCGTGTATTTGACTTTTCTTATGTAAAACCCACGTATCCGTGATATTTTATAGTGCTTATGTACTACTGTTGGTGTTTTTCTTTGTGTTTTCGACAAAATTATGTCGATGAAATCCTGGAAATCAAAAGAAATACACCGTTATAGGTTAGAAAATAACACGGGAATTTAAAACTTACATTTCTTAATAATAATAAAAATTACCTTCGCCGTAGGCACTACGGCGATTTTTTTAAAGTTGTACAAACTCATTTTGAGAGTTGACTGTATTTAATTTTTAATAAATACTAAGTGAACTCGAAGCGAGCCCACCACACGTATAACACGTGTTTTAAAAAGAAAGAAACGTCAAAACACTGCGTTTTGGTCACTAATAAAATTCTATCAGTGTTTAGTGGTATTAAAAAATACAACCAAAATAACTTAATTAAAACATTGATTTTTAAAATCAGATGTTAAACTATTCCCATGTTTTTTTTTAGTTATTACTTTGAAACTTTATATATAGTCCTCTTCACCGCATCCGGCGACAGCGACTCCGTCAATTGTCTTTGTCCGGGTTATGGAAAGCTCGGATGTGGCTCGCGAAACCGAACTTGGACCTGAAAAGCCGATCACATGAAGCACAGTGAAGCTGCCCGGAACTGTTGTATGTGTACGTGTAGAGAGGCTTGGGTCGAGCTTTGCGTATTTGACGCTTAGCATCCAGTTCTTCCAAACGCATCCGTTCAAAACGTTCGACAGCTTTGTGAACAGTAGAGCGCCATTCCGGTCTCCTCAGTGCCAGATCCTCCCAACGATCACAAGGTATACCGCAAGCTGTAAGGTGGCGTTGAAACTTTATACTAACGCTTTAAACGCGATCAAGATCTAAACGCCAATACATACATATAGTGTTGCCAAATGTCAAAATTCATAAAACCAATAGTTTAATTTTAAATATACATTTTTAATTTTTATATGTATAAAATAAAAATAAATTGAATAACTCATTTAATTTATTAAACACGAGTGGAGTGCAATTTAATTAGTATTTCATCATATATGTATTTATTTTTTACGGCTGGGCAACATTTGATAATTACTGTCATTATTCCCCCTGTCGTGCCGATAGGCCGCTAAAGGTTAAGATTTTTTAACTAAATATTATAGAAAATGGTATAAATCCTCATAAGGGAAATTATAATCAGTATCTTAGGATAACGAAGACATTCACTTTATCCTTATAATTTTCATGTGAGTACCTTAATATTGCGTCATGTTTCATTTGTTTTCGAATCATACTCGACTTTTACCAATTCCCGGTCTCTACACGTAAATATTAAGTAGTATATTATAAAAGTTGTTGCTCTACGTGTTCGCTTTCAAAGTAACCATTTTATCAACATTTGTTGATTTAATGCATACTCTTTTTACCTTATAACAGCGTACGAATCTCGGTAATACCACTCTATATTCATTTTACGTAACCGGAACCGTTTAAACCAGTCAGTGCTATGTGTATTTGCAGGAAGAGTGAGCTACGGCGTTACTAATCGCTAAAATGTACGCAAGACTCCATAAATGTGGATGGGAGGCACTCAAACACCGCTCAACCTTAACATCAACAAGAAGCTCAAGCGGAAATATTCTTAAGAAAAGAGAATTACCAGTCTCATCCAAGGTAGAAATCGGGAAAACGATTCATGGCTTTGCATGCAAGAATATAGAAGAGATAAAAGAATTCAACATGACTGCATACTTGTTGACACATGAGAAAACAAAAACAGAGTACCTACATTTGGAAAGGGATGACACAAACAATGTGTTTTCAATTGGCTTCCGTACCACTCCTTTAGATTCTATGGGAACTCCGCACATTCTGGAGCATACTGTGCTCTGTGGGTCTGAGAAGTATCCAGTCCGAGATCCATTTTTCAAGATGCTAAACAGATCATTAGCAACGTTTATGAATGCATTGACAGGCCCAGATTACACATTTTACCCATTTTCATCTCAAAATGAGATTGATTACAGAAATCTTCAGAAGGTTTACCTTGATGCGGTTTTCAAGCCTAACCTGTCACGGTTAGATTTTTTACAAGAAGGCTGGCGATTGGAGTATTCTAATTTGACTGATAAGAAATCAGATTTGGTGTTTAAAGGTGTAGTTTATAATGAGATGAAAGGCGCTTTCTCTGAAACAAACTCGCTATTTGGTCAGAAATTCATAAACACTATACTTCCCAAAGGTACGTATGGATATGTGTCTGGGGGTGACCCTTTACAAATTCCAGAATTGACACATGAGCACCTAATAAAATTCCATGCAACTCACTACCATCCTAGTAATGCAAAGGTATACTCATATGGAAACTTTCCCTTAGAATCTAATCTCAAGTTCCTAAACGATGCTTACTTGAGCACTTATGAGTACTTAGATCCCTCTAACACTGTTGTCCCAAATCAGGAAAGGTGGAAAATACCGAAATATGCCAATATAAGTTGCAGAGTTGATCAGTATGGGGGACCTGTGGAGAAGCAGAACCAAATTGCGATAGGTTTTGCCATGTCAGACATCAGCAACATATTTGATACCTTTATGCTCACTGCGCTTGCCGAACTGATGATTATTGGGCCAAATTCAGCTTTTTACAAAAGTCTTATTGAAGCCAATATATCTGGAGGATACAATGGTCTTACCGGATATGACAACCAGATAAGAGACACTCTTTTTGTTGTTGGATTAAGAGATGTTGAAAAATCTAATTTCAATAAGGTTGATGACATTGTTAATAAAACAATACAGCAAATATATGAGAGAGGGTTTGAGAAGGATCACATCGAGAGTGTACTACATGGGTTTGAACTCTCTGTCAAACACCAATCTCCAAAATTCGGATTGAATCTCCTTTTCAATCTCATGCCTCTATGGAACCATAATGGACCAATTTTAGAAGTTTTAAATGTGAACAAGTTGCTAAAACAACTAAAACAGAGCCTGATGAGGCCCAGTTATATTCAGGAGACTTTGGAGAAGTACTTTATTTTAAACAATCATAAGCTGATCATGACAATGCAACCAAATCCAAAATTCGATGAGATATTCAGTGAGGCTGAAGCTAAATTGCTGAAAAGTAAGACAAACAAATTAACAGATGCAGATAAAGAGAAGATTTTTGCTGAAGGCCTTGAATTATGCCAAGAGCAGAAGAAAACACAGAACTTAGATGTGTTACCTTGTCTAAAGATAGAGCAGATCACATTAAACAAAACAGCTCCTGCCATCAAGCACACTTTAGCAGGCAGTATACCTTTGCAGCTGCTAGAAGCCAATACAAATGGGGTTACTTACTTCAAGGGAGTGCTTGGAACTGAGAGTCTAGACGAAACGCAGAGAGATTTTCTACCATTCTTAAACTACATAATAGGGAAGTTTGATACGAAAAACTATAACTACAGAGATTTTGATAAACACGTCAGTAAGTCTACTTCGGGACTGACTTGCGTAACCCACATCACTGAGCACATTGACCAACCAGAGCAGTACGAGCAAGGCTTGGTCATTTCAAGCCACTGCCTCGATGATAACCTACCAAAAATGCTCGAAATCTGGAAAGAGATCTTTAACCAACACAATTTTAGTAACAGGGAAAGGTTGAACATGCTCATGACCAACTATTGTTCATCACTGACAAGTGGGATCATAGATAGTGGCCATGTTTTTGCCATGCAAGCGGCTAGGTCGCTCGTTTCCGCAGTCGACGCTCGCAAAGAGAGCCTTCTAGGCTTACAACATGTCATCAGAATGCAGGAAATCCAGAAAAATATTAAAATAGATGAAGTGGAAAGTATAATAAAAGAAATTTCAGCTACAGTCTTCAATGGCAACAATCTCAGAGCCTCATTCCATTACTGCAACACAAATACATCAGCTTTACAGTCTGTTGAGAGTTTCTGCAAAGATCTTAGCAAGGACACCAAGGAAATCAACCGTGTCAATTGGATTGACGCGGAGAAAATGCCGCAGAAGAATCGGGGTATACAAATCTCTATGAACATCCCCGTGAATTTCTGTTCGAAAGTAATTCCAGCTGTACCTTACACGCACCAAGATTACCCTAAACTGCGAGTCCTTTCTAAATTCCTCACATCAAAGTACTTGCATCCTATAGTAAGGGAGCAGAACGGAGCATACGGCGGTGGTTCCGCGCTTACTTTAGACGGAATTTTCAGCTATTACTCCTACAGAGATCCGAATTCTAGAAAGACTATGGATGTCTTTGACAACACATCAGAATGGATGAATGAAAATTCGCATCTTGTTGACGAACAAAACTTGTTCGAGTCGAAACTGTCTATTCTTCAACAGATGGACCAGCCTGTAGCGGAATATATGAAGGGCACTGATCTCTTCCTTTACGGATTGTCGTATGATGTATGGAAGACGCAAAGGGAACGTGTCCTGGCGGTAACGAAAAAAGATCTGCTTGACGTGTGCCAAAAATACTTGGCTAATGACATGTGGGCTGGCAAATGCGTAATTGGAGAAGGCGCTTCGCAAGAACTGAACAAAGAAGGAGAGCATTGGGAGAAGATTAGTGGACCCCAACAATAGAAAAATAAAATTTGGTTAGGTTACTCTTGAAAGATTTTACGAAAGTGGATTTTGTTGGCGAATTATTAGAATTTGCTCAGAATTTTGTAATGCCGTATACCATGTGGTCAATAAAGGAAGTAATATAGATAGAGAATTGTGTGTGTGAATTGTGCAAGCATGTTAACGGATTGTGGTATTAATATAATCGTATTCGCTTCGTGAGTTTTGTCCCTTTCACTTTTAAAGTTATCATTATCACTTGATCACAAAAGATACATACATACATAACATCACGCCTTCATTCCCAGAGTGGGGTAGGCAGAGCTACAGAAATACCAACAACTCTAAAAAGACTTGTTGATGATTCTGTAACCACATTTCACAAAATCACAAAAGATCGAATTAAAAAAAATCAAAAATACAACGTGTTACAAAATAATCCGTAAAAAAGAAATTACAAAAGTAGTGTCAACCCTTATTAAATAACGTCAGTTCAGTATCTTAGGTATACAGTATACTAGGGTTGACACTACTTTCGTAATTTCTTTTTTACGGATTATTTTGTAATTACGTTGTATAATGTTGGACTTGGTGTCGTTATAATAATCAAGCTTTCAACATTGCAATTTATTTGTCTCTATTTATTAAATTGATCCGTAAAACTATGGATTATAAATTGAACTTGGACGGTCGCTCAATCATACAAAAAATGTAGTCGTATGTCTTATTTAGGTACTAATCTTATATCCCAAAACGGTGGGGATAGCTTGGAGGATTATTAGGACAGCCATTTTGGGTTTCCCAATAGCATTTATTGATTCAAATTCTCTATCTGTAAAACTCTCTGTTTATCATCTATGTGCATAATTCTTAAAATATTGAGCAAAATAGAGGCAGACATTTGTAGTCAAATGTAAAAAACGGTGCTTATCCCGATTAAATAAAGATACTCTTTTCAAAATGGATTTTTCCAGTTTGTTATTTATTTCCGAGTATTACGTGAAGTGAGGCGTTATAAATGTTATAATTAAATATTTTATTCTCATGGTAAGAGTTTTATTTACATTGCCCCAGCGCACACTAAGCTTATAGCAGGCAAGAAGGGCTATATAGTGGTAAATAAAGTGAAGGCTAGTCGCACTTGGTCATATTATTTTTCACATCACCTATTCGGAAAGGGGACTTTTCTTCCCTGCTAGGAGGCATCAGTGGCACTTTTCTGTTCAAGGATTGGTGATGTGAAATAGTAGGTTGTGTGTATAGGTACCACAAAAAATCTTGTTAAATTTGATAATTTCAGCACTTTTAGAGTGTAAATAATTAAATTCGTTTCATCACTAAGATCTTTTGTTTTCCTCATAGGTGATATGAAGAGGAGTACGTGTCACTCAGTAGCAAAGTTATGTCCACCTTGGGCGTTAACACAAATCCCTCACTACGCTCAGGGCCTCTATTCAACTGCGTTATAACGATATCGTTTTTGACCTGTTTCCGTATTGTCTTCTTCTTCTTCTTTTTTATTAAATGGCGGTCCACACAGTGATTTCGCCAATGTCAAGTGAATAGAGTAAATCAGTAAACAGAATAAATCAAAAGTAAAAGCCGGGCATTTTTCAATCGGCCATCTTCCCTCCCCGAAGGTTACCGGAATCCCTTCCGTATTGTCAACGTTTTGATAACTCTTTATGTCATTTACAATAATGGCGACTGTGAAATAAACGATTCTTAAATGTGTCAAACACGATATCGTTTTAACGCACCTGAATAGAGGCCCTGCCCTGGATCGTTTTCAGAATCCCTTGCTACTTGCTACTCGAGATTAAATGACAGAATCCTTCGCTTCGTTCAGGATGTAAATGTCATCTTGCTCCCTTGTGACACAATATACTATTTAATAGTTACCTATTACAATATTCAAAGGAAGAAAGACGAAATATTAGCCACTTTATATATTTAAATTAATGAATGCACCAATGAGATTTTTCTAACTTAGGTACGTAAGTTACCCGATGCTCTTCCGATCTGTAAGATAAGATCATTTGAATAACAAACAGCACAGGCCCGGGGTGCCGAATGCTGATGTATAGGATTGTCATGAGCAGTCGTGCGATCACCTAAGTCAATTCTTATCCAATTTAATAAGATTGTTTTGTACTGTTTGCATGATACTAGGTGTGCCCGGCGGCGAGCGACGAAAACAAATGCATAGAGAGAGATGAATGATTTTTTCTTAGCTTGGAGCTATAATATGCTCTAACTTTTGTAGAATTCCAATTGGTTGGCCCCAAAGTTGTGCCAGTCTAGCGTCTTTAACGGTGGCCTAGTTAAGAGTGACCTCCGAACAGCGGTCCTGGGTTCAAATCCCGGTAAGGGCAGATATTTATGTTATGAGCGCGAATATTTGTTCCCGAGTCTTGGATGTTTTCTATGTATTTAAGTATATGTATCTCTCTATATAAGTTGTTTCCTTGGTATCTCGGTTCGTCTCGGTGTCCGTGCCGACTAGCTAATTTAAGTACTGCCTTGACGACGAAGTGGTACGCCTAGTTGGTAGAGACACTACGAAGCTAGCGGTCCTGGGTTCGACTCCCGGTTAGGGTAAATATTTGTGTTATGAGCGCGAGTATTTGTTTCTGAGTCTTGGATGTATCTATGTTTATCTAGTCGTTCTGCCATACGATCTTTTGCTGTTGAGAATTCCAAGCCGTTTCGACGTTTACTTAAATAATTTTTCTTTTACCTCTCCCTCTTCACATTTTAGGTACGATGGCTCTGCCGCCATCGTTTGAAAATCCAGAAGAGTTCTTCAGCGAATGCATCACGTTTCTACACGAATATAAATATCTTTACAACACTCCAAACACTGACATTTTGGTCGAAGACATTTTGGAACAAATAAACGTCGACAATCTGGAAGATCTTGATGTATTCGGAAACGGTTTTGAGCTACCCGCAAATATTTTAGACAATTTATTGGACAAAATAAAAAGCCTCAAACCGACTTACGATTTTGTAGAAGTAAGTGATTTGGAGGATTTAGTTAAAGTGCCCTTAAACCCAAAGAAAAAGCATGAGGTTGTTTATATGGCAAAACAAGTGAAACATCTGTGTGAAGAAAATGGATGCGATGTTGTGGTGGATTTTGGTTCGGGTTTGGTATGAATAAATAAGTAAAATGTGTAAATGTTCATTTTAAAAGTGGAATTAATTATTGGAATTTAATAACACAGCTTTTATTTTCAGGGCTACTTCGACCAAGTAATCTTCGAAACATACAACCTAAAAGTTTTAGGCTTAGAATGCAACACTTCTCATTATGTTGGAGCCAAGAAACGCCAAGGCAAATACCATCCAAACTCTAAAGGAAGCGTAAAATACATAAATCATACAATAAACGAAAAATCTAAAGGTCAAATTGACGATTTTCTACATAATAAGTTTTCAAATTTTAAAGGATTTTGCATTACCGGCCTCCATGCTTGTGCTGATTTAACCATTGTAGCCATGAATTTGTTTTTAAAAATAGGTAAAGCAAGGGCGATGGTGATCATGCCATGCTGCTACCATAAGATGGAAAAAGAAGGAAGTAATTTCAAAAACTTTCCGTTAAGTAATTCTTTTAAAGAAGTATTCAATAGATTTCAAGGGTTTCAATTTATGGGTGTGCCTTTTTTGAGATTGGCAGCCCAGCCAGTATATTTGAAATATGATTTAGAAGATTCCGTTTTTAATTTGATGGCGAGGGCCGTTTTACAACTTTTTGCAAATAGAAGTAAGTTCCAACTGTATAATTTACTATAAATTACATTTACTTTTACTTTAAATGTGGCTAAGGCAATCGGATATTTTACTTTCTTTTGTTTTTCTCTAAGTTGATTATTTTCAGATGGCTATAAACTGACAAGAAACAAAAGAAAAGCAGTCAGAACAAAGTCCGTGGAAAGAAACTTTGAAACTTATATCAATGACGCTTGTACCGGATTCGGACTAATGCATATTAAACCTACTTCCATCGACAATACGGCGGAATCTTCTTCAACTGGAACTATAAACCTTGATTTCGATGCATTGCGATCAATTTGGAGTGAAATGTCAAATTCCGTTTTTAAAAAAGCTGCTATTTTTGTTTTACTACAAAATTCTTTGCAGCCAGTTATTGAAAATTTGATTTTATATGACAGAATAGAGTATTTGAAGGAAAAAGGCTTGAATAGTTGTAAATTTAAACAGATAGTAAATGAAAAAATATCTCCAAGATGTTTAGGTTTATTAGCTTGTAAGGAAAATATATAAAGATACTTTGACTATTTGAAAAGTATTTTTGTACTCTTCATTTTGTTAAGCTGTATTTTTCACTCTTTTTTTCATAATGTCTTTATAAGTACATCTAATAAAATTGGGATCTATCAACTAAAATAAACATAATATTAGGAACAAAAAATACAACTGTGGCTTATGTAAAAGATATAACAACTACTTAGTCATTAAGATGACCAGTGGTAACTAGAATTTAACAATTTTCAGGTGAATCTCCCAAATACAATCTAAAAGCATATGTCAAACTTAACGGTATTTAAAATACAATTTGTTTGTATTGTTTAAATTACTGGATCATTGACTTGCGGTGAACGTTTTAGAGTTCTAATGCAAAAATCACCCTCTAACCGCCGAAGCCAGCAAATCCGTTGGATCAAATTATGGCAATAAATGTAAAACGAGCAGACCTACTAAGCAGTCAACGTCGCCCATAAACATCAGCAATGCCAGGGGTACAGACAAGTTATTGTCTTTCAGTAAATGCTCTAAAAACAGAGTCTTAAGTTATTCTCATTAAAAGGTTTGCAAAGTTTTGCTGATTTGGTACAAATGATAAAATGAAATACTGACACACCATAAGCCTGTGTCACAGAGAGGTTATATATCAAATCTTAAGAATTGTCAAACAAATTCTTGCTTTGACACGGCTCTATACTGGGTCAGGGTTCCATTATGCCAATCCTACATATGGCATAATCTTGCCAAACTATTAACCACAACTGCTTTCCCTTATACCATAGCCTCACTCTTAACAAAGCCCATTTCTACATTACATCTAAACCAGTCTTATCAAGAACTGGTGGGATATCCTCTCTAATAGAAATTTCTGACACACGGATATTGAGTTTTCTTTTAACCATGTTTGTGCCATGCCGGCGTTTCATATGCTTATTGTAGTTAGACCAGTTTGTAAAACTTCTCTGACATACCTCACATGTATAAGGTTTAACTCCGGTATGCTGACGTAAATGCAAGTCTCTTATACTTTTAAAACGGAAAGCTTTACTGCAATATGAACATGCAAACGGTAAGGAGTCTGTATGTACAATTTCATGGGAGAGAAGCTGCTTGCGGAGCCTAAAACAACGTCCACATTGGGAGCAAGCAAATGGCTTCAAGCCATTATGAACTTTTATGTGAGCTTTTAACCGTATAATTGTTTTGAAGTCAGATTTACAGATTTCACATTGGAAAGGCCTTGCTTCATCATGTGAGACATAATGAGAAGCTAAATCTCCTTTATTAAAATAACCTTTTCCACAGCGGTCACATATGTGCACACGTTTTTTAGGGCTTCGCTGAACATGAACAAGTAAATGTCCATTTAAACTACCTTTGTTTTTGAAAGTTTTCTTACATAATACACAAGTCAGACTGTCTGATGTATCCATGACAGCTATAGAGCTGCCGGAGCGATTCTTATAATACAATTTAAGATGTTCATTCAACTCTTCCAGGCTAGCAAATACCGAATTACATCCAGAACAAATATGTTCAGAAAACATATGTACATTATTGTGTACACTTACTTTATGAGCAGATGAGAACTTAGAATTACAAATATAACAAAATAGTTTCAAATATTTCCTATGTCTTTTGACATGTAGCACAAATTTGTCTAAACGTAACATCTTTTTATTACAATCCGTACATTTAAAAGCGTTGCAACACTCATGGTACGCCATCGAGTGTTTTCTGAACTCTTCTATGGTTGGAAATTCGGTTCCACACTTCGCACACGCCCAGTTGTAGTCTTTCCATGAAAGATGGAATTTTGCTTGAATAGACTGCTTTTTCACCAATTTATTTGGTATCTTCCCAGTTGAATATTCTTCGAGCTCTTCTTTAACTGGCTTATTTTCCGCCGCTTCTGTGTTATCATCGTCGGATATGCCTTCCTCTTTCTTCACGTTATGATACGCAGTACTAAGTATCTGCTGAGCTTGATCTACATTCTCAATAAAATCGTAAGCTCTGTCCAAAGACTCAAGGCAAATTAAACATACGGTTTTCGGAAGAATTTGTCCATCAAATATACGCGTAGTTACACTCAAACGCGATAATTTCTTTACAATTTCTTCACATTTAATCTTGTCGGATCCTAAGTTGATAAGCTTCCCAATTGGCTTTATTGATGCACATAGACGGCAATGTGATGTGTTTGATCCGCTCATTATTGATAGTGGTTGAAACGAGAGCCAAAATTAACAATTGAATTGCGTTAACTGGGCGGTAATACATTAAATTCCGATCATTTGAATTAGTTACATAGGTACCTACTTATCTCCTATCTCGACTTTGTTTTGTTTTCTTTTTTATGACCTTAGTGTTTTTTTAGCTAGGAGTTGGGTTTGGCCACTTTCAAGTCATGTGTTACTAGTATTAACTTACTACTATACCTTACTATTATTTATTATTTAAGTGTTTTATTTATGTTAGGTAATATTTTTCCAGAATTCAATTTCATACTATATTAATGTGCATTGCGCTCAAACCTTGCTCAAATATGATATTATTAATTCCCTTAAGATAAGACACTCGACCCTTCGTAGCGTAGGTACGTCTTGACACAGATCTGTACTTTTTTGTACATTTTTTTTTTTTTTTCTATATTATATATAATCCGTCTCACGAGAAGTTATCTAATATATGGAATATTTAATTCGAACAGTGTTCATTGGCTAACAGGCTAGAAGCCGATGCAGATATATAAGGAAAAAAAAACAGACGTCGGAAAGAAACGTCAGATATGCACCTAGAAACAAAAATAATTTTGTATTGTAATTAATATCCCAAAAATCCTGTGCATAACGATGGAAAAATTGGAAAATGTGGAAAACTCGCATTGCTGGCTTTGCGCCGAACTAAAACCCATTAACAAACTTATCAATCTACAAGCTGAAGATGAGAAGCGGAATGAAATCGTTTATAAACTGAGAAGACTTAATGCGAGGACACAGGATCTTTTTCAAGATGAATTTTTGCCTAAAACCGTTTGTTTTGTGTGCCTCAGTTCTTTGGACAGAGCTTTTGAGTTTATTGAGAGCGTAGAGCACGCCCAGCAGTTGCTGAGCAATATTTTAGCGCGTAAAGTGAAACAAGAAGAGATATCGGACAAAAGTGATTCTGACGAAGCATATTTCGAAGATCCGGGAGTCGCTCTATGCCTTAAAGTCGAAGTATTGGAAGATGAGAAGCCACTGTTAACCACGGAACAGGAGCAACGTAAGAAAAAAGTGAAAAGTATGAAGTGTCATGGCTTAGACACAATACCACTATCTCAACTCAAGTTAACATGGAGAGACTATTCCTGGATGTGCTCCTACTGTGAAACTCAATTCCCCTCAGCAGAAGAGCTGAAGACGCATTCAATGCAATACCACCACTGTTGCAATGCCTTTAAATGTACTGACTGTAATATTAGAAAGTTGAAACTGGATAACTTCCTTGTACATGTCAAACGACATAGGAAACAACTAAAACTTTCTTGTTATGTGTGCTTTTTAAACTTTCCCAAACCTTACCAAGCAAACATACACAAAAGTGTTCATAGAACCTCGGAGCATATGTGCAAAGGCTGCAATACTGGATTTGTCAGTTTGGAGGAGTTAAATGAACATACAAGTTTATTTTTCCGGGATAAAAGAGCAAATAGAATGCCCAGTTTGCCATGTGCTGCTGAGGATCTAACATGTTTGTTGTGCAAAAAAGTATTTAAAAGCAAAGGTGGTTTAACTTCTCATCTGATTACGCACACTGACCGTAAAAGAGATCATACATGTGAAAAATGTGGTAAGTGCTTCTTCAGCAAACAGCACCTGGCTGGTCACATGCTTCTCCATGATGATGCGAGACCATACCGCTGTCAGATATGCAAGCTTGGCTTTAAAACTATAGGACAACTACGTAATCATGTTGGAGTCCATGATGGAAGGAAACCGTTCTCCTGTGACCAGTGTGGTCGGTGTTTCCGTCTTCCGAAACAACTGAAGTCTCACCAAATCATCCATACGGATGAACTACCATATATATGTGCATACTGTGGCAAGAGTTTTCGTTTTAAAACAATATTAAACCAACATGTCCGGCAACACACCGGTGTCAAGCCATATAACTGTGGTTTCTGCCAGCGAGACTTTACAAATTGGCCAAACTACAATAAACACATGAAGAGACGTCACGGTATGGATATGGCTAAGAAAAAGCATACCCCAGAAGGTGTATACCCGATCAATCCGGCTACAGGTGAGGTTATAATTTTACCAGAGAGTACAGATACGCAGGAATGGAAGAAGGAGATGATGAGGCAGCGTAGGCCAGGGAGGCCTAAGCAGAATGTAGAAGTCCTAAATTGTAAGAGCGAAGTTATATCTATAAATACCGATAGTCCAAGCCAATAGCAGGAACAGATGGGTCAATCCATAGAGACAATGGATCACTGGAGATCTGTTGCATGCAAGTTTGCATGTTTAAATTACCTATGTAATTTGATGCAACAAAAACCATTAGAACTAATTTACTTTTTTAGGCAAAATTGTGCACACTGAAATTATATCTTGTTTTTTTATTAAACCTAAATTTGAATGGAGGCAAAATTATTTCTAAAAGTCTTGGCCAGAGCTTTTAATACAATAAAAGTCTATAGTTAGTTAACCCCTCGTATGCTTAGGCAGGATCGGTGCTCAAAATTTGGATATCTTTTTGTATTTTTTTTAAGCTTAATTTTATGGACTACTTATATCATAATCAGAAGAGACTAGAACTTGGTACTTTTTTGACCTCCCGCATACAAGGGGTTAAGGCTCTTGTGTGATAGTTAAAGTAATACTTTACAAATCAACTTTTAACAGTTGCCATAGATGTATTATTTTGTAGTTTTTAAATAATGCTTCGTAAGGTATACATTATATTTATTAACATTGATTATTATAACAACACCACTCCTGCATTTTCATGAGACATAACCAGTGATCGAAAGGACTGGACATAACTATAGGTTTTAATGGAGTGAATGTATTTGGCCAAGGGTTAGTAATTGTTCTATCATAATATTCATAATATTCATAATAATGCACAAATAACTTGTTAATAACAAAGCTAGGGTAGGTTTAGCTGAGTCCAGAGCCATGAATTTTTAAATAATCATTATGTTTTATTGTTTTGTGTATTGTGTTAGTAATTTATTTTTTATGGATAGTTAGGTTGTTACTGCCATTACTTTGTGTTAGTCAATGAAAGCATTTTTATTTTATTTTATTTATCCTGTGCAGACGTCCATGCATAGCGGCCATTTTTTATAACACCTCTGGACTCAAAATTTGTTTTTTTTTTAAAGCTGTTTAATAAGATCTAATTAAATAATAAAGCTTTTCACTTTTATAACATTAAATAGATAATAAATTATAATATTGCAGCATTGTAGAATAGAGAGTTATACAATTTATGCTGTTACGACGGTTAAAGTATTTTAATATGATTTTTATCAGAAGTATTTTTTTTTGTTGTGGTCCTGTGAATTTAAATATGGTGTCATGCTAAAATTAACACGCACATTTACAGATCTATACAATCTAATACCGCATTTTATAAAAATTATTGGCAATAATATGTGAAAAGACAAAACTGCAAAAGTAAAGTTTAAAAAATACCACTCAGTTTTGGATGTTGTAGTAGACGTTTCTATTTGACTGTACACGATAATTACCTATTTAAATTTCTTTTGTTGTTGTCATTATCAAGAAATTATTGGCAAGAAAATTCCTGATTTGCCTCATGCTATTCCATTTAGTTGTTATATTATTAGAATCCAACTAGAGAGACTATCTTATTAACAAATTAGCATAAATATTTTCATGCCCATTTAATTTCCATGTTTTAACACTTGATAAGAGAAAGCTTGTTTCCCTAAATACTGGAATCTTTAAAGTTTTTAATTTATGAAAAAAAAAATGTATTTGTTTTGTTTCTTTTCAAAATATAATGATCTTGAAATTGTAGTCTAACAAGTTCATGTGGGAGCGCCCCGCGGGGAGAGCGAGGGCGGGGCGAGGGCTGCGGGTTCCGTTAAGCAAACACATTGGGCTTACTGACCGCCCTCCAACATTGTAAAAAAAACGTTTTCAACAGAATACAAAGACAGATTCGATTGTATAAACTTTAAATTTAAATATTTACACTTTTCACATTCCTTTTTTTGTGACAAACAACAAAACACAAAAATAATGTAGTCCCTCGATGAAAGAAAATGGCTGTTTTTTATACCCTCGGTAATGGAAGCCAAATTCGCGGTAATAGAATCACAGCCTGCTGATTACCACGCTAATAGATGGATTCAATAATTATTTTGCAATATATAATAAAGTAAAATGAATCCAACAAGTTACGACGCTAAAAGTTCAATAAACACTCTCAAATAAAAAAAAAAAATTCGGTCGCTAAGGAGCTTTGAGCCCCTTAATTTTTTGGACTTATTTGAAAACTTCCTTAAGTACCACGGTAATAGGCGCGTTTACCTTAGTCATCCGTGAAACCAATAGGAAAGTGGTATAAGGATGTGGCCCAAGTCGCGTGTTGGTGCTATTATAGACACGCTGCCTTCATCACATCAAGGCCAAAATTGACAAATTATCTTAAACGGCAACTATTAATCAATTTGAATTAATGTTAAGATATTATTAGTAACCATCTTATCCATTAACCAACCGCCAAGCAACAATGTTCGTATTGTTGTGTTCCGGTGTGGGGATAAGACAACCGGTGAAATTGCATAGAGGCATTCCATCTTAGTCCTCAGGGTTGGCAACGCATTTGAGGTGTTAGGATTATGGTCTTGAGAATTCAAATGTCTATGGGTCTCAGATTCCACTTAGCATCAGGTGGCCTGAGTGTTTGTGTGCCTTATACTTATTATTAAAAAAAACTGCCAGCTGCAGCATTTTACTTGCTCAGCATGAAGTGAAGCAGGCCTTATCATTTTAAATCCCACAGTCGCCACATCATCCAAGTAAAGAAAGAGTCAAAAACCAAAAAAAAAGGTTGGTCATAACTCATAAGTCATAACCATCACGCTCGATGTCTTAATTTGTGGGTAGCTAAATAATAGCTTTATAGTCCTAGATGAACTCCGATCAAAAAGGTTAAACTATACTTAAGAGGACTATGAAGCAAAAAATTTCATCATTTAAACGTTATCCAATTTTAACGACTTTTGAATGTTTTGTAGATATTATGAAAAACTAGGTCTGTACGTTTTCCTTTCCAAGTAAATATTAATAGTAAGGTTTTTTTTTAAAAAAAAAGCAAGCGATAACGTACAGACCTAGTTTTTCATAATATATACAAAATATTAAAAAATCGTTAAAATTGGATACCGTATAACCATAATTTTTTGAACGGTTCCCAAGCCCTGCCGACGAACTTGTTGACTTTAGTTGTGTTGTGTTTGATCTTAAATTGATAAATAAATAAACAACAGGTTATTTTTGTGTTAATTTTATCTGTCTTTAGTATTTAGGGAATTAAGGGTAATTTTAATTAATGCTCGTGCCATGTTATGTTTTAGGGTGCACGGTTAATTGTTACGATTGAGAGACGCGGCGAAACGTAAGAAAGAATCGGCAATGTTGATTTGTTAGTAAACTAAAGTAGAATTCAGAATTGGCAACTTGGCATTTGTGCTCTTCAAGTTCAAGTTCAATTTTTATATTATATGGCTACTGTCCAGTGGGACAATTCTGCCAGTGTCAAGGTTAGAAGATTTGTGCTCTTCATTGCTTTGAGAGTTATGTACAAATAGACAAATGAGACTTGAATGAGGAAGTTATGTATGTTGATCTGACAGGCCTAAACTAAATCAGCCAGCGGAATGTTCGTCTGTGTTAGTTTTTGTTATAGCTGGTTAATACGTTACCAAAAAAAGTTAACTTCGTTAAACGTTAAGTCGTTAATCCGTTAACACGTAATAAATATTGAATTGTTTATATCGTTGCGTTAGTGATTTACTTATAAAATCTGCTGGTTTGGGTTCTGGAAGTTAACAGGTTAAGAACCAAAAAGGACGTGTGTACTTAATTTAGTCGGCTGCCATAATGTAGATATTCCTCTTCATGAGCATGACTATCTTGTTAACGCATTAACGAGTTAATCCACAGCTATCTATGGTTTTGGCTTAGTTTTTTAGTTTATGGTTTTTGTGTAGTAGACCAAAGTTTTGTGCATCTCGTGTCTTTAGATCCCTCTCTGAACTCAGGATTCTAACCTAGAATTCAAAATTCAGTCCTAGAATCCTTCGCTTGCTCGGGATTCAAAATGAACACTCAGCAAAAACCAACTTTGCTTACTTACTTACGTATTACTGCGTCTCTATCAACGAACCGTCCGTGTACCTCTGTAGCCATTATTCGTTAGGCACAATTTAAATATAATTGTTGTCAATAAATAAATGTATTTTTTAACTCTCTGTTTTATTACTGTCCAGCGGCTTGATTCTACTTGTAAATTATACGTTGACGTGTTATCGTACTGTTTTTAACCCGGCCGCCATTACTGTCAACTAAATAAGAGCTATCGTAACGTTGACAATACAGAGTAGCTTAGATTAGAACCCCAGGAGCGCAGGGGGCACAACTTTTAAAGCTTTTTGGGCACCTATTTAATCTAAGAGCGGGCCCATCTTTTGGATTTGATATGATAAAGGTGTTAGAATATCAAATCGTGGGACCCCTCGTACATAAAATCGCTGCACATATGATTATAAAAGTTAGTAGTTTTTCGTCGGTGAGCTTCAAAAATCGCCCCCCTGTCCTGTGATTTGTAATCACGTTGTCGAAAACTGCTAAAGATTTTGATAAAAATTGCGGTATACCTAGGGGTTTTTCGGGTCAAAAAGTCTATCCGTCATCTTCGGGAAAATTCGGGTTCCGACGAGAAATGTAGTTCAGAGGTATTTGACATACCTACACAGGGTAATTTTTTTATCAGTGCACAAATTTTAACATATGATTTTATATCGTTAATATAATATATTACGACAGCAAAAGAATTCAAAAAACATTTTTTTTTGTTGTAAATTATCTCCTTCTCGTGTGGACACAAAGTCACACTAGAAATGATGACATGGGTTGTCAAGCTGTAGGTATGCGATACACTGTATTGATATTCGAAATTTGAAATTTCATGTACAGCTTATCAGACAACAAGCCCCTCTCCTACTGATATTCTAAATTTGAAATTTCATTTATTGACTTACTTAACAACACTCCCCTCTCCTCGCACCCCTGCATCAGAGGGATAGGGGGCTGGTGTGACTACGAGTTTGACCCCGTCATGGGATTTTCGTGCCGGGGACGGGACGATCCATAAGTACATTTTGTATAGGCACGGTTGCGGCATATGACGTCGTTGGCGTCAGGGGCACAAAAAGTAGCAGGCGGCCGTGGCGGTCAAAAGGTTAAAGATAAGGTAAGGTCTTTGCAATGATTTATACACTAAATCATTATTTTCATATAAAATTCAAGACGAAATAACTATTCATTATACGTATATTTTTAATAAAAATACACTCGTTGAATATTTGAGGTTATGTGTCAAACAGTACTATTTTTTTTTACATATTTTGTTATTTCTATTGCCCCCGACTTTACAAAGGTGGGTACGAATTAGAGCAGCCTCGGGTTGAGGCACGCACGGCTCACCTATTTTGCTCAAATTCGTACGCGCTCATGAGCTGGGGGTGATTCTCTCAACAGAGCGCTGCGTCGATCTTATAGGTGAAGTTTTATCCGGCAAGTTTAGCGCGTGCCTTCTTAGGTAGGCAGCTTTATACGACACTGAACTCGACTCACCTGCCACCTGCCTAATTGAGAAGGCACGCGCTAAAATGTGTTTTGTACGCTCCGACGGGACTTCTTAAACTTGCCGGATGAAACTTCACCTTTAAGATCGACGCAGCGCTGTGTTGAGAGAATCACCACCCAGTGCGCGAGCAGC
Organism: Acleris holmiana; assembly: GCA_949316455.1. Classification (NCBI taxonomy): domain Eukaryota; kingdom Metazoa; phylum Arthropoda; class Insecta; order Lepidoptera; family Tortricidae; genus Acleris; species Acleris holmiana. The sequence continues at coordinate 11,398,787 of OX438788.1, forward strand.
GCGCGGCGAGCCGCCGAGAGTCAATTTCTTGACCGTGCTCAAAGGCGCCTCGGTGTGCGTGCCTCGCGTAACATGGACGTGTATCCAAGTGTGCCGCGGGCAGAACGACAAGCTCTAACTTGTCTGTGGGCGAGGCGCGTATAAATTTGATAAAGTTGCTGAGCCGCTCCACCACCGAGGCGATTTAGACTTCTTTCTGTTAATAATTCGGTGAATTATGATAAACGCAGCCGCTGCTGTCATCGTGTCCGACGCCATTGTAAACGACGCACAATGTCGGCTCGCAGCGAGCACGCTGCCTCACCCGGGCATGTTTATGTGCAACAATTTGGCTCGCGAGCACTCGCCGCGCGGGGCTAGCATGCCTCAGGCTGAGTCGCTCAGATTCGTACCCAGCTCAAGAGGAACGACGCTAGCGCATATCACTTGTTTAGCTTGGTTGTGTACAAAAAAGTTTGCATGATATCATAAACCGTCATTACTGGAGCGGCACCCCAAGGAGAAAGAAATAAAACAAGTTTTTGGTCAATTATTAAATTTTCCTCGTGTAAATCTTAATAACTATAAATAAATATAACAATGTGCTATAACTAATATTACAACTATCCGCCATTGTAATTATTGCATCGAATAGCCTTAATTAATAATTAAAATACATTCAAATTACTTAATCTTACAATACTGGACAAATTTCTGCGCGAACGCAATTATAAAAATAAAACATGTAAAGTATGCTCGGTAGAGGACGCCACTGTCAGTCGTTTTAATAGTGAGCCGGCATAATGGTTAGAAATTATGAAAATAGAAATGTTGCCTTTATATTTTTCTTGCTTAGGAATTTTAAATTTAAATATCAGAATAGAATAGAATAGAAACATTTATTCGACGATCACAAGAAAAAAAAACAGTTCAAAGATTACACATAATAAAAATAATGGCAACCAACTCCATATTAAAAAAAAAAAAAAAATTGAAAAGAAAACAATTATAGCACAGTGTTGCCATGAGTGGTCCTGTGATGTCGAAAATGACACTATTTCATGTTTTATTTTACGGCCTTGTGCAAATATATATAACTATTGCAGATTGAAGTTCACACTGGCACCGTGGGGCAGTAGTACCAAACGCGGCTTACTGCACTGCAAATGTGCATACCTACTAAGGTATACACATTTTTTTACCAATAGAGTATAAAATGCTTCGACTGCTACATAGCCGCCTTCTTTGGCTATCACTATCACGACAGCGTGACGTCACGTGTGTGCGCCAATTTTGTCTTAGCCTCCTGAGACCCAATGAGCCTTAGGAAGTAGGTATACAGGGTGTCTCATTGAAATCGGTCAGTATGGGAAATTCTGAAACTATAACACATACGAAGATCTGTTCTTACCAACCATGACATCGATTTTCATGAGAAGAAAAACTGCATTCATACATTTATAAAAAAACCTGTAGGTACTCAGCTCGGGAATCGAACCTGGTTGTTTTGATAAAAATAAACTTACACTATTTCTATTTAGATATCGATTGTGTAGGTGTTGAGGGGATGTGGACGTGACGTGCCCCTTTTAGTATCGTTTATAACTCGGCCGCCATCACTGACAAGTGCGAGTACATAAGAGTTATCAATAGACCCCGCTATCGGAGGTGCAAATTGGTAGCTGTCAAGTTCTTAGGGATGAGTAAAAATATCTATGATTTCGATATCGATATTCTTACTTTTTCTGTACAACTAGTTTTATATGTTTGTACCTATACCATTTTTTGACTACAATTTAACAACTTTTTTGGGATCCATGATTAAAAATGAATAGATAAGATATTGGGTTTATTGTTAAATATATCATGACTGCACTAGGTTACTGCAGAGAAACTGGAAAGAAAACCGATCGTTCATTAAGAATAAGATAATCAATATCCCTTTTGGTGGACATAAAAGAGAGATTGATTGATTTTTTTAAATTTAAATCATTTATGAATGGTTCGTGCTATGAAGATAACGATAATTTGTTAGTAATGATGAAAGATTGAAGATTTTTATTTATAGTAATGAAAAATATGTAGCACATTCATTTAGTAATTATATAGTCCTGTTTTATAAAATAAACAAGTTTAATTAAAGTTCTAGACCCTCATTATGGTAAAGAAAAAATATCGACATATTGCTATAATTATATATTTCAAAATAATTTTAACGCATCCCTAAGAACTTGATAGCTACCAATTTGCACCTCCGATAGCGGGGTCTAGTTATCAATCCACGTCGAAGATATCGTTATTATCGTGTAGCATCTTGGCCCTAGATTACTGTTACCAATAAGCTTGGGCCTCTATTCTTATACGTTAAAACGATATCGCGTTTGATATGTTTTAGAATCGTTTATAACTTGGCCGCCATTACTGTCAACGGAAACACTTCAAAGGCAATATTGTAGTCTCGTGTAGAATATCAGCCATATCGTGTTGACAGATCTAACTCAACCCCGGGCAGTGCTCGTCGACGTCACCATCCCGCATGAAGAGAACCACGTGAAGGCTGAGAAGGACAAGCTCAGTAAGTACCTTGACTTGGCTCACGAGGTGACCGCCATGTCCACGTACTAAAGGCCACCATAGACGGGGCAATTATCGTAACGATTCGTCGTTGGATCGTGACGTATGGACGATGGATTGTACGTGTGCGGCAATGTAGCATCCAAATTTCCATCGAAATATGGATTGTCATGATATCGTTTCAGATTGATTGTAACGAATGATTTTTCTTTATATGGCGGTCGTAAGGAGAGCCCGGAATGTTGGTAGCAATTTTGAGCTGTCGTAGGGACTTCTCGTTTATCGACTTCCGATTTACATATTTTATCGATACATTATAGAACACAACACTACATATCAACGAAGATTAAAAGTAAAGGTAAACAACAGGCGGCCTTATCGCTAAAGAGCGATCTGTTTTGGATAAGTTTTGAGTGGCTGAAAATGTTACATGTTTTCAATTTGTTCTCGAAGGAAATTGCAATAAGAATTGTTAACGAGTGATTGACATAGACACATATGCAGATAAAACTACTAATCAAAGGTCATCCATCAGATTAAAGGCTAGTACCTACGAATACGAGTAAATAACATGATATAATTAGGCTCGATATTCATTCTCGTTGCAATTTCTTTCGAAAATTGTGTAAAAGGCATAAGAAATCCACGAATATTTATAAGAAACAATAAAATATTATTATTTTAATACTATTTATAATTTCCTAAAGGTTGGTACCCAAAGGTTATCTCGAAGAGATCGCTCATTCGCGATAAGACTGCATGTTGTTTACTTCTACTCTTAATCATATTTTAAAAGATGAATTCTGTATTTATCGATATACATATGTATATCGGAAGTCGATAGACGAGAAGCCTCTATGGCAGCTCAAAAGTGCTACGAAAATTCCGGCCTCTGAAAATTAGTGTCAATCTCAAGGGAAAACGCAATGTTTGAAATTAGTTCACTGGCCACAGTGACAATATTTTTCAAATCTTTAAGTAGCCATCCCTTTAGTAATTTATGCGCGCTGATAAATATATAAATTACAGCTATTGTAATTCCAGAACATAATTATGTAACGTAATACAGCATCCCTAAAATCAGCCTATATAACAGGAATTCAGTGTCGAGTTGTACTTTATCACACTTGTGACCCATGATTTAAATTCCTATGTAAAATCTAATTTTGCAACAAAACTAGAAATTGTGACGCAATATAAAACTTTTTAAAAACTTACATTAAGTGTTATTGTGAGTTAATTGTGGCACACTGTATAAACATAGAAGGTTTAGAGCCATTGGTATTTAAAGCATGTTTGTGGCGATACTAACGACATCTTGTCGTGAGTATTAACACTAAGCAACCCCATCTTGTGTCAACTAGCGAAAGTTGTGTTCTAAAATTAATTAATTAATTTATTTATTTATTTATTTAGGGGTACTTATGTATTTTAAGGATGTGAAAAATACACTCTACAGCACCAAGTGGTACAGTGTCATTTAAGTTTATTCTATTAAGTAACTGATGGCAATGACTCCCTAATTCAGGCAGAGCAAACCTTTTAGGGTGCATTACCACTGAAGCAGAGTTTTGATTTCTCTACAATATGATTGGTCATTTTCTCTGCTCCACACATCCAACCAGACTTGGCTTGAATCCTTGACCTTTTCAACGCCATTGACGGATTTATCCACATCACTGGTTCAACACCAAAGACGGATATATCCGTCATGGTTGACAGCGCAACATAGACCTCAGTAGCTATGAGGCAAGGTTGACATTAGCTCTGGTTTCAAGTTGTATTCGCGTGTGAGTGGTCTGTTGCATTTGACATAGAGTTGAAAAGGTTAAAACATTCCTATATGTGCTATCAGTGCTACGAACCAAGGACATCAATGTTTCAAGTTATGGAAATGTGATAACTTAATTCCAAGCTATTTTTTTTATATTTAAGTGTGAACATGACATATCAGGAACATTACTCAATCAACCTCTTCCTTTTTAATAATTTTCTTCTTCCCTCTCTTTCCTGGTATCATTATCTTGTTCTTCCATTCATCCATGCTAGGATCCTGGACTTGAACAATTTGTCCTGTCTCAGGGTTGATTGGGAACACACCTTCCGGAGTGATTTTTTTCTTAGAAGTGTCTGTACCGTGTCTTCGTTTCATATGTTTGTTGTAATTTGACCAGTTAGCAAACTCCATACCGCATTGATTGCAAGAGTAAGGTTTAGCACCAGTGTGTTGTCTCTCGTGGTTCTTTAAAATCTGCTTAAACCTAAACGCTTTATTACAATATTGACAGATGTGAGGCATAGCATCCGTGTGAATTATCTTATGAGCATTTAATTGATACTGCAACCTAAAGCATCTCCCGCATTGTTCACAACTGAATGGCTTTACACCAGAATGCATTTCCACATGTCTCCGTAACATATTCGGAAATAAGAAAGTCTTATTACATATCCTACAGATGTGGGGACGAATTTTATCATGGGACATTATATGAGAAGTCAAAGTTCCTTTACTAAAGAATGTTTTGCCGCAGCGCTCACAAGTGTAGTCTCTTTTCCGATCAGATCTGTGTAGTTTAATATGATCACGTAAACTATTCGGATTTTTGTAGACTTTCTGGCAAATATTACAAGTTAGATCTGCTATAGTGATGGGCGTACCTCGTTTTCTTCTTGGTTTGCGTTTAGGCTTGGTCGAGTTGTAATCTTGTAGGTGTTGTTGCAAGGCTTCTTCATTTTTAAGTATTTCCCCACATGCGGGGCAAGGCAGTTGAGACTTCTGAAAGTGCTGGTTGATGTGCGCAGGGAAATCTCCCACAGCTATTGGAGATTCACAGTAGTAGCAATGATTCCTGGAAAAGAATTATATCGAATGAGAAACTAACTTCTTTACCCCTTTGACACCACAGACACAATGTAAGTGTCATTCATTGCGTGAAGTTTTATTATTGCCATTATTAAGTTGTCTGCATGATAACACAGCAAGTGATCAGGTCACTCAACCGGGGCCAAAATATGACTATCAATTTGTAATTCTATGAACTAAGCATACTTACATAAGGCTTATCCGGTGTTTAGTAACATGTTGAACAAATAACATAAAACCATTATTTCCATATGTCTTACAGTCAACGCACATCAACGCAGAGCACTTCCTGTGAACAACCTTTGAGTGCTTCCTCAGTGTTGCCATGTCCTGGAACTCCATATTACAGTGCGAACACAACCACGGATAATCTTTCCATGTTATAATCTCTTTTTTGTCAACATCGGACATTTCTTTTGCATACATAGTTACGTCGGAGGTTAAAGATGCCCCACACATTGCCGCATCAATGATATCTTGCACGTTAAGGGTGTCATCGTAGTTTGGAGGGCTAGGGCTTCGTCCTGTACTAACAATATCATCAGAAGTACCATAACAATCTAGTTCTTCTTTTGGTTCGACTTTTACATGTATGTCTAAACCCTTTGCTTTAACAAAATGATGATATGTAGAGGTGGAAGAACTCTCTACTTTAATGTTAGACTCGTTTCCTTCTACGATTAGATCGTCGAAAGATAACTTGTCATTAGTCAAATCAAACTTGGAGGCTTTGTTGTAAGAAAAAAGGTTTAAAATCAATTCTTGTGCATTCTTTACCTTGCTTAAGAACTGATACGCATTATTCAATGAATCAAAGCATACAAAGCAAATGTTTTTAGGCAGGTTACTGTCTGTAATATCGATGTATACAGCATTTAGAAAGGATAACATGGAAACAGTAGCTTCACATTTTTCGGAGTCCATCGTAAGGTTAAGAAGCTTGTCCGAGTCCCTTGGCTCCGCGCAAAAGCGGCAATATGTTTCTACTTTATCCATTATTTAACATTGTTTCTTCGGAATAACAAAAAAAAACGGAATAATCCGCTAAAATCCGCTTAAGAATTTACGAAACAAACGAGCACAGATAAGATAAAGCACACCTGTCCTACTCTAAACACAGAATTCACATTAACTGTCACGTAGATATACGTTTAAAATCAAACCTCAAACAGCTAAACAGAATGGAATGCATATCAAAAAGAAAGAAAATAACTGAAAATACTATTCAAGTCAAGGTCTGTTCCGTAAAGCGTTCTGCCCAGATTTCTTTGGGTATTTGTCAAGAAGCTTATATAATGACACTGGAGATTGCAAGGCGAACAATGCCTTGAAGCGAAGAAAAGTTACCTTGAATGACGTTGCTTATGATTTTAATTTTTTTCCTTTCTCAAAAACTCAAGATCACGCTAATAAAAGGGACATAAAACATAAGCGACGTCATTCACGGTCAATTTTCTTCACTTCAAGGCGTTGTTCACCGTGCAATCTCTAGTGTTAAATATAATCTTCTTCGTATAAATTTGTTCCTAGAACATAATGTCCCGGTTGCGTCGGTGCCCGAGGTGTGTACTAGAACCATACAGACGTGTGTGTAATGAGTAACGTGTTTATTACTCAAAACCACTTTTTGCCTGCTAGTCCTAAAAATAATATTGCTAATGTGAGTAAGATTGCAGACGGATAGCAGGCAAAATAGAAATGGCCCTATTTTTTACAGTCATTATAGCGTACACCGGAACGACAAAGGAAAATCTGGAAGAGTAAACATAATAAAGTGAAAAAAAAAAAAACTGTCAAAGTGAGAATATTTAAAAATTGACAACAATCTTGTTTTGAGTTTTTGAGTGCGATATGTTGTTTATTTACGCCAGAGTTACACAAAAATAATAAAAATTACATATTTATAAGCAACAATGAGTGCTACTTTACCAATCTACTGCAGATTCTGTGCCGAGCAAAAGTTACCACACGAGTTAATCGATCTTACATCCGACCAGCGCGCTCGCAATGCTATTGTGGAAAAGCTAACTATTTTCAAGTCGCATTCTATAGATTTTTGTGTTAAGACTCTCCCAGAGACTGTGTGCGTACGATGCATCCGAGCTTTAGACTCCACGTACGAATTTTTCACTAAAATCAATGCTTCCCAGGTCGTCCTTACAGATTTACTTTCGTCTATTTTAAAAGTTGGTAATAAAAACACTATTGATATTTTTAATAGTCCGGAGACCGCAGACGTGAAAATTACTTACGAATATCCCGTTGCCGCAGAAATAGATAATAAATCTGACTTTGAAGTCAGTTTTGGTGATGTAAAGAAGGTATTTGAGTCCCCTGTGACTTGGTCCAGTTATTCATGGGTTTGTAAACATTGTAACCACCAGGCTCAGAGTCTGAGTGCTTTACGAGGGCACAGTAAGGAATACCATGGAGTTTGTTTCGCATTGAAATGCATAGATTGTGCATATGATTTTGTTGTTGATTACAAAGGATTCATAGAGCATGTTAGGGGACATAGAAGTGAATTAAAGTAAGTGTAGTGTTTAGTTAAAATCATAAACCTTAGTTATGTTTATTTCAAATAAGGAGAAACTATCTTGTAGTTGACACATGAACTTTATTTCATTATAATAAAGGTGATAATTCCTACGAAGGAACTGTTTGGCCTAGCAGTTGCCAGGTAGAGAATGCCTTATTGTATTAAGTCCGCCATTTCCAAACAGCTGTGTAAAGAGTAATTGCTCAAAAGATTGTAAAAGGTCAAACGTTTATTTGAAAGGGTAGTTGCATTATATTCCGGTCTGCTATATGCCACTGTTGAAATCCAATTTTATAGTTCCATTTGAAGGGTACACGCAAAGAACATGCCTATTCTGTCCCCATACGAAAGAAAGCAGCTATCAGTTGTAGGAATCGTATTGTAAAAGAAACCATGTGTACTATAATACAGACTTGAGAATTCTTCAACTATCTTAGTGCAAATGGCCGCCTCGTTTTTTATGACGGCAGTATTATCTTAGTAACTTAGGCCAGTATTAATAAACTGATCTCGGTTTAAATGCCCGTCTCAAGATACGTCAAAAAAAACAGTTTTATATGGTTTGACGTTTACTTTGATGTATATTGAGATGGGTATTTAAACCGAGACGAGTTTATTATTACGACCATTAGAGTTACCATGATTAGGAAGTTAGGAACCATGTAATTTTTATGTTACTTTCGAGTCCAGGTTTTTTACCCGTAACTGTTAAGTAATAGTTAATTGTGAACTCTAAATTTCAAGATTATTTATTTATCTCTTTATTTCAGACAGTAGTCCATAGATTTACACAATTGTCAGGTAATTACACTAAACATTACACATTAAATTAAAATATTGACTTAAATTAGATTTCAATATAAAAACACATATTCTACTCAAGTGAGCAGAGCTGTAGAAGAATTAAATAGTTCACAATACATATGAGCACTTGATCCTACTGGCTATCATGCTCCTTATGCTGTTGGCGCCGCCCCACACCCTGCGCACCAGGGATGCGCTGCGCTTGCGCACCGTGACCTGGAACCAATCCACCAGTAAAGGAAACATCCCGAGGTGCTACAGTATCGGGGCAGCCCCTGTAACCTGCATGCATTGTTAAATTGCATGCGCAGAGCATTGTAAAGTCTCTGAGTGAAATCGGCCCACAGGCTACTTGTACTTGTATGAAGCTTGCAGCAAGCTCTAAACAGTGACCTTGACCTCAATGGAGCATTTAGCGAACCTGCGGGCGATCATTTTAGCTCTTACTGATAATGTCTGCGTTCACACTCGATATCTGCACTGTCCTTAAGGTTGGAGTCACCAGCCCCCTATTTCACCATCTTGACAACGACACGTGACAGGTGACAATTCGGTGTACATTGCATAGTTAATAGGCACGCTGATACATCACTGGGTTTCTTGTAAGCTGCGACATGTACACTATAATGTCACCTGTCACCTGTCATTGTCGGATTGGTGAAATAGGGGGCAGATGTGCAAAGCTCGGTCCACATTTGTAGCATTTTGTCGTATCGTAGGTATCTCCGTCGCGTATCATGATCGTTAGTGTGGACGCAAAAAGATCGCGATCTTGCTACGCGACGTATCGATCGCCCGCGATCCATCTTGCTACGCGTTTATTAAATACTCCACACACTCATCAAGGTTGTTAAGTATGGACGTGTTTGATACTCTACAGGGTATTTTTTTTATCAGTGCACAAATTTTAGCATATGATTTTGTATCGTTAATATAATGTATTACGACAATAAAACGAGTTCAAAAATATTTTTTTTTGTTGCAAATTATGTGTGGACACAAAGTCACACTAGAAATGATGACATGGGTTATCAAGCTGGGCCTCTTTTCTACAGCGTTATAACGAATCGTTTATGTCACAGTCGCTATTATTGTAAATGACATAACAGCTATAAAATCGTTGACAATACGGAAACACGTCAAATACGATATCGTTATTACCGTGCAGAATCCCAGCCCTGTAGGTATGCGATACACTGTATTGAAATTCGAAATTTGAAATTTCATGTACAGCTTATCAGACAACAAGCCCCTCTCCTACTGATATTCTAAATTTGAAATATCATTTTTTAACTTACTTAACAACACTCCCCTCCTCGCACCCCTGCATTAGAGGGTCCATGAATATCGTGAAGTTAGTGGAATCATTGAATCGGCAATATCTCTAATACTTTTTAAGCTAGAATAAAAATAACACAACTTTTGTTATTGATTAACAATAGCGAAGCAAATATTAAAATTTGTTCACCTATTTAAAAATCACCCTGTATAATGATTCGCAGTTATGTTTTGATACGTGATACGCCGTGATCCATCTTAAGATTATTTCCTGTACATCACACTACGGCTGGTATGGAGGGACAGATTTTTTTCACGCGATGATGCTAGTGATACCGTATCCTAAAGTGAGCGTCCATACTTAGGATACGCGTGCTCGATACGGCGCGTAGCATGATCGCGATCTTTTTGGGTCTACACTATCGATCATGATCGTGCTACGCGACGGAGATACTATACGCTAAAATGATACAACTGTAGACCTAGCTTTAACAGCGTAACTTTCTCCAGTTGTATACCATTTAATCTGATAGCAGGAACATCCTTTAAATCTTTATTCTTAACCGGACCCACTGACTTCTAGTGTCAATATATTTTAGACCGTGGCTCGCAGCGTACTTTTCGCAAATGCTTTTAGATTTCTTTGCGGCCTTGTTAAGTTACTAACAAGGCCGCAAAGAAATCTCTTAAAAAAAGGGACGACATGTTATTTCCATGTACCATTCATTTACTATGTTGCCTTGCTGACCTGCCTCTATATCACAACATAAAATCTTAAACCATCTGTTGTTTAAATACTATTACTGTATAATTTTCAGCCAGTATTGCCACCACTGCAACATAAAACTAGATGACTCCACGGAACACCTTAAGCTTCACAAGAATCAACCGCAATGCTATTTATGCGGGGAACCGTTTGCTGATGAGTATACGTTGCTTGCTCACTTGACAAAGTATCAGAAAGTACATGAAACGTCTTGGAAGGAATATGACTGGTTGTGTGGACAATGCAACACTAAATTACCGAATCTAGATAGCTTGAGGATTCATGTGAAGGTAGGAAAATTTAATCGAGATTTTGAAACCGTATATTCATACGTCTTAAATTATTGTTACGTCGTAGTTAACCGATAGATGCACGAATACACCGATAATCGCTCGGTTTACTTTCGTTCGCACTGTTCGCCCTCCAAGTAAATAACGAATAACGAGCGCTTCGCCTTTTATAATCATAAATCTCATAATTCCCGAATGTTCCAAAATGCCTTCTCGAATGACCGATGAACTTTGACCCGCCGAGGACGTTCTAGAGTTCGTACTGGAATGTTCTACACTTTGCGACCTTGTATTACAATAGCGATGTCCTTGGCCTTGAACTCGATTGACATTAGTCCCCGTTTACTATCGCGACGTCCTTGCCTCACGTGTCTCATTTCTAATCTATCTATACCTAACCTAACCTACGTAACGATGATTTAAAAAGACAAATTACTAGTTATGTTTCTAGTCAGCCAACCTTTCACCATTCGTTTCAGGAGGTGCATAATAAATGTTTCGGGATGCAATGTGCAGATTGCCCGGAGGCTGTGGCAAGTTTTAACGCCTTCGTGGACCACGTCAGAGAGCACAGGCCAAGCTTAAAGTTAGTTGTTATGGTTTGGCTGCATTCACTTAAAAATACAACACTCGTACAATGGTTTTGTTTAACCCTTTTTTGCATGGAGATGGAAATTTCCATCACAATGTAAGCTCTATTTTTTGTTTTTTTTTCATTGCTTTTTTATGCTTATTAATAATCAAAATGGGTTTGAATTCACAACTTTACATTTTCATGCAAAAATCCCATCTCTTGGTTCGTTTTGTTTCTTTTGCTCTCTCGGAGCTTAACATAAGTATGTCCTGTCCATCTCCACCTTAGTTGTAAAACTTAGCATCAAGGCAATAATGATTTTGAAGCTTATTGAATGTTCCTAATTCATAGATTAATTAGTCTTGTATTGTTTTGTATTTAAGGGTTACATTAATTTGTTTTGGCTCATTTTAAAATATGTTCTATTTCAATGACATTTAACTCGCACGATCGTATCATTCAGTGACAGCTTCCTTTAACCTACCGCCAAAACAGCAGTGTTCGTATTGTTGTGATGATAAATGAGAGTTGGCAAGTTTGCAGTCTCAGGATTATAGTCTTACCACCAGGTAGCGTGTGTGTAAGCCATAAAAAATAACATATATTTTTCAGATTTTACTGTCAATATTGCAACTGTAAATTCATAGACGCCCAACACGCAATCATCCATCTATCCGAACACATCAATAATCAATGTGAGAAATGCGGCGAGTCATTCCCACAGCACCAATCTCTCCGCTCTCATAAAAGCAAATATTACCCCAAACGCAAATTTTACAATAAAAAAACAACTCTCACGGAAGAAGACTTGACCTGCGACATATGTTTTAAAGTAGCGAAGAGTCTTAACAATTTGCAAGTGCATAAAACAGTACACACGGACAGAAAGAGAGACTATACATGTGATAGATGTGGCAAAGCGTTTTATACTAAAGGCACGCTGAACACGCATTATGTTATACATGAGGAACCCGAGCCTCAAGTCTGCGAAATTTGTAAAAAGCCGTTTTTGACACTAACGCGGTTAAAGAAACATGTGAAGACGCACTGTGCTGAGAAAAAATTCGAGTGTGATCATTGTCATAAGTGTTTTAGGTATGTATTGAATAAAATAAAATAAATAAATATCGGTTAACAATCTCACACAAATTGACTTAGTCCCGAACTAAGCTCAGGGCTTGTTCAGTGAAATGCATACATATCTATACAGCTATGGGTAAGGACCAAATAGTTGGACCATAGTTAAGCGTAGTTAACCATACAAACAACAAAAGTAAAAAAAAGTTCTGTTGTGACACGAAAATTATCCCTACAAATGTATGGCTAATTTGCGTGTCACAACGGAAAAGTTTCAAAGAAAATTTAATTGATTGAGTTAGCTTGGCCAACTTTTTGGTCCTTACCCCTATCGCGTCAAATATACATGTACATGGATGGCATTAGCAATGAAATAGAGGCGTGTAGATATTTTTTGACATCTTGGGAATGTGTATTTATACTCTGACTGTACCATGGGTATGGGTACCTACTAGAAAACGATAAACAGACGTATATAGAGAAATGAATACTTAAATTCATAGAAAACATCCAAGACTCGCTCGCAAATATTTGTACGATGAGTACAAATATTTGCCCAAACCGTGAATCGAACCCGGGACCGCTAAATTCGTAGGCGGGGTCACTACCAACTACAGTAGAATCCGTTTATTATGACATCGAAAGGAATTGACAAACACGTCATAATAAGCGGACGTCATACAAAACGTTTTGTGAAATGAAAAACCTTTTTTAAAAATCATTGAGATTGTCGAATGACCCACGCCAAATTCCTTTGCGAGACATGAGTTAGATTCTCCATTTTCTAATCTGCATATTACTGCACCTTTCTCTTCAATTGTAAATGCTTTACGTCGTTGAGATGACATTTTTTTCACAGTAACAAACAAAAAACAATGCGTGACCTTCAAGCGTCAATTACTCACTGAGATTCAAAACAAAAACATTACCGGAGGTGTAAAGAATCATGTCGGTCATTATAACCGGACATAATTTATTAAAAATGGGTCATAATAAGCGACATGTCACTGTAAGGAAAGTCATTATATCCGACTTTTTTATAAAGAATTTTATATGAAAACCAAACTTCGTGGTGTAATTACGTCATAATAACCGGTTGGTCAATATAGGCGGAGTCATAATAAACGGATTCTACTGTAAATTAAACACGTCGTCCAAATGCTTGATCGGTTATCATTATTATTTTTTGAATTTTTTTAGGGCTTCGTATACAAAGGGGACTCTATTACTAAGCCCTTGCTGTCTGACCGTTATTAGTCCGTCCATTTAAATAACTGTATCTTTGGAACCGTAATATAGGAGGTTGATTTTTACACAACATGTGTTGGGCTCCCTTCGGGCACGGAACCTTAAAAGACAATAAAGTGGGTAACGAAAAACGTTTTCACAAGCTTTTATTTAACTTGCACTGTTTGTATGGTTGTTCGTTGTGTGGTTCAAAATAGGCAAACCAATTTTAAAGATCGTGTCGGAAGATGGCGACAAAATCTCCGCTATTAACGTAGACCGACCCTGTTGGGGTTAATTAGGTTGCAAAATAAGAACAATCGACAACAGAAGATAGTCCCAAAAAATATTTTTTTGACTAACTTATTTTCAGCTTTATTTTTCTATAGTCAAAACGGCCCAAACCCACAAGCGTGCCATATTTGGTTTGGTTATAGTGCCAACACGGCCCAATCTTTAAGAAATTAATAATAAAAACTGGCAAAGTGCGAGTCGGGCGGTGTTGAACCCTTGGTGGGCGAGTCCAACTTGTACTTGACCTGTTATTATAAAACATCAAGAAATGCGTACAACCTACGTGTAAACTCATTTATCTATTCTATAACATTGTTTCAGGTTGAAATATCAGCTGATGCAGCACATGGTATGCCATTCTGATGAGATGCCATTTTCTTGCCAGTATTGCACAAAAACGTTTAGGCATAGGTTGGTTTTCCTATTTATATTTCCTTATAGGTTATCATCAAAGGCCGGACGATGGATGCAATATGGCGACGAAAGCATAAAATGGATAAGAGTTTTATTAAATTTCGAGTTATAATTATACATACATACACATACATATCTTCACGCCTGTCTCCCAATGGGGTAGGCAGAGACTATGGAACGCCAGGTGCACCGATCCAAACATACAACCTTCGCTTCCTCCACATTCATCAATCTCTTCATGCACGTACGTTGGTTTCGGGTGCTTTTGATTCGGCCCTTATTCAGTACCTCGCGAATCTGATCACTGTACGTCCGTCTAGGACGTCCCCTACTGACATCTCCACTCACTCTCGCTCGCCATATCTCTAGTTATAATTATGTATAAAAATATACGCAGTTTTAGTTATCAGTAGTACATAATTAATTAATAATTAAATAAAGAGCCGTCTCGTTGCCGAGCCCGTGTGGTTGCCGGGTTAGAATAGTGCCACTCTATGTCTTCCCGTGGATGTCGTAAGAGGCGACTAAGGGAATAAGGGCTTGTACACTAATACACTAGTAAACTTCTTGGCCTGATTGTGCAAAATGTGGTTACAGAATTATCAACAAGTCTTTTTAAAGTTGTTGGTATTTCTGTAGCTCTGCCTACCCCACACTGGGAATGAAGGCGTGATGTTATACATATATGTATGTATGTAAAAAGGATTGCATCGACAATATGTTATATTGAAAATGTTATGATTGTTTACTACAGCAATAAATTTATATAACTATTATGCTCTTTTTTAACCATTGTCATATCCATGTTACGTATATCGTTTGACATGATTTTAATGTAAATTGCATCCGTCGTCC
Source organism: Acleris holmiana (assembly GCA_949316455.1). NCBI lineage: Eukaryota > Metazoa > Arthropoda > Insecta > Lepidoptera > Tortricidae > Acleris > Acleris holmiana. Next base: position 11,414,321 of record OX438788.1, read on the forward strand.
GACCGTTAGTTATCATGATCTTAGACTGATTAGCAGACGTAGGAATCCGCGGGGCAAAGTTTTATGACAGGCAAGGATTTCCCATATCGATAAACTCAACTATCGATACTTATTCCGTATACTAGTGATCGCCCCCATAATTGTGTGTATTTTTTTGTAAGTATTGTTCTGAAGACGACTATGAAGTTCACACACGGCTAATTTTAAATAATCGCTTGGGTGTAAAATTGCACTATGGAATAGTTAATAATATTATCTCTATACCAAACCGCTTTAGATATTTAGATAGAAGTAGTTTACCTATTTAGACATTAACTATGAAACAAAACTTGGAGGATAAGTAATGAAGAAAAAACTATGATGCAGAGTAAAGTTTCAAAAATCTGATGCGTAAAGTTTCAAAAATTAACTTAGAAGAGAAATTTTGTTTCACTTATTATTAGGTATTTATTTATTTCATGTAACATAATTGACACATAATTTTGTTAGTAAGAATAGGTACTTAGTTGTATTAACCTAAATCCATATGACACTGGTAGTGGAATGCAGTCCCAATAAAAACCTAAACCCAACAAAACTTGGAGCGATCACTAGTATGTGGAACAAGCATCGATAATTGTTTATCGATATGGGAACTCCTTACCTGTCATAAAATTTTGCCCCGTGGATTCCTACGTCTGCTGATTAGTGATGGTACCTATCCATACAACGCAGATAAACAAGCAATGGTACATATTTGTCTATAATGAACCGTACCAAGTAGATTAGGTGCAAATGCTTTATAGAAGCGAGTATGTTTTATGAAGTACCCTCCTGCATGCCGCATCACAATTGTTTCATTCAAATACAATGTATTGTTTTCACTTCTATCACTCGAAAATGACTATAGCCATGTATAGGCAGAGTAAAGGGTTGCATTTAATCCCTAGGGACTAAAGTGACATTTTAATCCCTAGGGTCTAAACTAAATAATAAATAAATATCAGGGGACAATCTCACACAAATTGGCCTAATCCCAAACTAAGCTCTAGGCTTGTACTATGGGTACTAGACAACGATAAACATACTTAAATATTTATAGAAAACATCCAAGACTCAGGAACAAATATTCGCGCTCATCACACAAAAATCTGCCCTTACCTGGATTTGGACCCAGGACCTCTGGCTTAGGCAGGGTCACTCCCAACTAGGCCAACGTGTCGTAAAGTACTTTTACTTTTTAATTTCCTTATAAAAAGCCTTGGAAAACCACAAACTGCCAGATACAAGTTGTCCTTGTCTTCCGGAAATTATGACTATAGACTATTTGCAATGTTCTAACCCCAAAAACAACTTTGTTCTTGTCTCGTTTTACATTTCACTGACGGGTTGGTAAAAAAGATTTACTCAACAAATTTTCAAAGGTTGTTTAAGTTTTTGTAATAACAATTAAGATTTATTTTTCTCGCAATCGAAGTGAAAAGCAGAGTGCCATAATGACACTCAAAGTTCATCCACACTCGCTTTGCTCGGGAGGATAAATATCTCGTGTTACAATGGCTTACTTTACTCCCTCGTTGAACAATCTACTAATTTGTCAAACAAATGAGGCTAAATTAAAAACGAAATAAGCAGTATGTCAGACTTGACAACACGTTGGCCTAGTTGGGAGTGACCCTGCCTCTGAAGCCAGCGGTCCTGGTCCATGGGGTTCAAATCCCGGTAATGGCAGATATCTGTGTGATGAGCGCGATGTTTTCTATGTATTGAAGTATGTTCATCGGTGTCTAGTAACCATAGTACAAGCCTAGAGCTTAGTTTGGGACTAGGTCAATTTGTGTGAAATTGTCCCCTGATATATTTATATATATTGAATAACCTTCTTTATCACCAGAAATGTCCTGAAAGTCCACCAAAACCAGCACACCGGCGCGCGCCCCTACTCCTGCTCCGGGTGCTCCATGGAGTTCTCGAACTGGTCGAACTGCAACAAGCACATGGTGCGCCGGCACGGCTCCAGCCTCGCGCGGCGCAGGTCCACGCCCGGGGAGCGCGCGGGCCAGCAGGGGCAAGAGGCCCGTGTGAATCATTCATCGATGGGAATACCATCAATTAAACTAATAGAGAACATGCATGAAAATCAAAATTGAGTTTCATTGATACGATTTAGGAGGAAATGTAAAAATAAAACAAATAAAACGCAACACACTAAGTTTTGACCCGTTTAATAAGATTTTATACATAATCGAAACTTGTTAGAATTTTAAAACTGTTTAAGTAGATGGTTTTTATCGGCATCCTCATTTTATTTACGTAATATTTAATTCAACGATATTGGCTTAAACATAATAATTTTAGAAATAAATGCAAATTTCTTTATAAGGTCCCTATAATTTAAACATGGAACAACAGCTGTCACGTCATTCCTGTCGTCCATTTTGTATGGAGTGTTTTTGCAGGGGTCTCAACTGCGACTTTTTAAAGCTTCATATCTTATGAAAAAATTACACGACAATTATTTCGTTTTAATTATTCCTCTCTTAGCACTTTCCACAGTGTAGCAAAAAAAATAAGCATGTTCCCTATTGGTTCATATTTTATGTAGTTACATACATACATAAAATCACGCCTTGATTCCCAGACGGGGGTAGGCTGAGCTACAGAAATACCAACGACTTTAAAAAGACTTATGGATAATTCTGTAACCACAATTTGCTCAAACAAGCCAAGAAGTTTACTAGTGTATTGCCATCGCCTAACAGTACTACAAGCCCTTATTCCTTATTAGTCGCATGTTACGACATTCACGGAATACATGGAGTAGAACTATTCTAACCCAGCAGCCACACGGGTTACTTATGCGTGGATATTACTGAAAATGCATACACCCCTTTCAGATTTTCCAGTCGCCATTGTTTCATCTAAAATTAAATTAAAGGCGTACCGACATCTTTCATGCATATCGCAATCATTCGCGACAATACACAGGTATATTCTATACTTAAAAAGAGGTAGCCAACTACTGTAATTACAATGTACTTATGGAAACTCAATAAATGATTTTGATTTAAAAAAAAACCTTGTTAAATTTTTAAATAATGGGTTTTTTTACCCGTATATATTTTTGATGTGTAGGTAAATATACAAGTCGTCAGTTAAAATGTGGACGGTTGTCCACCGGGTTGTTGATGATATTAAATATGGCCACGTGTCCATCAAATATATATTAAATATGGCCACGTGTCCATCAAATATATATTTTTCAAAGTGTATTAATTCCATGCTATGAAATGAATATGGCAAAGTTTTTGTTACCCGTAAGAAAATGTTATTTATTTATTTTGTGTTATTTTTGTGATTTCAGTCCATTTTTTTTAAATATACAACGTGTTACAAAATAATCCGTAAAAAAGAAATTATAAAAGTAGTGTCAACGCTTATTAAATAACGTCAGTTCAGTATCTTAGGTATACAGTATACTAGGGTTGACACTACTTTCGTAATTTCTTTTTTACGGATTATTTTGTAACCCGTTGTATATTGATATGTCGGTTAAAAGACTCATTTGGTTATTGTTTGTAAATTGTTTTATACGTTAATAAAAAATAAAAAATCATTCGTATTTTATTTCGACGTAATGTGTGTGTTTGTGTGTGCGTGCGTCTATTTCCTTAATGACTCGGTCTTTACATAATCCTACTTTATATTATAAACGCGAAAGTTTATAAGTATGGATGGATGTTTGTTACTCTTTCACGTAAAAACTACTGAATGGATTCTGGTGAAATTTGGAATGCAAACAGCTTATACCTTGGATTAACACTAGGCTACCTTTCGTATCGCTATTCCCTCGGAAACTGATTTATATGCGAACGAAGTCGCGGGAAGTAATAATAAATATAATTGATAATTATTATCTTATCCAAATGGGCATTCTCGGATACATTTACCTTTCTTTTTGATTCATGACGTCAACTAGAGATCGATTCGGTATAATCTTTCGGTTTTAGTTTGAAATACTACCTTGCCATCACAAGACGCCTAAAACTTGACTTTCATAGTACGTTTAATTAAGAAAAATACAATCGAATTGAGAACCATCACCTTTTTTTAAGTCTGCTAAAAATGAAACGGCTCTCGAAGAAATAATATTTTTAATTTCAAGCTTTTTCTACAGTAATAGCCACAGCATAGTAGAAACTACACAAATTGTAGATACTACACCACAAACTATATAGATATACTAACGTATCTTTACACATTTTAAAAGCCACATATAGTATACCTACAAACAACATTTATATTCACACAAGAGTTAAATATGGTGGAGTAAAGCATTGGCTCCGAAAAATAGGTGTTGCTGATAAAATTTCTTTATTTGAATTCCTAGAGTACCTATTTTGCACGTATTTTTGAAATACTTATATATAATGCCTAATGTCTATAACTATAATTTACAAAATATTAGTAATGAAATAAATATCGTTGAAATGTCTGATTTTTTTATTACTACTGGTGAAACATATCGTGCTGCGCCATCTGTTCACAAAAGTTCGTAACACCTACTCTGTGTATTTCTAGCAGAGTCTGTGGCAGAGTTGCTACTCAGTAACAGGGGGCGTTAATTTAAAAAAAAAACCTTGTAACTTTATGTTAAAACCGCGCCATCTCTTAACAAAACTTAAAAACGGGCAAATGAATACTATTATTAAGAAGAAATGCTACTGAGCGATAGATGGCGTTATTATCAATACAATTGCGACCAGGATTAGAATCCTTATAACCATGCTTATATCGTGTTTTTTTAGTACCTTAAAACCTATTTAATTAAGTAAGTAGACACATGACTGGCTATAACTACACTATGCGTCAACGGTTAGTACAGTTAACTTGATATAATACAATAGTGTTACTAACTTGGCACAGGAACATCAATAAATAAATGCAAATTATATCACAGATTTCTACTTACTATTAAAAATGTATGACAATAATTTAGTTCACATTTACATGGATTAAATAATGGTCAAAGTGGTCAAACTATCACAAAACATGGTAACGATAAATACAATACTTAATGATATGATATAAATCATTAATTTCTTATAACTACCAATTCATTAATATATATATAACACAAAGTGTGTTGAATTTAATTTTAACTTCTAACTATTTCTATGTGATATGGCGGAGATACGCGCTATGTTATATACGAATGTATTCGAAACTACTACGCTATTCGACGATAGATGGAGCCATAAACAAACTGTCTATTAGATTAGTCTACATTTTTAAATGCATTGTGCGTATTATTCGAGTATGTCCAGTGCGCGATTTTTTTTTTAATCTAACAAGGAAATCATTACTACTTAAAAATTCAAATTATGTTTCAAGTAGTTTCAATTTGTTCGAACCAATAAAATGTTTTTTATTTTGTAAAATATCTTAAATGAAATACAATATATTTTAAAACAGTATGTTTCAAAGTGTTACGGTTTCAAGATATATTATATAAATTAGATACTAGTCAACAATTTTAATGTGAAATACGACATGTTATTTAATGTTATAAGGTACTTATATATAATATTATATTCAAATGACCTTAGTTTAGTTAACTCTAACGTAAGACTAAGATATGTTAGCTATGTCCTTAACTAATGGAAGACCTTTGTGATATTGTTGTTTATGATAATTCTTGGTTGTACTAATTCTAATCATACATACACACATGCACACACATACATTCATACAGGGAAATTAATCAGATACAATACATTTAAAAGCATTTTTTCGAAAATTTTGTCCTGTTATACATGTGGCAATTGATTTTTATTTAATTAGATATCGATATACCGGGTGTTTCCTGTAAAAGGAGCAATAAATTGAGGGATCGCTTCTCTATAAACGTAACAACATTTGTTCTACAACTTTAAAAAAATATGTAATTTATTATTTAGGATATTTTCGAACTACTAAAATTCAATGTACTCCATCCAATAGTCTAGTTGACATGTACTGTCAGCCTAGCAACTTCGTAGTTTTTGCAATACATTGCTTGCTTAGAAAATATAAATTCATTAATATTTAGTTAGGTAACAATAAGTTATTTTCAAAAGTTGTAGAATAAATGTTGTTACGTTTGTGGTGTGGAAACAATCCCTCAATTTATTGCTCCTGTTACAGGCAACACCCGGTATATGTATAATGTATAAGATATTATTTTTAATATTGCCGGTTTGACAGATTCATAAGGAGTGCTCTTAACCTCTAGCCGTAACCGGTTGAGGATTTTTTTTTTATTCGCTATATGTGTCAGTTTTGAAAGGTTAAAGCTTTATTCAAAATGGCGCATTGGACGCGACTAAACAGCTGCCACCTAACGCGAGGTGCTTTTTATCGCTTCTTCTAATTGGTCGAAACGATATGGAATCGATAGTCCAGTAAGACCAGTATTAAGAGGTCTGGGTTGTCTATCGTATCACTCTCTCTGGCATAACAAATATACTAACATAAGCCAGAGGTAGAGTGACAGCGGTAGGCAGCCGAGTTAGTTATTAGGGTTACGTACCCAAAGGGTAAAAACAGGACCCTACTACTATGACTCCGCTGTCCGTCCGTCCATCCGTCCGTTTGTCACCAGGCTGTATCTCATGACTGATAGCTAGATAGTTGAAATTTTCACAGATCGTGTATTTCTGTTGCCGCTACAACAACAAATACTAAAACAGGAAAAAAATTTAAGGGGCTCCCATACAACAAACGTGTTTTTTTTGCTCGTTTTTGTCCGATATTGATACCGGCACTACGTACACGCTTAAAATATTCACAGAATTTCGTTGTATATTCATAAAAAAAAAAACAAATATTTATGGGGTGCTCCCATGTTATGTTTTGTCGTTTTTGTAGATATTTTTTTTTTTCTTTTTATGTTAAGGAGAAGGCACGCGAGCACTCAGGCCACCTGATGGTAAGTGGAATCTGAGACCCATAGACATTTGAATTCTCAAGACTATAATCCTAAGACCTCAAATGCGTTGCCAACCCTGAGGACTAAGATGGAATGCCTCTATGCTAGTAATTTCACCGGTTGTCTTATCCCCACACCGGAACACAACAATGCGAACATTGTTGCTTGGCGGGTGGTTAATGGATAAGAAGGTGGTAGCGATCCGGACGGACCCTGCACAGGGTCCTACCACCACTAAATAATAACTAATAATAATGGTGCGGAACCCATCGTGCGCGAGTCCGACTCGCACTTGGCCGGTTTTTTATTGTTACCATGACTTGACAAAAGCTCGTGGAGCTAACACAATGCGCTTCTGTTTAGTCCACAACACAAAATAACTCTTTTACCGAACGATTTTCCTCGCGACATGTTTCCCTTATAAGTCAAATTTAATTTTAATTAGAATTAGCATTACCGTAGCTATGTCGCGTGCAGTTCTCATTGTGAATTGAGCTTAATACAGATATGAGTGTGACGTAACGGTTATATTTGCGGCAGGAATTGGCGTGCTGAGTTTAATTGTGAACATTAATTGCAATAACCGCACTTGCTTTAAAAGGTTTAGAGGCGCGCCGCGTTATATATTTTAATTTATTTGTTTGATACAAATCAAAATAATTAATGACTAAATCAACAATATATTTAGGTTCATTACGAAAGATAAGTTTTTCGCTGCATTACGTTTTTTCTCTTAATTCTTTCGTTTGTACAATATTGGACTGAAACCACCAATTTTCTGATTTGCCCAAAGGTCAACTAGCGGAAAATGCAATTAGTATCAAGAACATTTGAACTCAAATTTGTATTTGTAAGCATAAAATGTTGTTATTCAACAAATCAAGTAGAAATATCTCAAGACATTTTTTTTTTAGTAAGACTTGAAAGGTCTTGGACTTTTATTGCTGAGCATATAGGACCTTGTCACAGAAAGGCAAAATTCATTACGACGTAATTTACTTTCTGAGATTTCAGACTGCCATTTTGACATGATTCTTTGGTAGGTTAATATATAAGGATTGTGGACCTTTATCTCCTTTGACTTATACAAAATTAAAATACGTGGTGTTAATATAATAATTACTTACCTATTAAAAGTTAAGTTTTATTAAACATAAAAAACTGAGTACATCGCATGATCCATGCATACATCGACGTTCATACATTTAATACTAGTTTTAATTATTTCTAAGTCATGGAAGACTTTTTTACATAAATACATTACTTATACCGAACATTAATTATAAACAAATGAAAGTTTTTCGTCGTGGGCTGCTGTCAGTATGTAAGTATAATACAGTAGCAAAAGAAATACTTCATGAGAAGTATTATGAAACATAGTTAAGCGGGCTTTAGGTATTTTTTGTTGGGGTTGCTCCTGGTATTTAGTGCCTACTGGCTTTTAAGATAATCATTGTGTAGAAAGAAACCGAGTCAGTTTCGGTTCCGTATCCAAAGGGTTTTAACAGGTTGTTTAAACTAAGCCTCCGCTGTCCGTTTGTCTGTCTGTCTTTCAGACAGCTGCATCTCGTGAACCATAATAGGTAGACAGTTGAAATCTTGACGGAGTGCCGCTTTCACAATAAATGATAAAAATGGAATAAAATTTAAAATCAGAGGGTCCTGTACAACAAATGTGTTTTTTTTTGGCCTGTTTTATTAAGGGGGCTGTAAGTGTCACGTAGCTTTTTGTGTAGTGCTTGCTGTTTATTGTAAATCTATTTATGGTTATATATTATTTATTTCCTGTTACATTGAAAATAAATATATTGACGATTTTAATCTCGTGCTAGTTCTTTTTCTTCCTCACCCTACAACTTATGTGCGGTCTTAAATAGAGCTGATATGGACATTCGTGAATATGCAGCAGAAGTTATTGTTTCACCATAAATAATATACCGAATAAACCGATAACTACACTTTCTGATTAAGTTTTCAGGCTCGTGATCCATAATATGTCTTGTATTTTTAGAGATAATTAAGTGAAGTTTATTTAAAATGCCAGTGGAGTTCGGTTGAATGATCAGGAGTGATATGGCTGTTAATCATCGCGTAAGTAATTTAAACACTTATACTACATCTCAGGAACAAATTAATTGTCTTTGACAGACAAACTAGTAAAATACTTAACAGGTACTTTAATGACTTGACAGTTGGTGAGTTTTATTTGGACAAAATTTCTAAAAGATACTTTAAAACGGTGAGGTTAGCTTAAAAGCATTTTATGCCCAAAGGGTAAACGACCCAGAAATGGGAGCACCGCCAGCAGGGCTGCGTCGAATGATTAATTGCGAAATCAACTACCTAAAGTAACTTTCTTTATGCGGTGTTACAAATTCGTACTTCGTTTAAATTGTTCCCTCGACAACTTGATGTTTTTATTTTACCATCAGCAGACCACTTACAATACAATATTGCAATAATAGTTAAATGAGGAAAATTGTTTTTTTTTTCGTTAACGATTTACGCCTGTACATTTAGATTTAGTTTTTTTTAATGAATGTAATTAATTACATATGGTATTGTTTCACTTTGCAATGCCTACGTGTCAACATTCACTTACATATATGTATATAACAATCCCATTCAGTGCACAGATACAAAAAAACTTTAAATTAAATCGAAATTTTGTGATAGAGTTGTGACTAGAGCGTTTTAAACTCTCTGTTTACGTAGCAAAAGTGGGCAAAAACCTTTTTCTAGGATGGTTTTATAAGTTTCTTCGAGTTAATTAGTAAATGTTGCAAATAATTTGTCTTAAATTTTAAGGCGTTCTGTGTGGTTTTCATATGTCATGAACTTAAGTTAGTTTTTTTTGTCTTTTGTTTTTTTTTATATAAAATAAATTATGCTAGTTTTATTTTAGATTTAAGAACAAACTAATTTGGTAATTTAGTGCTATTCTAAAAGAAAGTAAGAAAATCAGAGCATGTTTACCAAAGTTATACCAAAAAATATCTCAATGACAGATCTTGGTATCTAAAATTGTTGAAATTGATACTAGAAGTTTTTTTAGAAAAACATTGACCTACACACAACAACATCTACTTATGTTTTTTTCTCAATTATTTACGAATTATTAAAATTGAAGAATTTAGGGAGTCAACTTAATGTTTTAATTGACTGGTAGGATTAAAAAACAAAAATGAAAAAAGACAAAAATAAAATGATAAATTTTAATAAAATAAAGTGAACACAACACCTAGTTACATATTACAATTACTTATGAATAAACGCTTTTCACGTTTTTTATTCATATTAATTATTCGTTTATATTGTCCTTCACGCAGTATTTTTATTTTACAATTTAATGATTAAAATCTTAAAATTACCCTTACCAATATTATGTACTACGGAATAACTTGATTATTTCTTATTTAACAAAATATAATTTCAAGCCAAATTGCTTTTAACTATGCGACCATTAATTATAAAGAATATATGTTTGAATATATTTTAATAACACGTCAACGAATATTGGTCATGAAAAACATGTTTTATAATAGATATGTACCTACTAATCTATGATTAAGTACATATTACACTTTTTCTAATTATGTAGCTAGTTTAAATAAAAAACAAAATGAGCTGAAACAGTAGAAAAAATATGCAAGGGCTTTTTATTTTCGGATTAAAATCTTAAAGTTAGATAGGCGTGGCTTTTAGTAATATTAAAAACCAATGGAAGCTTTGATAACTTGTTGACAAATGATACAAGTCTAGTAATAACGCCCATAACTATTCCCAAATTGCCCCTACGTTGCAAACAAAGTCAATAGTAATAAATAATAAGGTACCTTTCTTGGCATTACTCTCCTTTATTTCATCCACGTTAGCGCTAGAACTGTAACAGTAAAATTAAGAATGCGTTGTCTAATTCTTTAATGGTCATTCAGATCCTTAGCTCCTGGTTCCCAAGTGAGCTGTTCAGCGATCCAATTATGATGATACTTTTACTAAAACATCCCCAAAATCCTGCCAGTAAAATCTTGTTTAATTCTTATGTTGCCCCTTGCCCGTAGACGTTCCCAAGTTGCCCCTAAACTGAAAAAGTAAGAATAGCCTGTCGTGTGTGTCTGATTCCGGTTTTGCCCGTAGCGATTCCGGTGTTGCCCGTAGTGATTCCGGTGTTGGTGTTATTGAAAGGGTGTCCGGTCGCAGTTGCAGGCTGCGCCACCGTGGCCTTGCCTGCACTGGGCGTTGCACCAGGCCGTCCATCCCTCTGCGGTGCTCAGCACGCGAGCACCCGCGGTGATGGCAGCCAGCTCCGATGATGTTTGCTCGGAGCAGGCGGGGCAGCCTGCACAGAACATTTTACCATCATCATGTCAATCAAAGGATGTTGGATATAGATTTCGTCATATCTCAGTCTTTGTTCTAATCCTTACTAATAAATACCTAAGTTGACACGACACGGTGGCCTAGTTGGGAGTGACCCTGCCTCCGAAGCCAGCGGTCCTGGGCTCAAATCCCGGTAAGGGCAGATATTTGTGTGATGAGCGCGAATATTTGTTCCCGAGTCTTGGATGTTTTCTATGTATTTAAGTATGCATTTCTCCATATAAGTATGTTTATCGTTGTCTAGTACCCATAGTACAAGCCTAGAGCTTAGTTTGGGACTAGGTCAATCTGTGTGACATTGTCCCCTGATATTTATTTATTTTATTATTATTTTTATTAAGTTAATATAAGGGAAGTCGCCCACAAATTGACCTAGTCCCAACCTAGGCTCTCAAGGCTTGTGCTATGAACTTGGCAACAGAGAAATATATATTTATAATTATATATACGAAACATCCAAGACTCAGGAACAAATACTCGCGCTCATCACACAAATGGCTATTCGCATAGTCTATAAAATATGACAGTATTTTGTTTGCATCTTTAACCCGACTTCACGGTTAAACGCCTAAACCAATCAAAATGAAACAAACAAACACAGATAGTTCACATCCCGGAGATGACCATAGGATTAAAAATCAAACAGTTATTGAGGAAACAGCGATTGTTTGTGCTGTCGGAATCGCAGGCTATACTTACTTAGGCAGATTGTTAGGTTTATTTTTTAATTTATAAAATAAATATCAAATAAATTCGTTACGGGGTTTACGGGGCAAAAAATCGATCTGTTAAATTGACATAACATCACGCCTTTATTCCCAAAGATAAAAGATACAAAAATAAAACTTGTTTAGTCAGTAAGTAGGCCGCACGGGCACTGTTACACGTCAAAACTCTACTGGCGCTTCAAAGAGACCACTGCTGAGCAGAAGCGCCACAAGAAACACAACCGTCAGTCATTTTATAAAAAAATATTGCTTATGACAATTATAGAACTTAACCTAGCATTATATAAATCAATTAATACAATTAAAAAAATATATATATATATCATGCGTAGTTAAGCAGGAAAAAGTGTCGAAACTTCTAATAAACAAGAGCGAATAAATAAAATAATAATAATATTTATTAAATAAAGTTTCGATACGTTCTCCTACAGAAACCGTGTCCCCTAGACTAGATAGGTACAAAGAGAGAGAGAGATCCACGCAGTACTCACCCCCAAGAACATAGTGGTCGGCCAGACAGAAGGATGCGCAGACGTCGCTCCACACCACAGACAGTTTATCTGGACTCCTACAAGAGCACAGCGGGTCACCTGTGAAAGATTCATTGATATCACCATGACTATCATATCAGCACTACTTCAACATAAGTACTTAACTAAAACTAAATACATACATACATAACATCACGCCTTGATTCCCAGAGTGGGGTAGACATAGATAACATCCAAGACTCACGAACAAATACTCGTGCTCATCACACAAATATCCCTTACCGGAATTTGAACCCGGGACCGCTAGCTTTGAAGGCAGGGTCACTACCAATTAGGCCAACGTGTCGTAAAGATATTTTTGGATTCCGTAACCTTACCATGAGTTACAGTTACGGTATTCGCTAGAGATTCTAATGCTCTGGCCCTTTCAATCTAATACAATACTGTGAGGGACGGAGCATTCGATTCGCTATCGAGTAAGGTAATTGCAACTTTGCATGGTAAAGGTACCGATTATAGGACAGTGGGGTTCCCTTCATCTGGCATAATCATCATTTGGCATACAGTCTTTTTTTCTGAAACCATATACTTCTCAGGATGATTTAAAATATCATTGCATAGAACCCAAGGTTAAGTTAGGTTTATTTTATAACAATCCTGAAAAGTATACGGTTTCAGAAAAAAAAGACTGTATGCCAATTGATGATGATTATTATTTTTATTATTAGCTTAACATGTCCCACTGCTGGCCAAAGGCCTCCTCCCTTGATTTCCACACCTCTCTCTGTGTCAATTTTCGGCCAATCCATCTGAAAATCGTCCAAGTCATCCCGCCATCTCCGCTTAGCCGTCCTGGGGGACCCACCAGGTTGCCGCATTGGCCCACCTCTGTGGATACATGCGACAAACATGCCAGCCCAGGTCTCCTTAAACTGGGCAGTCTTTTTCCCCACATCAGCTATGCCTGTCTTGGAGCGCAGAGTAGTGTTTCGCACCCGGTCTTTTCACCCCTAATGATGATTATGCCAAAAAAAGTTACTAGTTTAAAGGCATTTCATCTTAGTCCTCAGGGTTGGCAACGCATTTGACGTCTTAGGATTGCAGTCTTAAGATTATAGTCTCAGATTCCACTTACCATCAGGTGGCCTGAGTGCTCGTGTGACTTCTCCTTACCATAAAAAAATGTGCCAGATGAATGTAAACCAGGATAATGTGAACCCGTCTCCTCGGTCTCCCCTACGTGGTCTTACCCAAGTCGTACTGGCACAGCGTGGGGCAGACGGCGGTGCGGGGCTCCCCATACGTGGCGTCGGTCTCGTTGGAGCCGCGCAGCATCGACTCCAGGCCCACGGGGATGAGCGCGGCGCACGTGGGGCCACACGGCTTCCCGCCGAGGCCTGTGGTTACAAATCTCATTTCAATCCTACTAATCTTATCCTACATATACAAAATGTCACGCTTTCAATCCCAGAGTGGGGTTAGCAGAGCTTCAGAATTACCAACTCTAAAAAATGATTCGTCATATTCCAAATTGGTCATCTTCCAAACTCGACAATTTCCTAACTGGTCATATTTCTAACTCGTCATATTCCTAACTCGTCATATTCCAGATTCGTCATCTTCCAAACTCGTCATACCATGTACAGCCTGCAAAAATAATTATGGAAATCTTCTGTGGTAAATGTTATGATTATTCCATTATTAGACAATAATTTACTTAAGGTGGCTATTAAACTATTAAGCCGCAGTACAAAGTATACCTAACTACTAAGTACAATCTGTCCTAAAGTCCTAAGTAATACTTATTATTACTGTAAGCACGTGTTCGCGATTTATTTAGACTGTACAATTACGAGTTTGGAAAATGACGAATCTGGAATATGACGAGTTACGAATATGACCGGTTAGGGAATTGTCGAGTTTGAAAGATGACCAATTTGGAATATGACGACTCAGGAACAAATCTAAAATATTTATTTCATAACTGTATCCACATTTTGCACAATCAGGGCTGGGTTTCTACACGGTTATAACGATATCGTCTTTGAAGTGTTTCCGTATTGTCAACGTTTTGATAACTCTTGTCATTTACAAATTCAAATTATTTATTACGTCATACGTCGTACTTGAGTTCTTAAAGTGTTAAGTCTAACGTCAAACGTTAACCCAAGGGCACAGTAATTTGGTAGAACATGCGCTATTTTATGTATTACTAAGGTAGGTAGGTAGGTAGTCATAACTATACAATAATCATCATCATATGAGCCGAAAGACGTCCACTGCTGGACATAGGCCTCCCCCAAGGCTCTCCACTTAGACCGGTCTTGTGCCTTCCGCATCCATCGCGATCCCGCGATCCTTACGAGGTCGTCGCTCCATCTTGTTGGAGGCCTACCAACAGCTCGTCTCCCGGTCCGTGGACGCCATTCGAGAACTTTCTGGCCCCATCGGCCATCAGTCCTGCGAGCAATGTGCCCCGCCCACTGCCACTTAAGTTTCGCTATTCTTCGGGCTATGTCGGTAACCTTAGTTCTACTGCGGATATCATCATTTCTGATTCTATCACGCAGAGAAACCCCGAGCATAGCTCTCTCCATAGCCCTCTGAGTGACTCTGAGCTTTCTTATGAGGCCCATCGTTAATATCCCATCTGAGACGTGGGCGCTAACGATACAATAATGGCGACTGTGAATAAACGATTCTAAAACACGTCAAACGCGATATCGTTATAACGCACTAGAATAGAGGCCCAGGCTAAGATGTTTACCAGCGTATTATGTGGTATTAGTGACAGGTTGCCAGACTATAGCTTATTTTTAACAGTACTAAGGGCCTCTATTCAACTGCGTTATAACGATATAGCGTTTGACGTGTTTTAGAATCGTTTATGTCTCAGTCGCCATTATTGTAAATTACATAAGAGTTATCAAAACGCTGACGTCGAAGACGATATCGTTATTACCATGTAGAATCCTGGGCGTCTTTATTTCCTTAGTCGCCTCTTACGACATCCACGGGAAGACATGGAGTGGCACTATTTTAACCCGGCAACCACACGGGTAAAACATCCTACTATAACATTATAAATGCGCACGTTTGTGTGTTTGTAAGTTTGTTTCTTTTTCACACCGCAACGGCTGAACGGATTGGTAGAAAATTTTGAATGGAGATAGCTTCCTCAATTAACATATAGGCTACTTTTTATCCCGGATAGGGTATGACTATAATCGAAATCTAACTAGCGCGCAGAATCTAGAACCATGTAAAATTATATTAACAATTAAATAAAATATAAATTACATGAATCAACTCAATCCCAATCCAGGAGGTGAAAAATAACCCAGTTCTAGTCTGTTCTGGAGTTTTATTAGAAAGCGGGCCAGAGCATGTCGGACCATGATGTATGCACACGGGCTAATTAAAAAATGTATGAAAATGGATGTATGTAATTAATCTAATCTAATACAGATTATCCGTTAAATTGTCTCTACTAAAATAAACACCTACTTAATTAAATCAAATTAAAGTATGTAAAAACAATGCATTTTATTAATTTTAGACATCATGCTTCACAGAGCCATTCACTGCTTAAGACCTACACAATCGATATCTAAATACAAATAGTGTAACTTTATTTTTTTCTAAACAACCAGGTTCGATTCTCGAGCGGAGTACAGGTTTTTTTTAAATGTATGAATGCAGCTCTTCTCCCGATCATTTACTCACTAACCATTCAGGAGTTACTTTTCTCAGTCAGTTTAATGTTTAAATAGAGAGAAACTGACGAGCAAACGTCATTAAATGCTATACTACAGAATACGTAAAATAAATGTAAACGTGAAATTACTTATAAAGAAAAACATTTGACAAAAAAATATGCACATAATTTAATATAACTACCACATACA
Organism: Acleris holmiana; assembly: GCA_949316455.1. Lineage (NCBI taxonomy): Eukaryota > Metazoa > Arthropoda > Insecta > Lepidoptera > Tortricidae > Acleris > Acleris holmiana. The sequence continues at coordinate 11,430,777 of OX438788.1, forward strand.
TTGATCGACTATTGACTATAAATTTATTAAATATTTAATTGTTATTTTAATTTGAATGTTATTTTTGTATTCTTTGAGTACAGTATTAATGTTGACGATCTCAATGTATACCTAACTTCGTATCTTTTGACATGCAATAATTTATATTTTAATATTATTTTTGATGAATAAATAAATTAAACTAAACTTAACTGACAAGTAAAATATCTATTTTTCAGAAACTATTAAATTTACCTCATATAACACAAGAAAATAAGCTTTTTTCTCAGTTGTAAGTTATATGAGGTAAAATTAATCCAGACTGCAAATTAGTACATCAAGTAACTCTCTTTTTTAAATTTCATCCTAATTTTTTATCTACATTAAACGTAAAAAAACAATATAAAACCAAAAAAAAAATCAGAATAAATGTATAACAAAACCGTATTTTAATAATTCAAAACCAAAATCTATTGTTTTTCAAATACTTCTCTGTATCCAACCCTGTATCTTATTTAACTTAATTTTTCAACATTGCAAGACTTGAATTTAATTAAAACAATATTAAACAACGCAACCTTTTTTAATCTATCACAGAAAATCAAACATAAAATTAATCTTTCAATACAAAAATACGCAATTAACGATACCAAAGACACTCACCATTTCAAAATATCCATCAGCTTAAAACTAAATCTAAAAACACAAACACTGCACGAAACGGAACGCAACGAAAAAAAACAAATTAAAAAAAAACCTGCGTGGCACAGGTCCGTGCACAGGTTGTCTGCGGCCGGCACTGCCGGCGCCCACGTATCCTTGTTCTTACGAAACTGCGCCAAATATATCCTATTCAGTTCCCCACGGTCATATTTCAACTGCAAAACGACTTCAGGCGTCTCTAGCTGTCTCTTTCCATCATTAAGAGGCACCCCTGTGATTGGCTGTAAATCGGGGAGCTCGATCTCTGGTTGGTTGGCTGTTACTAAGGGTAGTAGCACGCCCCACAGGGTGAAAAGTATTTTCATTTTGGTTATCTGTGAAAAAGAGTTCCCTTTGTTAGTTTTTCGAGGGTTTTGTGAGAGTTTTGCATGATTACTTTGGCAAAAACGTGATTTGAATGCGTAGAGTTTTAAGGAATGTTTTCGACGTGTCATTAGGTACAGCATTCAGGGAATAAGTCCAATCAAATTATGTAACTCAGAATGCCTCGGAAAGTATTTGACTATATGATGTGAATCATAGCTACGAATGTTCTATGCATTATGACATTTAATCTCAATGAAACATCTGTTTTGTGTGTCCATTTGGCTTAATCTATAAAAAAAAAAGAAATATTAACATAATGAAAATCCACCTCAGATTTATTGAATTTATTGTTTGTCTACATAAATACTTTATAATAAAGAGAGGTTTTAATTTTGAATTTTTATAACGACTGGACTGAAATTAAAAATTATTTCACCAGTAGAATTCACATCCGCCATCTTGAAATAGTCTGAAGCCCAACGCCCACTTTGCGTGGGATTTGTCTTATCAACTTTACTTTTAGATAAAAGTAAAGTTGAGACCGTCTCGTGAGATGAGATCATCTCACGAGTTTTAATGGAATGTTAAATTTGGAATGGCATTTGCCTTTTTGTTATGATATTACGTTTGCGGTTATTTTGTGAAATCCTTTGTGAAAGTTGGATCGCTGCAACTCGGAGATAATATTTGATGGATAAAAGGGTTTTTTTTTGTGCAATCGAGAAGGCAAACGCATCAACAATCTCAAGATTGCAATCCTAAAACTGAAAATGCGTTAATGCCTTTATGCTAGTCATCTCACCTCAGAATCAGAATCAGAATCAGAATAATCTTTATTCAAGTAGGTTTACAAATAATAAACTCTTTTGAAACGTCATAGTAGCGACTTAGCCTAAATTGACTGCAGGTTCAAATCGCGACCGATCAGAGAAGAACCTGTAAGAAACTCTGTCGGATGTCTTTTTTTTTTTTTTCGACGTTCGCAACCTTTTGTCGTAAGGACTAAACATTTTATTACAAGCAATTCAGTCCCAAGCATTGTTATCATTAATATAGTCTTTAATACTATAATATGCTTTAGAAATTAGTTTACGCTTAACGTAACTCTTAAATTTATTTACTGATAGTTCAGTAACATTACTTGGGAGCTTATTATAGAACCTAATACAATTACCCATAAAAGAGTTTTTTTATTTTATGGAGCCGCGTGAAGGGCACTGCGAGCTTATATTTATTTCTGGTATTAACATTATGTATGTCACAGTTCTTTCTAAATTTAGCGATGTTTTTATGAACATAAATAATGTTTTCATAAATGTATTGACTGTGCATGGTCAATATATTAATTTCTTTAAACTTATCTCTAAGCGAGTCTCTCTGGCCCATCTTGTAGACAGCACGAATAGCCCTCTTCTGCAGAACAAAGATGCTATTTACATCAGCAGCACTACCCCACAGTAAAATACCATATGACATAATACTATGGAAGTAACTAAAATAAACTAATCGAGCGGTATCTAAGTCTATTAATTGCCGAATCTTATTAACTGCAAAAACTGCTGAACTGAGTCTACCCGCCAATCCAGCAAGATGAGGACCCCATTGGAGCTTGGAGTCTAACGTTATACCAAGAAACACTGTATCATTAACTAGGTCTAGTTTGTCATTTTTAATAGTTACAGTAGTTTGACTATTTTTCACATTAGTAGTCATGAACTTTATACATTTCGTCTTTTTTTCATTCAGTAATAAATTATTAACACTAAACCAATCGACTACTTTTGATATAGCATTGTTTACATCGACATTAAACTGCTGTTGTCGTTTAACTTTGAACACAAGTGAAACACCTGTTATTTTATCCCCACATCGGAACACAGCAATGTGGACACTGTTGCTTAGCGGTAGGTTAAATTATAAGATGGTGGTAGCGATTTGGATAGGCCCTACCACCATAGTTATAATGGTATAAATACAACTTAGATTTTTTTTATTTTATTGTTCTTTGTCAGGATATTTTCAACAGAAACACTTATTATGGTAGGTTAGGTACGTTAGACAACTTAACTGACGGACGGCATAGGCTTAGAATAGGGTCCCGTTGGCACTCTTTGGGTACGGTACCCTAAAAACTAGACAACTCGTATACAACCCAAGAGCAGATAAAAGTTTTTCAATTCAGACCGTAAAGTTCGAAATCATGTTTGAAAGTTTGGAACAAAGTTCGGGTCATATCGGCAAAAGTTATATGAAAGTTTTGAACGAAATTTATGTATTTTTCAGCTATATTTACGGATATATGAAAATATTCATTCTGGTACTAGTAATACCTAAGATGTTCACTAACGGGAAACGGAGTGCCTTAGCAAAAACCAAGCTTTATTCTAGCCTTTGACGTGTTGTATCAAAACTTTGAAGATACGGAAACGTGTTAAAAGCAATAAGGTTTTACCGTACAAAATCTCAGCCCAGGATCTCTATTCTACTTGGAAAAACAATAATGCTTTTGATGTGTTATAGGGTTCTCTATCGTTTGACCAAATTTACCAATCCAATCCTTACCAATTTTATAAATGTGAAAGCGTGGATGTTTGTTACGCTTTCACGCAAAAACTACTTGACAAATCATCATGAAACTTTGTACACATATTTTGGAAGGTACTAGAAGTAACATAGGATACTTTTTATTAAAAACATTTTATTACACTTGCACAATGTTGCAAACTAACACACACGCACACTTACACGAATCACACGTAAATGCACGCACAAGCACGCCAATGCATACAGTATGTTTTTTTAAATTGTCTTGTTATTTTTGTGTATAAATTTGCTTGTTGTAGCTCTGCCGTTCCTCGGGGTCGTGGCAGAATATCAGCGTTTTGCTCATCATGAGCAAAGCTATACGCTGAGCCATTTCCTTTTTGCACTGCTGCAACGCACACATTCTTTTGACTTCTTTTTGTGTACTTTTAATGTAATTGTGTTGTTTTTAAATACCTTCGTCAATTGTGTGTGTGATTTGTAGTACGCAAATAAACGTTTTATCTACATATGCTAGTAATTTCACCGGTTGTCTTATCCCCACATCGAAACACAACAATGCGAACACTGTTGCTTGGCGGGTGGTGAATGCATAAGATGGTAGTAGCGATCCGGACGGAACCTGCACAGGGTCCTACCACCACTCTTAAAAGTTAATTATTCAAAGTTAACTATTCGTACGTGCTACGCCGTAGATCACGTAGCACGTCCGTAGCAAAGTCTACGCTTAAGACAGTCTGACAAGTAAACCAATTTACAAGAATTTATGGTAAAGTTTAAACTTTTTTTTGGCGTTTTTGGGTATGGTTTCGCTTGTTTGAAATGGACAATACATAGGAACATTTAGAGTGAAGTTTTTAAATGTTACTATTAGTAAGCCCGTGTGGTTGCCGGTTTAGAATACCTATAGTGCCACTCCATGTCTTCCCGTGGATGTCGTAAGAGGCGACTAAGGGCTTGTAGTACTGTTAGGCGATGGGCTTGCAACCTGTCACTAATACACTGGTAAGCATCCTAGCCTGTTTGTGCAAAATGTGGTTAAAGAATAATCAACAAGTCTCTTTAGAGTTGTTGGTGTTTCTGTAGCTCTACCTACCCCACTCTGGGAATGAAGGCGTGATGTTATATCTTTCCCTTGGGGTAGATTTTCGATGAATCCTTTCTTAGTGGACCTCGCCAGGGTACTCCAGGAATATTTCATCCAAAGTTCAAGTCCCTAGATCATTCTTTGCTGGCGTTGGCTGAACGTTGTATTTCAGTCATTCACGAGTAATCGAGGACTTTTATAGGTGGGGCACATGAGTCTAACAAAAATTAGCGCGCTCTTAAAGAGATCCCTTAATCAAAAAATGGTTTAGATAAACCCGAAATATTTTTAAAAGACCTATCCAACGACACCCCACACTATGGGGTAGACGAGACAAAAACAACACATTCCCATGTTAAGTGTAAATGAAGTCCAAAAAAAACAAGATTGAAGGACGGATAGACGGACGGACATGGCGCAACTATAAGGGTTCTTGTTTTTTTTTTTTATGGAATATGAGGCAAACGAGCAGAAGATCGCCTGATGGTAAGCGAATATTGTCACCCATAGACACCTGCAGCACCAGAGGAGTTACAGGTACGTTGCCAGCCTTTTAAATGATAGTACGCTGTTTTTTGTAGTTTGACTACGGAACCCTAAAAAAGATATCGTCTTTGAAGTGTTTCCTTATTGTTAACGGTTTGATAACTCTCATGTCCTTGACGTAATGGCGGCCGAGTCATGAATGATTTTAAAACACGTCAAACGCGATATCGATAACGCAATAGAATAGAGGCGCAGTACTATACTAGATAGTCAACTATTTACGTTTTATGACTTATTTACAACCAGACAAGAAAATTCGTGGCATGCCTGTGTGAAACACACCTAAGAGTTTATGAGGCAACACAATTTTTTACTATCTGTGCTATCTCTCTACATCCGGCTCGAAAGACCAACTAAATTTTTTACTATCTGTGCTATCACTACATCCAGCTCGAAAGACCAACACAATTTTTTACTATCTGTGGTATCACTACATCCAGCTCGAAAGACCAACACAATTTTTTACTATCTGTGGTATCACTACATCCAGCTCGAAAGACCAACACAATTTTTTACTATCTGTGCTATCACTACATCCAGCTCGAAAGACCAACACAATTTTTTACTATCTGTGCTATCACTACATCCAGCTCGAAAGACCAACACAATTTTTTACTATCTGTGCTATCACTCTACATCCAGCTCGAAAGACCAACACAATTTTTTACTATCTGTGCTCTCTCTCTACATCTGGCTCGAAAGACCAACATGAGGGGACGCTGGTGGTTGCTTGTATTGAAATTAAACCCCACATGTTGGATTTTAAGTGGACTGTAATTAATTATTTATTACGCTTTTTATAGTAAAAAAATGTGTTGCCACATAAGCTCTTAGATGTGTTTCACACAATGCCTTTATACAACGTGTTACAAAATAATCCGTAAAAAAGAAATTACAAAAGCAGTGTCAGCCCTTATTAAATAACGTCAGTTCAGTATCTTAGGTATACAGTATACTAGGGTTGACACTACTTTCGTAATTTCTTTTTTACGGATTATTTGTAACACGTTGTATATTCCATAGCGATTAAGATTTATGTAGATTATTATTGTCTCCAACCATGTTCTAATAAATAGACGATGTCAGTAAATTATGTTTTTATGTCTCAAGTGTAAATATTAGTAAACCGAAGAGGTTGTTGACAATCTCACTGATTGACCTAGTCCCAAATTAACGAGAACTATATAAATACTTCGACAGGGTGGAAAGTTAAGATGGGGCAGAAAACGCTCTTAGGAAACCTTTAACTACCTTTTTCGGAGGATTCACAGATTTTTGATAAAATGTACAGTCAGCGAGAATATCTTCAGATTTGGTTTTTTTTAATATTAGTCGGTCCCATTTCTTTTAAAGTTTTTAAGTTTTATCTATGATGAGGAGAAAGCACACGAGCACTCAGGCCACCTGACGTAGAATCTGAGACCCATAGACGTATGAATTCTCAAGACTACAATCCCAAGATCTCAAATGCGTTGCCAACCCTGAGGACTACGATGGAATGCCTCTACGCTAGTAATTTCACCGGTTGTCTTATCCCCACACCGGAACACAACAATGCGAACACTGTTACTTGGCGGTAGGTTAATGGATAAGATGGTGGTAGCGATCCGGACGAACCCTGCACAGGGTCCTACCACCACTAAAAACACTCTTGGAGACTAACAAAGGTGAGAGTACTAGAACACCCACAAATAAATATAAATAAATAAATATCACGGGACAATCTCACACAAATTGAGCTAGTCTCAAACTAAGCTCTAGGCTTATACTATGGGTACTACACAACGATAAACATACTTATATAGAGAAATAAATACTTAAATACATAGAAAACATCCAAGACTCAGGAACAAATATTCGTGCTCATCACACAAATATCTGCCCTTACCAGGATTTGAACCCAGGACCGCTGGCTTCGGAGGCAGGGTCACTCCCAACAAGGCCAACGTGTCGTCATCAAATCAAAGAAAACTTTTTCCATACACTTCGTAGGTTAATTAAATACAAATTGTGGGGTCTGCATCATCAATTATGTATATTATACACATCGCTAACTCGTGGCATTTAGGTGGCACTTGACAATTTCTAACACACTAGTGAGGTGACAATGTGTGCATGATTTTATTTTTATGAGTGTCTGAGTCTGAATGTTTTATTGGGTTGATAGTTGGGTGTCATGTTCGGCTTTAGTCATGTTCTACCCTAGTCATTTTCTATCCTAGTCATGTTCCGCATTAGTCATGTTTTATCCTAGTCATGTTCTGCCCAAGTCACTTTCTATCCTAGTCATGTTCTGTGGTGGTCATGATCTATCCTAGTCATGTTCTGTGGTGGTCATGATCTATCCTAGTCATGTTCTGCCCTAGTCATTTTCTAACCTAGTCATGTTCTGCGTTAGTCATGTTCTATCGTAGTCATGATCTGCTATGGTCATGTTCTGAATTTATAAAGTACAGAGTCAACCTGACTGTACTTTACAACCGTAGTAACGGTACAGCAAAAAAAACTTACTTAAAATTAGATTGTTTTTATTTATTCAAGTACTGACCTCTTACTTAAACATAGCAACAAAAACAAAATACAGCTAAAAAACCTAAAATAACTGTTTTAATACATTATATTTTTTAGATTTCAAGAATAATTGATATTTAGTGCAAAAACACTTAATAAACTTTATTTCAAGCTCCGGTAAATTTAAAACTAAATCTTCTAAAGGTGAGGTATCAAATGATTCTGTGATACATGTGCTTTTTGAACTTCAAGTGCTTTATCGTATTATCATGCATGCACGGGTGCATTTTAACTTGTCACCTTGTAGTAGGAATTCTGAATGCTCTCTAATGATTTTCTCCATTATTTGAAAAAATGTATGTTTCGCGACACGTCTTGTAATAATTATTACGAGTAAATGAATGACAATATCAATGAAATTGATGTTTTTAAACCAGTGATCAAACCTACATACATACATAACATCACGCCTTCATTCCCAGAGTGGGTTAGGCAGAGCTACAGAAATACCAACAACTCCAAAAAGACTTAATTTAATGATTCTGTAACCACACTTTGCACAAGTAGGCTAAGATGTTAATCAGTGTATTAGTGACAGGTTGCAAGCCCATCGCCTAACAAAACTACAAGCCTTTATTCCCTTAGTCGTCTCTTACGACATCCTCGAAAAGACATGGAGTGGCGCTATTCTAACCCGGCAACCACACAGGGTGATCAAACCTACTTCGTCGTAATGTGGGTAATATTAATTTATTGTTTAATCTTATCTGAAAAGACACTTAGAAAATGTCTCATCACTAATCTGTCAAGTGCTACCTAAATGCCACGAGTTAGGGATGTGTATTAATAACTTCCTTCATATATTTTGGACCCAGCGATTGCGAAATCATCTCAATAAAATTAACTGTTTAACAAATAACAATAGAATCCATCTATTCACTCAGCCACTCAGACAATAACATCCCTCTCTTTCACCCAAAGGTTAAAACAAATAAACCTTTCTCCCTTCCACTTCACAAATCAGCGCCACATATAATTTAATTCCCCCCACAGCCTTGTGAGACAGAGAGGGCTAGAGCGAGACAGCGATACACTATTGATCCAAACCTTTATGTACTATCGTCGCTATGTATTTACTCAGCGTTGGGTGAATCTATGAAGTGTAGGAAGTTAGGTAGACAATTTAGGAAGGTTTTTCTTATAAGTTAGTTAAAAGAAAATGGCGCTAAACTGGACTTTAAAATAATAATAAATATCTGGGGACTCTCTACACAAGTTGACCTAGTCGCAAACTAAGCTCTAGGCTTGTTACTACTATGGTTACTAGGTTATGGTTACAGTGTTCGCATTGTTGTGTTCCGGTGTGGGGATAAGACAACCGGTGAAATTACTAGTATAGAGGCATTCCATCTGAGTCCTCGGAGTTTGCAACGCATTTGAGGTCTTAGGATTATAGTCTTAAGAATTCAAATGTCTATGGGTCTCAGATTCCACTTGCTTACCATCAGGTGGTCTGAGTGCTCGTGTGCCTTCTCATTAACATAAAAATAAAATAGATACTCGTATACATAGACGACGTCTCTGAAACAAATGCTCGCCGTCAACCCACAAACCCACGACCGCTAACTTCATAGGCAGGGTCACTATTGACTGTCTAGTCGAGTTTATTTTTTGGCGTGGAAATAAGCTTGTATATGACACATTGCCGAAAACAACAAAAGCGATGAAACATTGCCACCGTATGTGAATCAAAATGTATTACTTCATATTATGTAATGTATGAATAAAATAATAATGTATTACTTATTTTGACGACGCGCTAGCCTAGTTGGGAGTGACCCTGCCTTCGAAGCTAGGGTCCTGGGTTCAAATCCCGGTAAGGGCAGATATTTGTGTGATGAGCACGTGTATTCGTTCCTGAGTCTTGGATGTTTTCTATGTATTTAAGTATATATTTCTCTATATAAGTATGTGTTTATCGTTGTCTAGTACCCATAGTACAAGCCTAGAGCTTAGTTTGGGACTAGGTCAATTTGTGTGACATTGTCCTGTGATTATTATTTATTCATACCAAAAGACATTACTGAGCTTCCGTGTACGGTACTCGAAGAATGAAAATGTACAGATGGTCAAATGTTTTTTTAAACACTGAATAAATTATTTCAAAGGTGAATTGTTTCAATAAATACCTACATACAGCAATAACGTCACGCCTTCATTCCCAGAGTGGGGTAGGCAGAGCTACTGAAATACCAACAACTCTAAAAAGATTTGATAAAAAAAATATGATAATTCCTGTAAAGATATATACTTAAGAATTAAAATTTGCATGCTAAGTAGTACGTAGCGAAAAATGTCTTGTTCGGGTCCCAAAATGTATCACCTTCTTGTAACAAATATTACGATTATGTTTATAAATGTTATGAATGTAGCTGTGCGGTTGCCGGGTTAGAATAGTGCCACTCCATGTCTTCCCGTGGATGTCGTAAGAGGCGACTAAGGGAATAAGGGCTTGTAGTACTGTTAGGCGATGGGCTTGCAACCTGTCACTAATACACTAGTAAACTTTTTGGCCTGATTGTGCAAAATGTTGTTACAGAATTATATACAAGTTTTTTTACAGTTGTTGGTATTTCTGAAGCTCTGCCTACCCCACTCTGGGAATAAAGGCGTGATGTATGACTATTTCAAAATTCGGGTATTTCGAAAGCAAGTTCTGTTTTTTGCTCGTTACAATACATGTGATATTACACATTTATTTCCTACCACTTCTAACTGCCGGAACATACAAGTCTACGCTATTAATACTCGTAGTCGTCAGAAAAGCTAGTGTTTTACTGAAATCTGTAAAATGAGTACCCATTTTTGATTGATTTTTAATTCAAACATTTTCCGATTTAAAAAAATACTTTGAATCAATCTGTTCGAGAGTTACGATGCCATAGACAGACTCATAGATACACCCGTTAAACTTATAACAATTAACACCCCTCTGTTAGCCTCGGGGGTTGAAAAAGTACTCTTTCCTAGAATCACCCAGGGCTCTATTCATCCAGGTATACACATTTACAGTACATGCTCTCGTTAGTGTGAACAGTTCCAGGGTAATATCGACGTTTAATAATGCTTCAGACGTGAATGTTACCAACAGAACTTCATATCGAAATATCGTTATCATAGGCAATCACAATCAGTTGATTCTTTAAAAGGCAAATGGAAGAAGTTTTGGCTTGACCCTAGCTCCTAAATAACATTGTATCAACGTCCTTTACATAAATGTAAGTATATGTAAGTTTAAGTAAGTATATTACTGTATAAATATACATTTCTGTGTCTAATATATTTATTTAAAAACCGGGCCAGAGCATGTCGGACCATGCTCAGTGTAGGGCTCCGAAGCCGTTAACTACTACAAACATAAAAATCAACAAGTAATAACTATTTTTTTTAATTTTAAATCAATTCGTGCCGTCTTAAATGATTTTAGTAGGTATAAACACTTTAATCAACTTTATAAGTCATGACAGTTTTCCTTTAAAATTCGTTATATGCTCTTTTATTTAAGTTTTTTTCAGATTTTTAGTATTTGTAGTTTTGGTTGTAGGGGAGGGGGGACACTTGAGTCTGACAAAAATTAGCGCTTAAAAGCTTAAAATTTCATAAACGGATCACTTAATCAAAAAAATATATGTTTGAAAAACCTATCCAACGACACCTTATGGAGTAAATGAGAAAAAAAATGCATTCCCACGATACGTGTAGGGGAGACACCCTAAAAAAAATCTTCTTCTTTGGCGTGACTATTATGTATATTCATGCCAAATTACAGCTTTCTAGTACTAAGAGTCTCTGCGCTAGGCTGCGGACGAACGGCGGACGGATGGACGGACATGGCGAAACTATAAGGGTCCCTAGTTTGACTGCAGAACCCTAAAAAATGGCCGAATCTTAAGTAACCTGAAACCGAAGTGCGTGCATGACTCGATGTATGAATGTGAAAAGGCGAAAGAGATTTGTCAGAATCGTAGCAGGTGGAAAGAAGAGGTCTCTGCCTACCCCTTTGGGAAACAGGCTTGATTTAATGTATGTAGGTATATACAATACAATACAATACAATATAAAACACTTTATTGTCCACCAAACAAAAACATCTATATACTTATGTACGTTTATTTGTATGCTCACGTCTTAAATAAATTTGTACACTTGCCTACTCACTCGATGCACGAAATTTCACACTTTTCAATCTCTCAAGAAGGGGTTAACATACATTTAGTTAATGTTAAATTTTATGTTCAGTCACGGAATATAGGCTTGTAGTACTGTTAGGCGATGGGCTTGCAACCTGTCACTAATACACTAGAAAACATCATAGCCTGTTTGTGCAAAATGTGGTTACAGAATTATCAACAAGTCGTTTTAGAGTTGTTGGTATTTCTGTAGCTCTGCCTACACCGCTCTGGGAATGAAGGCGTGATGTTATGTATGTATGTAAATATAAGTAAAGCGTATAATATATCGTAGAGTATATGAGAGCCTACCTCATTAAAGCCGTCCGCGGAGCCCGACATGACGGCTGTATCTGGTCCGATATCAACCGAAACACGCCACTGATTTTTGATTCCCTCATGGTATCATGCACAGAGTAACATGAAAACGTATTCCATTAGTGGATACTAACATAACATAAATAGAAATGCAAATTTGAAAGGAGGATTTTTGTTTTTTATAACATTTCTTTTATACTTTTTAGTGATCAGTACGCTGTTAAGTAGTCCCACTTACTAGTTGAAATGAAACTTTAAGTTTCAAGCGCGCCGCAAGCAACGCCGCCGGAAAGTCATAGTCATATTTCAACAATTATTATTTTATTATTTGTTGTAGTTTCTCAACTATCTTAATCGAGATATCTGATAGCCCTTGAAAAAGGTACCGTTGAGGAGTTCCGATGGCCATCTGTGGTCTTCATCATCAGTTCCACTTCCCCAAATGATACTTTCTGAATGCATATGCTAGATTCGTTACTAAAAGTACTAAAATCGCTGTGATCCCCTCATCAGATGCAGATTTGGTGACAGTGGAACCATCTCGAAAGTATACTTTATCAAACCAAAAAAAAAAATTCAAAATCGGTCCACCATTGACGGAGTAATAAACATTTTTTTTTTTTTTTTTATTAGCCTATTTTGGTGTCCCACTGCTGGGCAAAGGCGTCCCTTCTTTTTCGCCATTCGTCCCGGTTGAGTGCATGCTCTCGCCATTCGCTTTGAAACGCGTCCAAGTCGTCCCGCCATCTCCTTTTTGGTCTGCCTCTGCTCCGTTAGCCATCTTGCGGAGTCCATTCGGTGAATGGACAATGAACATACATAAAGAAAAAAAAATACATACAATGGAACGTATAACCTTATCCTTTTTTTAAGTCGGTTAAAAACTAAAACATGCCTAACAAAAACAACCTTTAACAACCCAGCTACTGTTCGAATAATGTCGTCTATATAATGTTAGTTAGTGACGTTATTGTATACAAGGTACGAGTATTAACATTTAAAGCCACATGGTCAGTGATGAATTTATTTAGCACACTACTTTGAAAATAAATGAATATGCAGTAAGTTATCTTTACTAGTAAAATCAGTGAATCCATTCATTATGTATGAAAATAATAATTAGAAATGACCTAGTTTTATTAAAGTTAATCGATACCTACATTTAAAGCCGCGTGGTCAGATACACCTTGTATATCGTTTTTTCGCCAATGCCACCTGAAATATGTGGAATGAGCTTCCGTTGAGTCTGAGACATTCACCTTTTTCCACTAAAAGGGAATCAAAAAAAATGTGGCTAAATACATACATACATAACATCACGCCTTCATTCCCAGAGTGGGGTACGCAGAGCTACAGAATTACCAACAACTCTAAAAAAACTTGTTGATAATTCTATAACCACATTTTGCAAAATCAGGCTAAGAGTTTACCAGTGTATTAGTGACAGGTTGCAAGCCCATCGCCTAACAGTACTACAAGCCTTTATTCCCTTAGTCGCCTCTTATTATTAATAATAATGATTGTCCATTCCTTTACGTATATTGTTTTTAAAGTCAGTGAAAATTAACACAGAAACAAATTTATTCACATTATGATGGGAGTATGGATCCTTCCAGCAATTTACGAACAAAAGCCTTCGGTTCCCAAACGCGCCCGCTCTGATGGATGGATGCAGCGTTTTAGATGCCTTTAAATAAACATGAGGAAAACAAGGTAATACCGCACCTGAGGTGTTATTGATAATAAAATAAATATAATACAGAGTGGCTGGGTTATGGTAAAAAGGAACCCTCATGGTGAGCCTTCGGTGTCTATATATCACTGCTGTTTTTGTGATACAAACACTGCCTGTCCCCTATTTAACCATCTTGACAATGATAGGTGACAGGTGACAATTCGCTATACATTGCTAAGTTAACAAGCTATCACATCAGTGGGATTCATATCACCTGCGCCATGTACACTGAAATGTCACCAGTCACTGTCAGGATGGTGAAATAGAGGGCTGGTGGAAGGTTAAAGGATAAGGTCCTACCACCACTTAAATAAGCCAAAAACTTCAAAATATGATCATCATCATCGTATAGGTCAAAGGACGGGTGTCTATCATTTCATCGTAACACCTTTCATCGAATGTATCATTTCATCGAACGCTGTTTTCTGCTGGAATCATAATGTTTTCATGTTTATGAAAAATGGATAGTAGCCGATTCTCAGACCTACCCGATATACACACAAAATTTTACTAAAATCGGTCGAGCTGTTTCAGAGGAGTTCAATAACGTACACCGTGATACGAGAATTTTATATATTAGATTAAAGCTCTGAATCAGGACGTACTCTGGAGCTTTCCAAATTGACTACCGATAAGCTATCTGCAGCTTTTTGTAGCTTTCAGCTTATCTCCGGATAAACTCCGGTTTCGCGGCGAGTTAATAAATAAAATCTATGAGCCAGAACAAAATGACTCATACAAATTCGAAGTGATGTTTCCTCATACAATATATAAAAATGGGTTTATTATTTCCGTAGAATCAGTTTTATAATGTGTTAAGATTAAAATAGGTCAATTAAAATGCGTAATTAATAAGATTTTTGCATTCCCGGATAAAAAAAGATACAAGTTGTTTAGTCAGTAAGTAGGCCGCACGGGCACTTTTACATGTCTAAATTCTACTAGCGCTTCAAAGATACCACTGCTGAGAAGAAGCGCCACAAGAAACTCAACAGTATTTTTTTTTTGAAATATTGCTTACGACAATGATAGAACTTAACCTAGCATTATACCTATATAAAACAATTAGGTAATAAATTAAAATATATATATATATGTATATATATATATATATCATGCGTAGTTAAGCAGGAAAACGTGTCGAAACTTCTAATAAACACGAGAGAAAATAAATAAAATAAGTAAAAATAATATTTATACTTACCCATGACGTTGCTAAACTAAATAAACTAATTTTTTTTTTTTTTTTATGGAATAGGAGCCAAACGTGCAGACAGATCGCCTGATGGTAAGCGAATATTGTCACCCATAGACACAAGTAATTAAATAAATAAAGTTTCGATACGTTCTCCTACAGAAACCGTGTCCCCTAGACTAGATAGGTTTAGGTATCTTAGGCCAAGCATTTTTGTCTGTTAGATAATCCTTCACTTCCCGGGAATCTGATAATTTTTCTTCTCGTCCCCATTAAAGGGTGATGGGCAATTTTGTATGGACCCCGTCCCCCCCCTCCAACGGTAACGGGCTGCAGGTCTATATGTTCTCAATAAAAGACAAAATACTTATCTTCGTAGCAAAATCAATGGGAATTTTTTAATGAAAACAAAGGGCCAGGCAAGGCAAATCATCTACATACGTGTTCATTTTCAAACAAATTCCATAGTTCCATACGATAAGATTATGATTTTTCAAGAAAACCCCATACATATGGTGATCGTCGCCATAGAAAAAATACATCATATTGCCAAGATCTATAAACTGGCACATGTTTCATCACTGTTGGTGGGTGGGGACATTTTTACCCATCGTCCTTTATTTGTGTTTTCATTGCATGAAGAATGCGAACGAGCTCACATACCCAATTGTAAGTTCTGGAGACACAAAGACATTTGCATTCTCAAGATTACAATCTTAAGACTGTAAATGCGTGGCCAACCCTCAAAGCCTTAAAGCTAGTAATTTTAACGGTTGTCTTATCATATCACCACTGATTTTTAATTAATCTTATGATAGTTCTGAGTTTTAACACGTTTTCCTGCACGATATACATGATATTTCTATTTTACATTCCTTTTTACGGTTCCGTAGTCAAACTAGGAACCCTTATAGTTTCGCCATGTCCATCCGTCCGTCGGTCCGCAGCCTAGCGCAGAGACTCTTAGTACTAGAAGGCTGTAATTTGGCATGAATATGCATATTAGTCATGCCAACAAATTGGTACAATTTAAAATAAATTAAATATAGATTACCTTCCCTACACATAACTTGGGGATGTGTTTTTTTTTCTCGTCTACCGTCGTGTAGTGTATCGTTAGACAGGTCTTTCAAAAGTATTACGGGTTTGTAAAAACAGTTTTTCGATTACGTAATCCGTTTATGAAATATTAAGATGTAAAGCGCAAATTTTTGTTAGACTCGAGTGTCCCGCCCCACCTACAGCTAAAACTACAAATATTATAAACCTGAAAATAAATAAATGAAAGTGCATATAACAAATTTTAAAGTACACATCATTGGTTCTTGAGATACAGGCGATTAAAGTGTTTATACCTACTAAAATCATCTAAGACGGCACCAATTGACTTCAAATAGAAAGCTAGTTAGGTATTACTTGTTGATTTTTATGTTTATAGTACTTACCGGCTTGGGAACCCTATACTGAGCATGGAGCGACATGCTCTTGCCCGGTTTTTCTTACGGAGTAGAGACCTAGCCTTTGTATCGACAGAAGGTAAATGGCTTGTATTTCCCAGTTTAACGCCAAACATCTCGCAAATATTCGATTAATGCAAATGAAGCATTACCCTGTCGTGTTCCGCTCTCCGCAGCATGCCTTCAATCTCTATTTTGGTACAGACTCGATCGGAAGTTTCAGTGTAGGAGAAAAATAAGTATCTAAGTAGGTCTTTATTTCTTAAATGTGGTTTACACTTTGGTATTTCATAAGTATTTAAAATGGCAGATCGCAAATTTAGCCCTATTCCTGCATGCTAAAATTGTAGGTACAGGCAAGGACTTAAATTGTTATGCCACTATGGAACGCTGTCATAATGACAGCGTCAAACCACATGAAAGAAAGCTAACATTAATAATTCACGCTGTCATTGTAACAGGGTTCTATAGTGGCATAAAAGTTAACACCTTGACCGTACTTCACGTAAATACTTGGACAATGGATAAGCTTCATTAAGATCTGTAATTATTTAGCAATCAAGACTAAAGCTCCTTATTAATCTCTAAGGATTAAAGTATTTTTCATTAATTTACTTTGGAAACCCCTAAACAACCAATCACGGTGTTTGTGAATATAGACCATATTTTTGGGTGTCGAAATAACCTCAAAACGACAACTGTGCAAATATATAAAAAAAAGGATTTAATTTCGTGAAACACGATTAATTATTACGAATATGAATCTATTTAATCATATTAAGGCCGAACTCTTTTATTATGCGTGGTCCAATTACTTTTAAAATGGTTTCCAAGTTTGAATCTGTTGGCTAAATATGCAAGCATTTAAAACATCACTTTACAAAAAAACCGCGAACCTTTTTTTCCTATTTGTATTTTGAATAGATGTTCATAACTTGTATTGAGCGTACGTTGTTAAAAAACAATATTGTTTAGAACGTCGTTTTTTTCCTCGCATTCAAAGTGAAAAGTAGTGTTTAACGCGAGACAGCCACCCTCGCTCGCAAGCTCGCTCGCGTGGCTAAACATCTCGTGTCATTATGGCTTGTTTTAGTCCCTTGTTGAACAACCTACTATTATCTTAGTAATTGCTTTTTCCTCGCCCAACGGCTAGCAAAAGTTATCCAAAGAGGAAATGCAGCCAGTATTATGGGCACAATTCCCGATGGCAGTGGCCTAGGGGACATTTACATACTATACTTATTTAGGTTAAGTTTAATCTCTTTTACGTTTGTATTTAGTTTTATTAAGTTAAGTACTTTTGTTTTTGAGTACTCACTTACTAATCTCTTGTGTGTTTGGAACGCGATTACTCCGTCACTTGTGGATTGATTTTGAAAACTCTTTTTTTGTTTGATACAGTGTACTCCCGAGGTGGTCCCATCGCCACCAAGTTGGTATCTGACGAGGGATCCGTGAGGAATTGAGAGAACTCATATTATAGGAATAAATATACGTGAACGACATAACAGTATTATCATGATCTAAGAGGTATAAAATAAAATTAATGTTTAAAAAAGTTAAAAACCGTGTACAAAAAGCATGTAAAATCCCGAAAAGTTGACAATACGATCACATGTCAAAAGTAACATACTTACAGAGAAAAAGGCATCCTGCATAGCATCCTGTCCGAAATTCAGTTGTTAATTAAATATTAAATAAGTATATACCGGGTGTTGCCTGTAATAGGAGCAATAATTTGAGGGATCGTTTCCACACCGCAAACGTAACAACTTTTATTCTACAACTTTTGGAAATTAGTTATTAATAACTAATGATTAATGAATTTAGATTTTCTAAGCAAGCAATGTATTGCGAAAACTGCTAAGTTTGTAGGCTGACAGTAGATGACAACTCTGCCCTCATAAGTCAAAAGGCGGTATCTCAAATACATTAGCCAAAGCCGATTAAATTCAATTCAGTTAGTAATAAGGTTGCATTTTCTACAGGTGTTTTGTGTGAGATACCGCCATTTGTCTTGACATGGCAGAACTAGACTATTGGATTGAGTTCATTGAAAATGCTATTTAGTTTGTTCGAAAACATCCCAAATAATAAATTACATATTTTTTTGAAGTTGTAGAACAAATGTTGCTACGTTTACAGAGAAAAAACGATCCCTCAATTTATTACTCCTATTACAGGCAACACCCGGTATTTTTTCTAATTCATATTTAATTTAGAAGTTAGATCCATTTGATTTGACATACATACATAACATCACGCCTTCATTCCCAAAGCAGGGTAGGCAGAGCTATAGAAATACCAACAACTCTAAAAAGACTTCTTTATAATTCTGTAACCATGTTGTGCACAAGTAGTCTAAGATGTTTACCAGTGTATTAGTGACAGGTTGCAAGACCATCGCCTAACATTACTACAAGCCTTATTCCCTTAGTCGCCTCTTACGACATCCACGGGAAGACATGGAGTGGCACCATTCTAACCCGGCAACCACCCGAGGTAACAATTTGATTTGATTATCTAAAAAGAAATGTATCATAACTTCATAACCGTCGAAAGAGGCATAAAATAAAAGTATGTAAAGAACATTGCAAAAGACTGTTAGAAAAAAAAACATTATTTTTCAAAAAACACTTTGTTTCGGTCAAGGAATGGTCGGCCGTAAGCTGAACACTTTAATGCTTTGTCATTTTAACGTTATATTTGAACACTGCACTAATCTGTCAAAGGCGTGAAAGCGACAAGGTACTTAAGTGTGCAGGTGCTTTAAAACCGACTGTACTATAAATTCTAGCATGAGACATAAGCATCTCCTTGCTACTAATAACCATGGCTGTCTGAGACATAACTCAGAGTATAATTCTTTAAAAACTACTAATCACATCTATAACACCAAGGCTATGCGACTGGTAAACTATTCGTTCCTAGGATAAATAATTACGATGGGGACAGAACTCTCAAAAGCGTCTCCCATACCTACTCAATAGTTTACCTGAAGCCATTAGACGTGAAAAAATAAGAATAAATACAAGAGACTTTTAAAAAAGCATTACCTAGATACATACATACATACATAACGTCACGCCTTTATTCCCAGAGTGGGGTAGGCAGAGCAGAATACCAACAACTAGATTACCTAGATCTACTTTCATATTTTTTTATTATTATTTTTATGTTAAGGAGAAGACACACGAGCACTCAGGCCACCTGATTGTAAGTGGAATCTGAGACCCATAGACATTTGAGTTCTCAAGACTATAATCCTAAGATTTCAAATGCGTTGCCAACCGTGAGGACTAAGATGAAATGCCTCTATTCTAGTAATTTCACCGGTTGTCTTATCCCCACACCGGAACACAACAATGCGAACACTGTTACCTGGCGGGTGGTTAGTGGATAAGATGGTGGTAGCAATCCGGACGGACCCTGCACAGGGTCCTACCACCACTAAATGTATGTTTAGTATTACTGATTTCATGATTTTATGGACAGTATAGTACCTACTGTTATTTAATGATAATGAATGCCTTACCTAGAGACTACCGTTCCCACAGTCAAACTGTTACTCCAGTTTTGTGGGGCAGTATTTTATTTTTTATTCTTAATAATTGTACTTATTAAATAAATAAACATGCCCCAAAAAGAAACGAAATAACGATGTATCGAATAACATCCAACCTCTGTATAGAGTTAAAAAAATATTTTTTTGGAATCTTTTAGTTTTATTCACGACTGTCCTCGCCATTCCTAATCTACATATACTTCGATATATATCTGTATATTGTTCTATCGACCGACTGGGCGTGGCGGTGCTGACGTCATTCCCACTCCACCGTGGGGGCCCGGTGGGGGTGAGAATTCAGACCGTTCGGGGGGTCACTTAGTGCTGTTCAGTCCAGATTCCGACATGAATGTGAGATGGGGTTAAAATAATGATTAAATTGGACTTGGGTTATATTTAAAACTTTTCGTAAAGCAGACGCATTTGCATTGTTTCCGCATAATGACTTAAATAGATGCACTTCATTCTAGCTCTTAGTATCGGCAACGCATTTGCATTGTTAAGATGGCATCTTCTACATGCAACGCTGTACATGTGCCTATAATGTATATACGTACAAGTAAGTAAATTGTTCATTGCACAAACATATCAAGCAAAATAAAAAATAAATAGCAACATAAGGTATTTAGATACGAGTATGTACAGTCAAGGGCAAAAATATGTATACACTTTATTGCCGCTTTAATCGCTGTCACAATTTCATATGACAGCTTAAACGTGACGTTAAATAGACAAGGTACTAAAGTGTATACATATTTTTGCCCTTGACTGTACAAAGGCGAACTTATCCCCTATAATAATAGTATAATAACTTTCAAATTAAAATTGAAGAAAAAGCTCGTTATTTCCCAAAAAAAATGTGCATAGGACTCGTGCGGTGCCCTATCTTGCTCTCCCTCTTCCCAACTGGACTATTTATTATAGCGTAAATCTTAGCTCAATCAGAAAATATACTTGCACACACACACAAACACACGCACACACACACACACACACACACACAATATCATCTCGTCTCGTCTGGCCCTACTGAAAATCAGCGTCACATTATCACCCTATCTTGTGACACAAGCTGAGTAGAGACCATTTTGGATACCATTGTAAATAGTTAGTTGTAAATTATTGTTATTACTGTTTTTATATTTGAAAATTTCACTGTTTAATACAAACTTCCATATGTCATTTTATGTAAATGTGTGTCCAAATAAATCATTCTTATTCTTATTATTCTTATAATATTTGAGGAGTTCCGTCGATTCCTCATAGATCCCACAATAAGACATTTATCACTGAAACGACAACATCTCCCAAAAACACTCTTTAAAAAAGTATCGGTCCTTACCACAGATGTGCGCGGCAAAAAAAAAGTGATCTATTAAAAAGGTAACGCTTATGTACTCTTTTATAATCTGTGACTTAGTGGAAAAAAAGCCCACCTTTAGAACAGCCTACATGACGTAAGCACAAAAACAAAATGGCGCTGATCACTCCCTGAAAAGGTCAGGTAGAAACATGGGGGCTGTATAAAGGTCACGCCCACGCCACCCAGAACGCTACCAGCGCCGGGTACTCCACAACGGGTCTGCTTTGCTAGGGTATCTCGAACTTGGGCACTGTATGTCCTTATGAGCATTGATTACTGGTCGGTTCGAACCCATTTATACACTGGGATCTTTATTTAGATGAGCTTAATAGCCGTTATTTATTGGGATTGGATTTACAAGTTATCAAGACACTTAAATTACAAGGTAGTCAAGGTTATGTAGTCAAATTATTAAGGACAGAAACTAAACTTTTATAATTTAGGGTTTAAAAAGTAAAAAAAAAAAGGTACATGCGTTATTAAACAATTACAAGCTCGCCAAACTGCTACCCAGTTTGTTGGCGAGTAAAGCGCTCAAACTTATATATATCTTGCTCGGGGGCATAGTTACTAGATACAACCACTCTTACCAACTAACTAATGAAATAAGTACATCTATAAAAGATCTATATATTTTCTGAAAGGCACTTTTTCAACCTATTTTTGAGTGCTGGCTTACTTAGTTGTATATTTTCTCTTAACCCGTGTGGTTGCCGGGTTAGAATAGTGCCACTCTATGTCTTCCCGTGGATGTCGTAAGAAGCGACTAAGGGAATAAGGGCTTGTAGTTCTGTTAGGCGATGGGCTTGCAACCTGTCACTAATACACTGGTAAACATCTTAGCCTACTTTTGCAAAATGTGGTTGCAGAATTATCAACAAGTCTTTTTAGATTTGTTGGTATTTTCTTTAGCTCTGCCTACCCCGCTCTGGGAATTAAGGCGTGATGTTATGTATGTGTTTCTCTTAACCATCCTGTTTCATTACAAAATTTGGGCACTAAATATTGATTTAATCGATAAATCATCGTGTTATTGCCGGAGGTTTTTTCTTAAGTATATTTTATTGGCCTTAAATCTGCATAGCATTGAACTGAGTAAATATTAATTTCAAAGACCGCAGCTCGAGTAAACTAGTATTGAACCAATTTCTATTCTCTTTTTGAGGAACCTAACAATGCAATTTGACTTTATTTGTTTTAAATTTACCTGTGCGATCGACAAAAGAAATTAAACCGATAAAATTAAAGAGTTCTGAGCATATTGTTTGGGAATCACTCAACTCACATAGTTACAACACGCAAAATAGGCGCAACATTTCGAGTTGCGGCCACCAGCCCGCTGTAAGATTCAAAAGTATACTCATTTATTAATAATATCTTTAATTTATAAATAATAACCTGTATAATGTTCCACTCTAGACATAAGCCTCATCTCAGTGGAAGTTGTCGCTAGTTTTTTAGATGTGTTTATGATTTAGCTGATTGAAGCCCGCTCCAGAGAAATAAGAATTTTACGGCGGACCAGTCTTATTTCCTCAGCTGTAAGAATAATATTACAACTAAAAATTACTTGTTGAACACATGTTAACGGAACAACTAATTTCCTTTCTATGTGGTCACAAAATACTGATAGAGTTGTCTTAATTTAAGTTATTATCATATGTTTACAAGAAAACGGAGAACGGACACGACAGAGTATTAAGAATTATGGGTTATTTTTTTAAATGATTAGAATCAGTTACACAAAAATCGACCGATATACCAGTTTATAATGAATGTAAGCCACCTCTGAAAAAAAACTAACCTTCTGAACTAAATAGTTCATTGAACTAAGCCCCCGGACGTCAAAAGACAGGGCGCCGAAGAATCACCCTTTACTTTCCACAAGGATCACCCTTTACTTGCCAATCAATTTGTAATTAAACATTTGTATTTGTAATTTACATCGCAAAAAAAACTCGATTTATTTATTTATTTATTTAATCTTTATTGCACAAAAACAAGTACAAATGGCGGACCTAATGCCTAATGGCATTCTCTACCAATCTATTACCAGTCTATTTATCTCGTCGTAAAGCGGAAAAACTCGATTCCTCGATTACATACCAAAAAGTTTGTAAGGAACTCTTGGTGCGCGAGTCCGACTCGCACTTGGCCGGTTTGTACTTGTTATACTATAATCAGCATATTGGTCCCCAGCTCTTAGGTCGCGGGTGTCAGCAACGACCCAATTAAGTCCAAAAGGCATCTTCCGCCAGCCGCATCCTTCTCTTCAGGATGTCATGTTTTTAATAGGGTAATAAAATGCAGGAGATTCTTGAGCTGGAATTAATTAAATGAAGGTTAGAGCATTTACTTCTTTATGTCATTTATTGTTAGCCGTAATACTTATGAAAAATGTGCGTAAACTGCTTATTTTTTTCTTTGATAATACTATAAAAATGCATTGTACTTTTTAATCAAATTCTGGTTATAATTAACCAGAAATTAATTTTATGGCAAATCGGCTAACTTTAAAAAAAAATGTAATTGAGAAAAAACTACAAATGGTTCCTAAGACAGTTTTTCTGAATCTCCTTTAGATTTCCTAAGACTGTCCCAGTTAACAAATAACTCTGAATATATAGGTATATATTTATTTATACAGTACACAAGGAATATTAGTTCAAACTGTCCACGATATAGGCCGTGTCATATCAATACATAAACTTACATACTTACATGGCCTTCCTTGCCACCCAGCTTCCGTTCAGTATCGATCTCTAGCTCTGGGGGGTGACCTGAATCTGACCGCCCCCCACTTACCCCCCACACGGCCCCTGTAACGCGCCTGCGCGAACTGCAACCCCTAGAACCTTTAAACCTACCCCCAGTCTTGCTCCGGGCCTCACCACACCACGGTCGAGGATCGCATATCTCTTAAAATCCATAAATATATTCCATATATGAAAAACATATATAAAACTTCGAAATTACGCGAAAACACGCTATATATCTATAACTATATAAACGATCCGTTTTGCCACATAGTTATTTGTTTTTCAACAAAAAATATATCATACAAGTAGTGCTTGTTTAAATTCAATTTAAATAGTTAATTTAAATATTAATTTAATTAGTTTAAACCCCCTGGCAACACTCCGAGTAAGGTGCGTATTACAATTAGATTTTCATAGAATCGGTTCTAGATTTCTCATTGTAGTTCTAGTTTTTTTTCTAATTTGTCATTTTTCAATAGTTTAACTATAATGCTCAAAAAACATGTTACACAGCATTCTAACCTTTGACCTTTTAGTATGGATTTTTACAGACATGCGCAGTTCCGTGTGTTCTATATACACTATAAGTCTAGATGTAAATCTAGATTTTTCTTTGTCTACCCACTCGAAACCGTTACTATCGAAATTTTAGAAACCAATTTGAGCACTCCATTTCTTAGCTTTAAAATACTTCTACGTTGTGCAAATTTGAAATCTAAAGATTAAATTAAATTCCATTAACATACTTATTTTTCTTTTTCCAGAATAGAAATAAAAAGAAATGTCCAAGATAACACTGGACGGCTTTTTTTCCTACTGCAAGCAAATTGCTGACCATATCCAGTTGGTTCGTTGTTATCCGCCATATTGTCGAGGCCGCCATTTTGATTTGTTCGCTTCGCATGGATTGAATTCATGTTCATTATTAGTGTTTTTAAACTCGATTTTCTCTTTCTTTTTATTAATATTTTGTATAACTTACATAAACTTTAAGACACTCATTCATTTCCATTAATTAATATTGGTAAACACGGTTTCAAGTTTTTTTTTTATAATCATAGCATGACTTCATTTTGTTTTCTAATTAGAAACATCTTTCTCTTTACATTTACGTAAGTAGATAGTTATTCAGTTTTATATCTCTTTGCTTTTGTAAGTTGTATATTATAATTATAAATGTGCAAGAAACTTTGTCAGATTGTTTGTCACGCTTTCATGACTAAACCGCTGAACCGATTTCGATAAAGTTTGATATGGAGATACCTTGAGTCCCGGTTAAGGACATAGGATACTTTTGGTCCCGGACAATTGGACAGTTCCCGAGGGAGCAGCGATAAATGAGTTCTACGCGGACAGAGTCGCGGGCAACAGCTTGTTATAAATAAAGATAATTAGGTCTAGATTATGTACTTTTTTTTTTTTACAGCCTATTTTTCACTCGGTAAAACATATTGCCCTTGACATGTTATTGTATTGTTACTTAACCATTACTGTCAACAAAATGAGAGCTATGGTAACATTGGCCCTTCATAAAATTTTAAAATGAAAATAATTATTCAGTAAATTGGGCTCATGAGGGCTCATTAACCCTCATTGCGGAGAAGCGACGCGAGAAACTCCAGCAGAAGGTCATTTTTCAATATGATAACACGTCAAAGTCCATATGTTTTTTTCTAGTAGAATAGAGGCCATAGGAAATTTGATACTTAATGAAAGATAAGCCGAGCTAAAACCACATGACATATCCCTTCTCAACCTGAAGTTAGGAGGGTGAGGGTCGTACTAATAAACGGATCATGGTTAAGACGCTCGTCTGAAGATTAATCGAAGTAAAGTCATAGACAGTCAGTGGTGGTAAGACCTTGTGCAGGGTCCGTCCTATAGCTACCACCATATACTTTAACCTACCGAAAAGTAGTAATATTATTTTAGTATTCCGTTGTAAAATAAGACTACCGATAGACCAGCATTGTAATCTTGCGATGGTAGTCTTGAGATTGTAGTCTTGAGATTGTAGGCTTGAGATTGTAGTCTTCAGATTGTAGTCTCGAGATTGTAGGCTCCAGATTGTAGTCTTGAGATTGCAAAAGTCTATTGGTCTAGGGTACCACTTACCAACAGGTGGCCAGTGTGCTTAGTTGAATTCTCCACGACATAAAAAAGATGACTGTCATTTGTAACATATCTTCAGATGGGTATCTCAGTTAAGAAAATTTATGATATTTTTGTACTAGCTTTAACGCACGGCTCCATCCGCATGAAAGTCGTGATTCGCAACGCTGTCGGGAACTGTCCATTTTTTCCGGATTAAAAGTAGCCTATGTGCTATTCCAGACTATAATGTCTCTGTGCCAAATTTCATCCAAATCCGTTCAGTAGTTCTGCCGTGATTAAGAAGCATACAAGCTTTCGATTCTGCCGTAAACCTGCACGTTACAGATGATCAGGGTCTATTTAATTCTAAATAAATAAATGATAAATATTTTGTTTCGGACCTGACAATTCATATTTAAATTAGTTATACTTTAAACCTTAAAGACCATTTTAGTAGTACAAAACAAAACAAAGCAAAAATTACAACTTTATTAAGAGGCCGTATACGAAATTTTACCGGTTTTGCAGTTGATTTTCCAGTTAAAATACTGCTTTTCTATAAGATTTAATGCACAACTAAAATATCATTTCACTTATGATCAAATAAATGAGTTACGAATGAATGAGCTACTTTTTTATTTTTTTCGAGAATTATTGTGTACTTGCCCCCCCCCCCAATAACAATATCGACCCAGTATTTAGTGAGCAGGCAGTCAAATATTAAGTAAGATTTGTTAAAATAAACCGATTTGATGACTAAAATTAGAAACAACTTAAAATAATAATTAGACCTTATAAATATAATTCTGCAAAAATATCAAAATTATGTAATCATAGTCTGTGGTTACATGCACGATCTGCCCCCTATTTCACCATCTTGATAATGACACGTGACAGGTGACAATTCGGTATACATTGGAAAGTTAACACGCTGATACATCACTCGGTTTCATATAAACTGAGCCATGTAAACTGAAATGTGACCTGTCTCCTGTCATTGTCAAGGTGGTGGAATAGGGGGCTGATGATGCCGTACTATAGAACCACGCCTTAGGTTGTAGCGGATGCTACGCAGCTGCTACGGCGTAGCTCATCGCTTCACTCAAACTACGTACTTTTTCTGCTATTATCATCTCTTATCATCATTCTCTGTTATCATCATGAGCAATATTAATTACAATAAGGGTTAAAACTAAACTTGAATAAGGGACATCGTTCATTTTCATGTCTGTTTAAAAAAAACCCACTTACATGGTGTTGTTTTTGCTGATGTACTTTTAATTTTAGGACACTGCAATTTATTTAATCGTGCTTTTCTTTTTGCTCAGGGAGATAGAATGGCGGCCCTCTCCGGACAAGGCACTCCTAGACTGACCTCCTCCGTTGGAAACCTCTACTATGACTGTAAGTCTAGATATATTTTATACACTATAGAAAAATAATTTTGCAAGTTGGAGTTGTGTGATGGATGTACAGTGATTCAGTTCACACGTACACATTATACAAACTACGGTCAATTGTTGCGAAACAACAATTAGAGATTAAGATAGTAGTCTTGAGATTGCAACTGGCAATGGCTTTAAGATTCAACTTACCATCGGATGGCCTATGTTTTCTCGTTTACCATCTACATGCCATAAAAAATAAGTGTTTTATATTGATAATTATATAAAAAGACATCTCATACATAACATTTTTTTTTACTTTTCATCCGAACGCCAAAACTATTTGTTGCTAGCCCTCCGCTTCTAATCTCGCCACGTGGCGTAAGCGCTCGTTTCCGGTAAAAAAGGAAGCGGCCCCATCTAGCGCCGGATAAAGATAACACGCCTCTCGTGTTACCACTGAGAACATAAGTTGTCTATGGGTGTTGGGGAATGTACACAGAAATGAAAAAGATAACAAAAATGTAGGGGGCTGTTTGTTGTATAGCAAGTTCTGTATCAATGTGATATGTATGAAAAGTGAAAGAAAAAGAGATAATCCGTGATTGATCTAATTATCATGAACAGAGGTAACTTACCATCACGTGACCCACTGGCACATTGGTCGCTCTTCACATAAAACAGGCTACTTTAATTGGACGCCCATCGGCGTTAGTCTATGATACACGTGAAGAAAATTTGTGCGCTTTTCGAATAAAATCCCATCAAAAAGTGGAAATGTGACGCTACAAAACTGCACATTTATTCGCTTTTGTAGAATTCTATTCGCAAATATGTTTTATTTCGTATAAAGTAGTCAGCCCGCGTCACTTTTAAATCCCAGGTAGTCCGGCGTAATCCTACAGCGCCATCTGTCCGCAGTAAAGTGCGCGCAGCGGCGCGCGGAACTCGAAGCGACGTGACGTACTCACTTACTGACGCCCCCTGTAGCTGGGCATAGACTAAATAGAGAAGATGCGACTAGTGACCTAATATTTTTTAATTATACAGTAAAAACCGATCTGCCCTTTGTGTGTGACATGTTGCAATTGGGCATTTTCTTATACAGTGTACCCTAGTTAAGGAAAGTTAAAAACGTTAACTTTTGTCAGTTTTGTGACGAAATTAGCCATATAAATGTATAGCTAATTTTCTTAATTTTCATTAACTAGGGTATACTTTATTTTGAAAATGCCCAATTTCAAAGAATACCAGGCAGGGGTAGGTATATGAAAGTATTGAATAACTCCTCTACGAGAGCTTGCCGTTTGGCCGAAATATGTTTAGTCAAATGTATCATTTCCCACAAAGCTATTAGTTATATTTTTGTTTCGTTTCCAAGATTTGGTCACGAGCGTATTTATTGGACCCATTTAAAATAAAACTGTTTGAAGTTGTCAATGTCCTTAGAGACGTCAAGTCGTTTGTAATTTAGAGGAAACTCAACCATATTGCTGTAGAATGTCAGATTGACTTTGGACCCAAGGGGGTCACAAATTTAAGTCTTTGACTTTTAGTGTTGGTAGGACCCTTTGCAGGAACTTATTCATTAACCACCCGCCAAGCAACAGTGTTCTCATTGTTGTGTTCCGGTGTGGGGATAAGACAACCGCTGAAATTACTAGCATAGAGGCATTCCATCTTAGTAGTTGGCAACGCATTTGAGGTCTTAGGATTATAGACTTGAGAATTCAAATGTCTACGGGTCTCAGATTCCACTTACCATCAAGTGGCCTGAGTGCTCGTGTGCCTTCTCCTTATCATAAAAAACCATAACCGGTAATTACATCGCTTAGGTTAGTTTTGCGACCCCTTGCACATCTTTACACAACAACGCGAAGCTGCGCTTTGCATATTTCGCCTAAACCTCGGAAAATAAATGTTCAAAATATTTCATCAAAAAATAAAAGGGTTGTAGGATATGTCCGTGATAATTTGACGGATCTGCATCCACGCGATACTCTATAGTCTATGTCCAAGTAATATATTCGAGGCTTACCGCGGCCATAGACAGTGATTGTTTTTTTACGAGCATAGACTGGCTGTTTGTCTATGGCATTAAGGAGGATTTCGGGGATTTAGGTTTGTTAGTGTTATTTATTTCAAATGGGTTTGGAAGTTTTATTGTGATGAATTTTAGTATTTGTTTGAGTAAGTCAGGTTTGGGTTATTAGAGCTGCGTTTTTTTTTGCGTGGAAGCGCATTATGTAAGGATGTTTGTATGTTTGTCTTGCATGGGAAGGATTGCCAATAATAACAATATCAGGGGAGAATGTCACACAAATTGACCTAGTCCCAAACTAAGCTCTAGGCTTGTACGAAAGATTCCCGAAGATGACTTGACCATATATATATAAAAACTGCATTTTTTTCCGAAACTGTCAATATTTCATATTTTAATTAGAACCATCGTGTAGAACCCAATAGGTTTGGTTAGTTTTATAAAAATCCTGAAATATTTACAGTTTCTGAAAAAAATGCAGTTTGCCAAATGATATGTTTGTGAAATGAATCAAGTTTGCGAAACGTTTTTTGGTGAAACATTAGTGAACCTGACTTGACAGATCGATTCTTTGACCTGAAAAACCCCTATTTCGCAATTTTCATCAAAATCTTTAGAGCCGTTTCCGAGATTTAGATTACACTTATATATACATGTATACAAGGTTTGGTCGTTAATTTATCTTTTTGTTTATAGCTCGATAAAAAAGGTCGCTAGTGTTAAATAGAACCTCATTACTCTTAAAAAAGTAATCTAAAAACTTTGAACTGCCGTTTCCTAATTAGATACCCTTATACGTAATTAATGGTGTTCACATGATAGGGCTCGATCGGGAATCGAACCGAGGGCCCGGCTTAGCGCGAGTGGGGTCCCGTGTTCGCGTTAATTGATAAGTTTTTGGGGTCGGCAGGGGTTTAAAGTTTAGTGATTAATTGATGTAATTAGGAGTTTTTAAGTGTTTGCGAGACTTTTAAGTTATTATGGCTGTAAATTAGGACAGGGATGTTCTCGAACGTGGAAAAGGCAAACGAGTATTAGGCCAAATTTTGAAGAAGTGACAAATACGACATTATGCCACCTGAAACCGGCGACTGTTTTGTGAATTTTGCTGTAAGATGTTTAGAATATCGCATTTTCACGAATCGTTTTGATGCCTAAAAGGTTTTAATAAATAACATCTTATTGCTGTAAAATTCGTCTAAAAAATGTTTGAATTACTTTTTATCACCTTAATATATATATTTTTTGTAACAAAAATATTAAAATGGTAAGACTTTATAGAAAATGGGCAATAAATTGTTTTCGATATCAGTTACTTAAAACTCTCGTTCATAAAATTAAAACAACAGTAATAAACTTCAGTTCAAAATCAATCCACTGCCTTAAAAAAAACATCCAAAGAATGAAAAAATACCAATATAAAATGTTTTAAAACAACCTAAATCTCGCATTATACTAGGTACTCGACAAATATAAAAATTTGCTCATACATTCGTAACTCATTTATTCGATCATAACTGAAATGATATTTCATGATGTGTATTAAAGCTTATAGAAAAGCAGTATTTTAACTGTAAAATCACGAAAATAAGAAATACCGGCATTTCGTATACAAAAAATTCATTGAGATAGTCTTTTGTGTTTGTTGTAACGGCTTCGGAACCCTACACTGAGCATGCTCTGGCGTGCTATTGCCCGGTTTTGCTAAGGTGGTAACACAATTATCAACAAGTTTTTTAGAGTTGTTGGTGATCTAGCTCTGCCTATCCCACTCTGGGAATGAAGGCGTGACGTTGTGTGAATGTAAAGTAATACAAGACTATATAAACCACAGCTCGACCGTTTATCCATCGTAACCCCCCCGCCGCCGCGGCCGGCCCGGGTACTGCCCGGTTTATCCGGAGCGAGGGCTGGCGGCGCGGAGAACAATTTGTCAGACGCAGTATTGAGTCATAGACAGGCGGGAATCATTTGTGATTCATATGTATTTTTAGGCAGGTGTGTAAAAATCTTGCTGCTTTTAGAACTGCGTTAAGTGAGTACATTGTTAAGGACAAAAATAAAGAAAATTTAACTTTGCTATTTTGTCACGAATTATTAGCCACAAATTTAGATACGTTAATTTTGGTGACGGAATGGAAAAATGAAAATTTCTTATTTTTTGTCCTTAACGATGTACACTTTTTTTGAAAACCGCCCAGCCACGCTTGAAATTACAACTGGATTGTGCGTTTACCCTTTACGCGCAAAATTTAAAAAAGTCGTGAATTGAAATCTCTTTTTATTTTGATAGAGTACAAATAAATAGGAAAAAGCGTTTGTATAATATGTTAAGCGGGCTCCACATTGCGAAACAAAGGGTTAAAATAAATAAATTTTCATTATTTCTATGTCCTTATCATCATCACGTTAGCTCAAACACGTCCACGTCGTAACTTACTCGTATGTATATAAAAAACAAACACTATCAGCATAAACAAAAAGTTATCCCGTATTTATCTTCGATTTAAAATAAAAACAAATACAAAAACAATTACTCCAGTCCATCTCCACCCTAATTCCGGGATAAAAAACGCGGTAAGCCCGCATGAGCCGCACTCTATCAACCCCGGAGCTCTAACGGGACCCCGGGGCCGGGACCGGTGTTTAATGCCTCAAAATAATGAACGGGATTTGACGGCTGGGGAGGCATTTAGAAAAAGTTACTTAACGTTCGGGAAATGAGGTAGATGGGGTGCTAACGTTTCTTGGGTTTTCGTATAAAAATGACAAATGGAAACGTATTTCTTGGATGTTGTGGCGTTTACACGTCATCGGTGTGAACTTGAGCCAAATATTTAGATTCTATAATACTACTGCCCGCAACTCTGTACGCGTACAAAAATAAAACAGCCTCTAAGATAAATAGAATTCTACTGGTGAAAGAATTTTCAAACCTAGTTTAGTCGTTTTTGAGTTTATTCGTTACAAACGTACAAAAATACAAATCTTTCCTCTTTATAATATTAGTGTAGAAACAGTGTTGAAAACTAAGAAACAAACCCTTCGACAACGTCTCAAATGTATTAGTGTGTACCTAATTCGCAAAATTGACCCTTGGGGGGTTATTATGACAACTAGGCCCGTGTGGTTGCCGGGTTAGAATAGTGCCACTCCATGTCTTCCCGTGGATGTCGTGAGAGGCGACTAAGGGAATAAGGGCTTGTAGTACTGTTAGGCGATGGGCTTGCAACCTGTCACTAATACACTGGTAAACATGTTAGCCTGACTATGCAAAATGTGGTTACAGAATTATCAACAAGTTTAGAGTTGTTGGTATTCTGTTGCTCTGCCTACCCCACTCTGGGAATAAAAGCGTGACGTTATGTATGTATGTATGCAGTTCTGGTTACGCTCAGAGAAAAGGATAGAGCTATATAACTGTCATAGCTCTGTCCTTTACGCTCACCGTAAAATAATAACCCTCTGACCCACCATAGAACTCGTTTTGTCAGTGACATTTTGTTTGACAATTCTTATGATTTCATTTGCCTCCCTCTTCCCAAGTGGACTATTATAGCGTAAACTTCCACTGTTCCTTCGTATATCTAAATCTTAGTTCAATCAGAAAACATAATTGCACGCATACACACAACAAATATACACACACACACTCACTCATCTCGTCTCGTCTGGCCCTACTGAAAATCAGCGTCACATTATCACCATATCTTGTGACACAACCTGAGACCATTTTGGACACCATTGTAAATAGTTAGTTGTAAGGTATTGTTATTACTGTTTTTAGGGTTCCGTAGCCAAATGGCAAAAAACGGAACCCTTATAGATTCGCCATGTCTGTCTGTCTGTCCGTCCGTATGTCACAGTCACTTTTTTCCGAAACTATAAGAACTACACTGTTAAAACTTGGTAAGTAGATGTATTCTGTGAACCGCATTAAGATTTTCATACAAAAATAGAAAAAAAACCATAAATTTTGGGGGTTCCCCACACTTAGAACTGAAACTCAATTTTTTTTTCATCAAACTCATACGTTTGGGTTAGGTATCTATGGATAGGTCTTCAAAAATGATATTGAGGTTACTAACATCATTTTTTTCTAAACTGAACAGTTTGCGCGAGAGACACTTCCAAAGTGTTGAAATGTGTGTCCCCCCCCTGTAACTTCTAAAATAAGAGAATGATAGAACTAAAAAAATATATGATGTACAGTACCATGCAAACTTCCACCGAAAATTGGTTTGAACGAGATCTAGTAAGTAGTTTTTTTTAATACGTCATAAAAACTTTGATCAAAGCTACAACGAACTTTTATATTATGTTACTTGCTGCTACGGAACCCTTCATGGGCGAGTCCGACTCGCACCTGGCCGCTTTTTTTTTTAAATTGTTCACTGTTTAATACAAACTGCTATATGTCATTTTATCAGAATCAGAATCAGAATAATCTTTATTCAAGTAGGTTTACAAATAATAAACTCTTTTGAAACGTCATAGTAGCGACTTAGCCTAAATTGACTGCAGGTTCAAATCGCGACCGATCAGAGAAGAACCTGTAAGAAACTCTGTCGGATGTCTTTTTTTTTCGACGTTCGCAACCTTTTGTCGTAAATGTGTGTCCAAATACATCACTCTTATTCTTATTTGTAACTTCATTGTGTTACAGAGTCCTCGTTCTACTGGGCTAAACCTAGCCTTGGTCATGATATCGTATGACAGGAAGGAAAGAGCCTCGTTGCTAGTTTATGGTGTGTCAAGGTTCCATTTTGTCAATAGGGAACACGCAAATATTATTTTCTTATGCTCTCTAAAAAGTGCTGTGAAAGAAAGGAATAACTGTGTAAGCGAAATAATTGTCATGTATTTTTTTCATAAGATATGAAGCTTTATAAAGTCATAGTTCAGATCCCTGCAAAAACACTATTCAAAATCAAAGACAGGAATGACGTCACAGCTGGGCCTCTATTCAGGTGCGTTAAAACAATATCGTGTTTGACACGTTTAAGAATCGTTTATGTCACAGTCGCCATTATTGTAAATGACATAAGAGTTATCAAAACGTTGACAATACGGAAACAGGTCAAAAACGATATCGTTATAACACAGTTGAATAGAGGCCCTGATCCTGCTTTGCTGTGAAAGAGAAGGAGCAAACTAGACAAAACATCGTTTTAACAAAGTTAGTTAGAGGCCGACTTAAATTGAATGATAATTCTATTAGCATAAAAAAAGGACTTTTATTTAACCTTAACGCATTTTCTGCCACCGACGCATATATGCGTTCACTGTCATACAAGTTTGTTCCTAGGCCAAGCCCCCTGGCAGTGAATGCGTTAAAAGGTGCGCCCTTAGGAAGCTAGATGCAGATTGCAGACTTGTAAAATTACATATCATTCTGCTTGCACAACAAATATCTCCATTAATTTTCAACATACTCAAAACTTCAGCATTCTCATCGTAAACTGGAATGTTTTTGCGAAGTGCAATGAATGGTGCATCCCCTGCAGCTGCGCGCGATATATCACGACTGCATTGTGCAAGACGGGCGCGGGATAACAACGCACGGTGCACTTGATGCATGGGAGTGCACTGGGAGTTATGGTTGCAGAGAATTGATAGGCTTCCTATTTTTCAGAATGGCCGATATTATACACGGTAAAAATGACCAGTCGCCATTATTATCAATGAGAAGAGTTATCAAAACGTTGACAATACGGAAACACGTCAAAGACGATAGTCGGCGGGATTTAAATGTTTCTCTTTGTTTTTAATATATTTTAATTCCTAGTATTTGTTGCAATATCTTTCAATGTGGTTAGAATTTGGCCCACGCCAGACGATGTTACACGTCATCGTCACAGATGTCTTAATGAAATTCTGTCGCAAGCCAATATTTTTTTTTGCAATAGGTATTTTTTTTTATATTAATGTCTCTGGAAATACAACTCTACGCGGATGAATCTACGATAACCATCTCTATTACTAGCATAATATGCAAAATTAATGAGCTAAGGGAAGTTTCCTAAGCAATATTGTGCTAAGTATTGAAAACTTACCCCTACAATGGCTGCACCGACCGTGCGCGGCTGTGCGCGGCCGAGTGTTGCTAATCGCCGGATGCCGCGCGCTCTCGGCAGCGGGAGGGTTAGCTTTAATTAAAATAACACGACTTATGCCGCGTTTTATTGCGTTTTTGTTCAGTCACATGTTATTGCAGGGTTAGGCTTTGGGAACGGTTCCGGAATTTGTGATTGGTTTTGGGTTGACTAATACATAACATAACTACATATCAGCTGACAATATCATATAAGTTGACCTAGTCCCGAGTACTCTTAAGCTTGTACTATATAGGTAGTAGGCAACGATAAACATACTTTTATATTTTTCAAAATAATTTATAATTTATTCCTAATTTTAGTTTCTGACGATCTCAATGTATTAACTTTGACCTTTGACATGTTGTGCAATTTATATTGTGATTCTATTTTGGGAAATAAAATCTGAATATTTATACAGAGAAATACATAGCTAGTTAAATACTTAGAAAACATCCAAGACCCAGAAACTAACTCTCGCACTTATCCCACAATTATTTTTCCATGCCGAGAATCGAACCTAGGATTACTGACTCAGCGGTCACTATCAATTAGACTACCTGCGTCGTCAAAAAATTCTACATGTGTACACATACTTTGCTTTGCACCTATTTTTATATAATTTATTATCTGTCCTAATGAAAGTAATTAATGTTAGATGCACTACCATTTAGAATAAATATAAACCATGTAGAAATCGTCATATTCTATAAAACGTGTATTTAAATAAATATTTACATTCAAAAATATTTACAGAATTACAACATATATATTGCCCTCAAAATACAGTATAGATGAAACACTTAAGTAAAGGACCTGTTGTGTGTAGTTGTAACACATCTGTATAGACTGTTTGACATTCTATATTTGAATTTTGACATAAGTTCCATATTAATTTTGTACACAACCACATACAACAGGTCCGTTACTTAAGTATTTCACCTATACTTACACTGAAAATCTGCTAATATAAAAAAATAATTCAAATTTAAAAACCAACAATACAGATAAAAAATGTTTATTAATTTTACAATATCAGACTTCAGTAAAGACACGCATTAGACAAAATAGAGTTTTATGTTTTAGACATAAAGTTGTAATTCTAAAAACGTGTACGTTATAGTTGGGTAGGAAGCTATGCCAAGTTTTTTGTGCGTTTATAGAAATTCTTATTGTGTCTGTTTAAGGTTGAAATTTTAATGGCTACTGCTTTGTTAACGTGGTACCTTTTAACATCAGGAATGTGATGTAATGCTCGACAAATACTGCTTAGAAGCAAAGTGCTTTACTATTTGTATTTCGAGGTTTACGGGAAAATATGCTGTATTGTGTTGGCAGTATGGTGTGAAATGTTATTCAGCGATAATCTGTATTTAACTTGTTGGGTTTCGGCATTACAGGAGCATCAAATGCAGTTTCTTTTTGTACTCGTATTATAATTTTTACTTTTGTTGTTCTAGAATATTATTTGTTACTAAAAGATAATTAGAGCTTTCTTTTCTACTTAACCTGTCCTTTGTTTATAATTTAGCTTTTATCAATTGTGTATTATTATTTTATAAATATCACTGATTCCAGCATTTCAGAATTTAATAACAAAGCGTTAACCATTTTCTATATTTAACGATTTTTTTCCTGCTGTCATTATGAATAACTTTCGATACACAAAAGAAAAAATAATGTAATTCACCCATTAATTAAACTCTTACATTACAATTCTATGTATATTTTTCCTATTTTAAATGATCTGAACACAAAAACAACTTAAGTACTACGAGTACGAATGCTAGAAGGCATCATCATCGGATTCATAAGTTATTTTCTTTACTTATGTTATGACGTAGACTATACTAGCATTTCACTCAAACAGAGCCACGCACGGAAGCTAGTGTTTATCTACAACTATTCCCCTCGTCCTCGTGTCTGTCCATGCGTTTGACAGTTAACCCTCGCCGCGCCCCGGCCTGCCCGGCTGCCGGGTGCCGCGCCGGCGCTAAGCGGGTTAAGAGATTTCGGCTAAAACATTTTAAGTGAGGGCTCTTATGCGAAGGGCATTAAGGGCTCTTAAATAACTGTACATTTTAGATAAGTTACGTATCGGTATTTAGAAAATAATAAAAAGATATCAAGGGAGTTTCTCATACAGATTGATCTAGTCCCAAACTAAGCTCTAGGCTTGTACTAGATACCAGGCAACAATAAACATAATTACGTAGATAAATAAATAATTATATACTTAGAAAGCATCCTATACTAAGAAACATAAACTCACTCATCATACAAATATTTTCCCTGATCGAGAATCGAACCCAGGACCATTAGCTCACATGAATGGCAGCCTAGTGATGAAAAACTTGCTAAATTTGCAATGTACATCGAATCGTCACCGTTAGCCCGTCCCCATTTCATAAAAACCGGGCAAGAGCATGTCGGACCATGCTCAATGTAGGGTTCCGAAGCCGTCAACTACTACAAACATAAAAATCAACAAGTAATGTCAAATTTTCTATTTAAAGTCAATTGGTGCCGTCTTAGATGATTTTAGTAGGTATAAACACTTATCGCCTGTATCTCAAGAACCAATGATGTCTACTTAGTCGTGATATTTCTCCTTTAAAATTCGTTATATGCTCTTTTAATTAGGATTTTTATCAGATTTTTTGTATTCGTAGTTTCAGCTGTAGGGGGAGGGGGACACTTGAGTCTAGTAAAAATTAGCGCTTTAAAGCTTAACATTTCATAAACGGATTACTTAATTGAAAAACTCTTCGAACAAACCCGTAATATTTTTGAAAGACCTATCCAACGACACCCCACAATATAGGGTAGTCGAGAAAAATAAAAATACCTCCCCGTGTTACGTGTACAGGGAGGTACCCTATTTTTTTTTTTACATTTTATTGAACCACTTTGTTGGCGTGACTAATTTGCATATTCATGCCAAATTACAGCTTTGTAGTACTAAGAGTCTCTGCGCTAGGCTGCGGACGGACGCACATTGCGAAACTATAAGGGCTACCCTAAAAACGCGTCGTCAAACACAGCTACCTATATATTTACTGGATTCTAATAATAAACAATGTACCAAGAACAAAAGACATATCTGCAGAAGCACTGACGATTCACTAAAAAACATTATTCGTTGAACAAACACAAAAAGCTAAAGAGCACAAAACGTCTAATCAACAACGATCCCTCCCCAGACAGGTTTTAATCTGTCAAAAGGGCAACTCCATGGGTTTCCTGTCACAATATGCTGCTAACAATGGTTTCAAAGTGCAGAGAGATACGTAGGGAAGGTATAGTTCAACTTAAAAAGAAATAGAACTTGAGACAAGGTCTCATTTCAAACGAGAAAGCTTGTATGTTTGTAAATTCTTAATTATTAAACATCTTAGCCTGATTTTGCAAAATGTGGTTACAGAATTACCAACAAGTTTTTTAGAGTTGTTGGTATTTCCTACCCCGCTTTGGGAAAGAAGGCGTGATGGTATGTATGTATGTAAATACTATAGAAATTTACTATGTAACGACCAAGAAACAATTAGAAATATCATTAATTATGACAACCTATTTTTATTAGAATTGGTATACTTAATATCTACCCGTGTGGTCGCCAGGTTAGAATAGTGCCACTCCATGTCTTCCCGTGGGTGTCGTAAGAGGCGACTAAGGGAATGAGGGCTTCTAGTAGTGTTAGGCTTGCAACCTGTTACTAATACACTGGTAAACTTCTTAGCCTGTTTGTGCAAAATGTGGCTACAGAATTACCAACAACTCTTTTTGTAGTTGTTGGTATTTTTGTAGCTCTGCCTACCCTACTCTGGGAATGAAGGCGTGAGTATGCGTGTGTGTGTGTGGTCCAATATCTAAGGTTAGACTATTTTTAGATATAAAAAATCTGACCAAGTTTGACACACATACTCGTACGTATAAATAGAGGCAAAGCACATCATACCAATTGGAATTACCATGTGTTCCCATTTAAATTGAATATAAATAGTTAAGTGTAAGTATTGCACGCCCGCATATGAATAGACTAATCAATAAAAATCTTCCTCTACACGTGATACTTAACTGTATTTTTATTAATAAATTGATTGATTGATTTCATTTCCAATCGAAGTCAGCATCCCGTTTATGCTTTTGATTAGTTATATAGCTTCTTACCTAGCACACAGCTTTAACTGTTCATAAATAGAGTTGCATTTCCAAAAGCAAATATTATACAAAGTATAAATTTACTTTGCATTTCTCTTTATTGAAAATCAAAATGTGAGCATTCTTAATAATAAAGACTTCGGATTAATACCAAATTACACTTTCTGCTATCAGTTTGTCATATAAACCATAGCAATACGATATACGGTCTATTTTAGCATAAAATGGATTGGCCAACTAACTTTGTATAATAACCAAACCAAATTGTTATTTGCCTTTTGGCTGTTGTCACGATGTTTGTAAAGAGTGAAAGATAAGGTCCTTTTCGGATTGTTTTTACTTTCGCTGTCTGCTTTGGGGTGTATTGCAATTTGGAGCACAAATCACGGGCATCTGTGAACAGGAGTCAATGCAATATGACGCCAATGAAGTGACTATGATTTTGGGCATTGGATTTTACAAAAAGTTGGATAATACAGTAAGTCAAAACAGTTTCCACTTAAAGTTAAATACATTATCATTTGCTCAGGCGTGACAGACTGACGCACTAAGACGGCAAAAATAATAATTTCAAATTACAAACTGATTACTGATGACTCCTAATTAACAAGTCATATAAGCCATATCAGTATTCTAGTCAAGTAAAGTGTTATGCATGCCTTAGAGGTGTTTTAATTGAAGAGTAATAATTACCTACGTTCACAATATATTAATACCTACACTGCATTCTCAATCAAGTTTACTACGGTTTCCATCGATTATTGATTGCAGACATAAACCAATTTGTATTAAATGTTAAATAGGTCAATGTGCGAGTATTTCTTATTGTAAGTTGCACACGATCATATCAAAAATGTGTTTTTCGTATATTTAGTGCTTTATCTTTTTTTTATATTAAGGAGAAGGCACACGAGCACCACCTGATAGTAAGTGGAATCTGACACCCATACACATTTGAATTCTCAAGACTATAATCCTAAGACCTCAAATGCGTTGCCAACCCTGAGGACTAAGATGAAATGCCTCTATGCTAGTAATTTCACCGGTAATTTTTTCTTTATTACATAGGATAAAACACAATCATTTTCCATGTCTGCCTGTACTTCTATCTGTCGGTCTGTATGTATATCGGCTTCTCCTAAACCACGCAAAGGATAGGAGGTTTTCACTATGAGTTACATATTTTTTGTCGAAAGGTTTCAACGCATAATAAATTTTGGTTTATTTACGGGTGTAACCGAATTCACATAAACCGAAGCAAAGCGAGGACGGGTCGCTAGTTTTCTGTAAAATAGAAATACATACAAACAGAATTCGGGCTAGTCCTTCTCTCTCACCCGCACAAAAAAAAAAATAAAAAAAATATGTTCACGCTAAGAATTTTATTCCAAAAAACTAGCATTAATATGCTTTCTTGAATTACCTATTAAGTACATTAATTTATTTTCTTTCTTATTATGAACATTTAACATCTAAAATGTTATCCCAAAAAATGCCAAATTTAATGTCATCCCACACATTCTCAACTCGCAAATATGAGTTTATCCAACCGGGCATTTTCGACCGCGTGGGCATTTGAAGGGTTAACTTTTGTATTCTGAATTGCACTCTATTGGATTGATGGAAGGTCGAGTTTTGTATGAAATGTTTTTAATAAAAATGCGAAATGGTTTAGTGGTCAAGATGCCGACCATTAACTGTGTATTCAGTGGCCGTGGGTTCGATGTCTTTTATTTCAAGTTTGTTTATTTGTCATTTTGTATAATATGAAATACCGCAAGTCAATTGTGAATTGATTCAAAATTGAAATTAACAAAAGGTGTTCTGAAAAAATCATGCTTTTGGAGGTTTGTCACATGAGCAAACTTTTTTTTTTAAATTAATCTTTATTTACTCCGAAAATAAATAAACTAATGTCTGCTAATAGCTAAAGAGCTTAAACGCCACATGGTCTCTCCGTCACTGCTAGTGCTGAACTTGAAAAAACCAATACTGATAACAGTCGATTTTTTTATACATACATACATACATACTATCACGCCTTCATTCTTAGAGTGGGGTAGGCAGAGCTACAGAAATACCAACAACTTTAAACTTGTTGATAATTCTGTAACCACATTTTGCACAGTCAGGCTAAGATGTTTACCAGTGTATTAGTGACAGGTTGCAAGCCCATCGCCTAACAGTACTACAAGCCCTTATTCCCTTAGTCGCCTCTTACGACATCCACGGGAAGACATGGAGTGGCACTATTCTAACCCGGCAACCACACGTTATTCTCGCGGAAGCATATAAGTCCCTTTTCATTCTTGTGTGGGCGTGGCAGCATATTGTGGTCCCCCCCCTTGACAAAAACCTGGATCCTCCCCCACTAAAATAAACTCTGGATCCACTCTAAGCCTGGCTCTCTTGTAACGTGTCATATTTGCCAACAGCCATCCTGCCGTACCGCGAAGATGCGCAGCCGCAGACGCGGGAATTCCTCGCACGCGTCGTGGACGTGCTCCTGGACTTCGTGCACCAGGTCAACGACCGCAACGAGAAGGTACGGGGTCCTCCGTCGCGGGCGCAGTTGCGGGTGGGATTGTGGATGAACTTCTGTGGACTATGATTAACTACTTAATGTATAAATGGACATAAAATAATTCATAGCGATGAACTATATTTTTATTAAAGAAAATTGAGGACAAAAATGATTAAAAAATGTGCTTCTCCATGTATTCCCGTGGATGTCGTCAGAGGGGACTAAGGGAATAAAGCTTGTAATACTATTAATTAGGCGATGGGCCTGATTGTCCAAAATGTGGTTATAGAATTATCAACCAGTTTTTAGGATTCCGTTGTCAAACTAGGAATAAGTATAGTTTTGCCATGTCCGTCCGTCCGTCTGCAGCCTAGCTCAGAGGCCCTTAGTACTAGAAAGCTGTAATTTGGCATGAATATATTATATTAGTCACGCCAACAAAAGGGTAAAATAAAATCTTAAAAAAATAA
Source organism: Acleris holmiana (assembly GCA_949316455.1). NCBI lineage: Eukaryota > Metazoa > Arthropoda > Insecta > Lepidoptera > Tortricidae > Acleris > Acleris holmiana. The sequence continues at coordinate 11,473,864 of OX438788.1, forward strand.
TTATACTGTACCTCCCGTACTGGTAACGTGGGGACGTATTTTTTTTCTTGTTTGTCCTATATAGTGGGGTGTCGTTGGCAGGTCTTTCAAAAATATTACGGGTTTGTTGAATCAATTTTTCCATTAAGGGATCTGTTTATGAAATATTAAGCTTTTAAGCGCTAATTTTTGCTAGAGTCAAGTGTCCCCCCCCCCCTTACAGCCAAAACTACAAATACTAAAAATATGAAAAAAAACATGAATTTAAAGCGCATATAACGAAGTAGACGTCATTGGTTCTTGTGATACAGGCGATTATAGTGTTTATACCTACTAAAATCATCTCAGCAAGGCACCAAATGACTTTATATAGAAAAATCATCTTATCCATTAACCACCCGCCAAGCAACAGTGTTCGCATTGTTGTGTTCCAGTGTGGGGATAAGACAACCGGTGAAATTACTAGCATAGAGGCATTCCATCTTAGTCTTCAGGGTTGGCAACGCATTTGAGGTCTTAGGGTTATAGTCTTGAGAATTCAAATGTCTATGGGTCTCAGATTCCACTTACCATCAGGTGGCCTGAGTGCTCGTGTGCCTTCTCCTTAACATAGGTATTTTTTTTTATAGAAAATTGGCTTCGGAACCCTACACTAAGCATGGTCCGACATGCCCTTGCCCGGTTTTTAGAGTTGTTATTATGTATGTTATTATAGCCGCTTTAACAACAAGACATGAAAATAAAGCACAGTAAAGATTTAAGGAGGTCTCCATACAAGTAACTTATTTTTTCGGAGTGGTTCGGAACTCTTCTTGCAACAGGAATAAATCAAGATTGGGAAAATGAATATATGTTACCAAAACAATATACAAATTATGTCCTGTGACATTTTTCACGATGAGTCATGAACTTGCTAAGCCAGCTCTTGTACTTCAGATCCTGGAGTTCAAGATGCCGGAGGAAATGCAGAAGCTGCTAGACCTGGAGCTGCGCGAGGAGCCACTGCCTCTGAAGCAGCTGCTCGAGGACTGCAAGATCACGCTGAAGCACCAGGTCAAGACCGGTAAGTACTGCTCCTCAAACATGATCTTTAGATATATCAGGGGACCCACGACCTCGTTTGCTTACTCTACAAAAAGAAAAGAAGAAGCTAGTGATATTTCGTAGGAGTGAAAAAGGCGTTTGAAAACCGCTTACAGGGCCTCTATTCTACTGCATTTAACGATACCACGTTTGACGTGGTTTTGAATCGTTTATGTCTCAGTCGCCATTATTGTAAATGACAAGAGTTATCAAAATGTTGACAATACGGAAACACGTCAAAGACGATATCGTTATTACCGTGTAGAATCCCAGCCCTGTAGGGCCTCTATACTACTGGGTTAAAACGATATTGCGCTAGTTTGAGTATTCTTCTTAAATCTGCAGCCATTACTACTGCCCGTGTAGTTGCCGGGTTAGAATAGTGCCATTCCATGTCTTCCCGTGGATGTCGTAAAAGACAACTAAGGGATTTAGGGCTTTTAGTACTGGTATACACTGGTAAACATCTTAGCCGGGTTGTGCAAAATGTGGTTACAGCATTACCAACAAGTCTTTTTAGAGTTGATGGTATTTTCTGTAGGCGTGATGTTATGTATGTGAGTAAATAAGAAAGAGTTAGATATCAAAACCTTGACAATACGGAAAGACGTCAAAGGCAATCCAATCCACTGCTCTTTGTTTTGAATTATGTCTTCGTACAAACTTAAAATCTCAAACAGCCAGGGCAACTGCTCGCGCTTAGGGTTTCGTGGTCAACTAAGAACTATTGGATATTGACTGTTATTAATAACTAATAAGAGAAGGCTTGGTTTTATTATTAAGCCTCGGAATACGTTTTACAGTATAGGTGCTTAACCCACTTTGAAAGGTAGTCTGGAAGAGATCGCTATTTAGCAATTAGGCTGTTTACATTATTTTTTTTCCTTGATGTATGCGGTGTACAATAAAATGTTTTTATTGCATTGTAATGCTGTCCAAAATAATTACTTACTTGCTTCCTTTACTAAGGAAATAAACCGCGAACGAATAATATCTTTAAACAGCAAATCGTAAAACGAATACGAACAAAATTGCAGCATTTAAAAACAGAACAAAGCTATTAAAAATATCCCTTGTCACATTGAAAGACTCGTCTCTAAAATCCGCCAAAACAAATCACTAAACTCTCAATACCATTCAATCTAATCTAAAGCTTAATGTGCGGTAATAAAGATTAAAACTATTTGCAATTTTGTTTGGAATTACGCTTTTATGTTTGGAGGGTAGGCGCAATTTTCCACGACGCTGGGTGCCACGCTCGGGTGAGCGAGATCATCGCTTGTCTGAGTGAGATGAGATGATCGATCTCGGAGATCACAGCAGCCTTCTCTTTGAGCATGCTGTCCTAGTACCACGGGTAGACTGTTTGGTAAATCTTAGGGGTGTGAAGCTAGAGTGTGCAATTGATTCTTGCTAGAGACAACCCTGATACAAGCCAATATTTGTTTTACCTAAGTCGCGTGCTGTCACGTTGTATCTAAGCAAAATAAAGTGACAGTATGTGTCCCAAAGGGACATTAGAGCTCACGGATGTTGCGTTGAACGAATACAATTGGGTGACTATAACGTGTCTTTTAATTTTAAATGTTTCTGGATTCGTCGGGTTAGAATACTCCATGTCTTCCCGTGGATGTCGTAAGAGGCGACGAAGGGAATAAAGGCTTGTAGAACTGTTAAGCGATGGGCTTGCAACCTTTCACTAATACACTAGTAAACTTCTTGGCCTGATTGTGCAAAATATGGTTTTAGAACTATCAAGAAGTATTTTTAGAGTTGTTGGTATTTCACTCTGGGAATGAAGGCGTGATGTTATGTATGTGGATTCTGAAGTTTATTTACTTAGGTATTTATATAAATTTTATTACACAATACACAAAGTAGGTACAAATGGCGGACTTAATGCTTTAACTTCGTCGTAAAAAGTACCGTTAGCCCTTGCGGACTTGCTAAGCTATCTCTCTATAGCAAATTTCATTAAATTAGTTCGACAGTTGAAGGGTGAAATCATATCAATAGAGAATAAGCCAATAAAGTTACAGCTTCAAAGTCTATTTAAACAAATAAATATCAAAACACGATTACCTTTCAATAAAAACAAAATATCACAAATTTGATTGGCATTCCGACAGTATCAAACCTACCCCCGGATGTCTCTGCACGCGGCATGGGCTGCGCGCTCATTCCGAGCCATTTGTGGAGGTAATTGAATTGTTCGAGGAGGGATCATGCACAATGACTGCAATTACGGGCCTTGCTGCACTTTATAACCCTTATACAGATATACAAGGGACAAGAGGGAATTATTTTGCAGTGGGATAGAAATGACGGAGGAATTATTTAAGAGTTCTGAGCTTTGATGAAAACAGAGAATGATTTGGAAACTCCTGTCGCCTATTTCATCATCCTGACATTGACAGGTTACACTTCGGTGTACATGGCGCAGCTTATATGAAACCCAGTGATGTATCAACGTGTTTACTTTGCAATATATTATACTGAATTTTCACCTGTCACATGTCATTATCACGATGGTGCAATAGAGGGCTGGTTAAAGTTTTTTGCTATTTTCCCGTGATCCCATACAGAATGTATATTTTGGGTTAGCTTTGATAATAATCAAGTTTTCTAGCGTCAGATTTAAATCGCTCCGTTATTGCATAAAATATTTCAATCCAACAGAAACTAAAAGGAAACTCGTGAAAGAAAACAATATGGCCGTTGACGCCATTGTCTGGACTAATCATATAGGTATACATTTTATTAATTGGTTAGCTTTGATTCCATGAAGTACTATTTTCACATCACTTTAAAAAGTGACTCGGAATATCAAACTATACCAATAGATACAATAGATGAAAAACGAAACACTTGCTTCATACCTACACATGATGTATTAATCTTCCACCAGTCAATATTTCATCGTTTACGAGTAGCGTCTCCAGTCATAGCTCTGCAATATATTACGTAACAAAGGCGCCGTCGGAGAGGGCTTGGATCAATCCTGCGTGATCCATCACTGTAATCCTGGGCAGATAGGAATTCAATGGGAGTTTATGGGAGCTAACGTAGGAAGTATACTTTTTTTACGGTTCCGTAGTCAAACTAGGAACCCTTATAGCTTCGCCATGTCCGTCCGTCCGTCCGTCAGCAGCCTAGCGCAGAGAATCTTAGTACTAGAAAGCTGTAATTTAGCATGAATATGCATATTGTATTAGTCACGCCAAGAAAGTGGTACAATAAAATATAAAAAGAAAATGTATCTTAAATGACAGAGCATATAACGAATAACGATAAGTTTAGCGTATATCCGTGAAAGCGTAACAAACAGACAAACACAATTACTTTTCCATTTATTTTATCAGTAAGTATAGATTAGTATGCATTAGTATGGACCTTTTGGTTCTCTGCCTTTTCGCCGACAAATCTTAGACAGATGCATCGTTTCGCAACCAATTCATTTGCCAACCCGCTTTTTTTTCTGTAACTACAAATAATTCAGGAATTTTATAGAACTAACCTAACCTAACCTATAGGGTTCTACACGATAGTCCTGAAATAAATCCAGAATTATTTAAACTTTCGGAAATTAACGCGGGGTGTCAAATTATATATTTGTGAATTGAATCATTTGTGAAAAGTTGGTTATAAAATGATAGGATCCCGGACCTTTTACTTACTATACTCATTACTCAGTATATCATGGTATCCTTCCTGGGTCTCCCCACAGAATAAGCCCGTCATGTCCCATTCCACAGCCCCGTAATCCCATGGCTGCGTCTGGTAAATGAACGGGGACGAGGAGCTTACTTTTATTTATTGTTTTAAAGTCCGCGTGGTAATTACTTGGAAATAGAGGGTTAGTTCAGTTGATAATGCTTTAAATCATTATTGAAAAACTGGCTAAATCGAGAATGTTTTTCGACGAACAAGAATGAGCCGAATACAAGATCAATCCTTCTATTTAGGGTTCCGTACCCAAAGGGTAATACGGAACCCTAAATAGAAGCCGTCCGTCCGTCTGTCACCAGGCTGTATCAAAACAACCGCGATAGCTAGACAATTAAAATTTTCACAAATTATGTATTTCTATTGCCGCTATAACAACAAATAGTAAAAACCAAATAAAATAAATATTTATGGGGGGCTTCCATACAACAAACGTGTTTTTTTGTCGTTTTTTGGCCGATATTAATAACGGCAACAGGTAGACACTTAATATTTACAGAATATTTCTAGTTTTATATTCACTTTAAGCATAAATAAGTTTTTTGCTCGATCTTAATACAGACACCGTAGTTGTATAGATAGAGTCGCAATTGGCCGGTCTTTTTTCTGTTTCACACGACTTAAAACTACACTCTCGGACATAAAAAATCTGTAATATTTAGTAGCTTACTATAGGTTTTATTTACAAATAATAAATAAATAAAATAAATAAATAATAAATATCACGGGACAATCTCACACAAATTGTCCTAGTCCCAAACTAAGCTCTAGGCTTGTACTATGGTAACTAGACAACGATAAACATACTTATATAGAGAAATAAATACTTAAATACATAGAAAACAACCAAGACTCAGGAACAAATATTCGCGCTCATCACACAAATATCTGCCCTTACCGGGATTTGAACCCAGGACCACTGGCTTCGGAGGCAGGGTCACTCCCAACTAGGCTAGCGTGTCGTCAAATGGCTCTTATACATAGTTAATGTGTAATCCATATAATTTATCTGTATGTTGAATTGCATAAAACAAAGCTAATTTAGCTATTCACGTGAGAAACTTAATCAAACGACTTATTATTCCGAGCGGGATCCCGCTTCTGAACCACAATGGCGGGTGATTGGCGCGTGGCGGGAAACGCGATCATAACCTCAAAACGTCATTAACGCCGTAGCGCCCGTCTTAATTAGTTTATAGTTACAATGTATGTAAGTGCAATAGCGCTTTATTAAAACACGCCAATATGCCCGCAGAAACTCGATGCCCGTACAAAAAGTGTATTTTAATTTTATCAAGGACATTAACGCTATCTGTGACAAATTTTGGACAAGCCAGCTAAGATGTTACCAGTGTATTAGTGACAGGTTGCAAGCCCATCGCTTAATTAGGTACCTATAATAGTAATACAAGCTTTATTCCCTCAGTCGCCAATTACGACTTTGAAAAGACATTTCGATATTTTATTAATCAAATTTTGCATAATCAGGCTAACTGTTTACCAGTGTATTTAATAAGTGAAAGGTTGCAAGCCCATCTCTTAACAATACTACAAGCCTTTATTCCCTTAGTCGCCTCTTACGATATCCACGGGAAGACATCGAGTGGCACTATTCTAACCCGGCAACCACACGGGATCTGTATCTGTGCTAAAATTAATTCACCATTTAAATATAAACATCTAAACATCACGAAGCTAGGAGGATTGTATTTATGTATGACTAGCGACCCGCCCTCGCTTCGCTCCGGGTTAAAGTATTATTCATGTAAACTTTGCTCTTGAATCACTCGATTTCTTAAAAAACCGGGCAAGAGCATGTCGGAGCATGCTCAGTGTAGGGTTCCGAAGCCGTTAAGTACTACAAACATAAAAATCAACAAGTAATAACTAATTTTCTATTTAAAGTCATTTGGTGCCGTCTTGGATGATTTTAGTAGGTAAAAACACTTTAATCGCCTGTATCTCCAGAACCAATGATGTCTACTTAGTTGTAATAGTTTTCCTTTAAAATTCGTTATACCTATATGCTCAATCATTTAACATTTTTTTTCAAATTTTTAGTATTTGCAGTTTTGGCTGTAGGGGCACTTGAGTCTAACAAAAATTTGCCCTTCAAATCTTAATATTTCATAAATGGATTACTTAATCGAAAAACTATTTTCACAAACTATTTGTAATATTTTTGAAAGACCTATCCAACGACACCCCACACTATGGGGTGGGTGAATATTTGAAGATGTACCTACATATTACGCGGCGATTAGTAAAGAACTATTTAAAATTATATTAATCTAAACAATCATGGTTTTTATACAATTTATAACTTTGGCTTTATAGAATAATGTATATAAAATATAGTAATTGTAAATATAAATATGATTAATTTATACATAAAGTCGTCAAATCTCACTACCAGTCATGTCCCAAATCCCAAATTTGAATAGTCTATGTTAAAAATAATAGGGTATTATGCTGAAGATTGTGTGTTTATGCAATTATTTGTATAATATAATAGTGGTTTTAGTAAACGTTACAATTACACGGCTTAAAGAACACTTTCAAGTTATTTTTTATCGCTTAGAAAAATGTCCCAGAGCCTGAAACTCACTACCGTTCGTTACAATATACGCAGCTAAAAAAATACTTCGCGCCTTTTTTAAACTGTCAACGATCAAAAGCGCCGATCGATGGCACCTTCCGTTAGCGACTGGAGTGAGCCGCACGCGTTTTTAGTGACTTCGCGCTGAAATTAATACCTAATCACAAGTCGGAAATCGTTTTGGTCAGATATTTTTCTCCACACCATTCGAGGTCCCAAAGATATGTTTTTTAGAGATTTTTATACAATTTTTATACTAAAATATGTACGATCGGGTCGCTTTTGTATTGATATATGTGTAATGTTTTTAAACTTTTTTTATTATCTTTAACGGTGACATATTGACTAATATCTCCTTACCATTTTCATAATTACCATTTTTTACCATTTCATTTTGACGAATGGTAGTGAGAATGTTGAAATGGTAATGAGAATCAGTATAATATTTATACTGTTTAATGAAAAAAAACATGTAAATAATTAATAAATTCATCAGCAATACTGGAAAAAATAAGTACATCATTTTTAGGGTTCCGTGCCCAAAGGGTAAAACGGGACCCTATTACTATAAGACTTCGCTGTCCGTCTGTCCGTCTGTCCGTCTGTCTTTCACCAGGCTGTATCTCATGAACCGTGATAGCTAGACAGTTGAAATTTTCACAGAAGATGTATTTCTGTTGCCGCTATAACAAAAAATACTAAAAACCGAATAAAGTTAATATTTAAGGGGGGCTCCCATACAACAAACGTGTTTTAAGTTTCCCCTAGTAATTTCTAATGAGGAGTTTAAATATTTTAATTTTTAACAGCTACTGTTATGGTGGAAGGTTGTTATCGTGTTTTTATTTTTGAGTAAATCATGAAGACTTTTGAAAAGATGATTAAAAATGTTTTTTTTTGTGTAATCATCGTCAGCCTCATTACCATTTTTGAAATTCCCTTAGCAAATTTGTTATTTCTCACTACCATTTCATAAATTATCCTTACCATTCATCCGTACTAATTACCATTCATAAAATTCTCATTGCCGTACGTATTAATTCTCACTACCGTTTGCATAAAAAAATAATTCTGAAATATATAGATATATATTGGTGTAATTACTGTCCCTTTTGCTTTTACGTATTATTAATACGTTGACTCGTAAGTAAAACCGATAAAAATCCACATCTGAGTCGATATTTAGTTTTTTTTCTGACACCTCCAATATGCTCATCTTCAAATATTCACCCGGGTATATTTTTTACATTTTATTGTACCATCTTGATGACGTGACTAATATACATATTCATGCCAAATTACAGCTTTCAGGTACTAAGACACACATTATTATTTTCCTATGCTCATTTGGAAATGGTTTCACGAGTGGACGGAAAAACGTCCTGCCAAAATCAAAGATTACCGAGATTCCCACTTCAACTAGCAGTGATACCAACCCTCGGGACGGGGGACGTTGAACGGGGGGATTGGTACTCATGTCACTGACGTTATCAGCTGATAAAAAGTGGTGTAATTTCCGTGGGATGTCGAGGGAAGAGCGAGGGAGGGTGGTATCTACAGGCATTGTTATGAAGGACATAAAAAAGATTTAAGTATCAGTTCGTACATTTTGGACAACACCTTGATCATACCGCACATTTAGAATTGTAGTGACCCAATTCAAACATTTTCAGTTTTCGATTTCGAGTCATAAATTTAGTATTATAGAGACCTAAGTCGAAAATGAAAGACCTAAGTCGAAGTGGTGGGAGGACCCTGTGCAGGGTCCGTCCGGATCGCTACCACCATCTTATCCATTAACCACCCGCCAAGCAACGGTGTTCGCATTGTTGTGTTCCGGCGTGGGGATAAGACAACCGGTGAAATTGCTAGCATAGAGGCATTCTATCTTAGTCCTCAGGGTTGGCGACGCATTTGAGGTCTTAGGATTATAGTCTTGAGAATTCAAATGTCTATGGGTCTCAGATTCCACTTACCATCAGGTGGCCTGAGTACTCATGTGCCTTCTCCTTAACATAAAAAAAATAAAAAAAAATCAAAATATGTGTATTAGGTCATATATATATATAATTCTAAAGATGCCATACATATGTGTGATAAGTTCTAAGTTATTGTTTGTTTCTGAGTCTTGGATGTTTTCTAAGTATTTAAGTACCATAAAACCGGGTAAATAGGGACTAAGGGGTGAATAGAGACACATAATGAAGCATATGTTAATAATTATAAGACTGAAATAATTTCCAATAAGAATTGTTATTTATTTACGTTATTTTCATTTAATACTTATTCTTATTTGTAACAAATATATGCCTTATTTAAGGTTGTGTCCGTATTCACCCCTTAGTCCCTATTAACCCTGTTTTACGGTAGGTATTTCTCTATATAAGTAAGTTTAACGTTATTTAGTACCCATATAGTAGAAGCTATAAGCTTAATTTGGGACTATTTCTGAGAGATTGTCCCGTGATATTCTTTAGTACCTACGACATAATCACAGCTTGGACAAAACAGGACCAGCTGTATATATTTTAGTATAAAACAAAGTCGCTTTCCACTCGTCCTTTCCTAAACCAGGCATCAGATTCGTTTCTGTAGCTCTCTGGGAATGAAGGCGTGATAGTATGTATGTAATGTTTTATGTATAATCAATTCTGGTTTACGTACGGGTGTTACAAAAAACTTCCATATACCGAAGCGAAGCGCGTAGGTGACAAAACAGTGTGGTCCTAAATCGATCGATATTTGTAAATGAATACCTAACGGGTTCATGGGCCTTTCTAGGCCCCGTTGCCTGAAATAAACGTTCCTTTTCTATTTTATTCTAACAAAAAAATACACGACATCTCTTTGGCATATGTTTTTATAAAGATGCGTAAATAATAAACAACCGTCAACCGACACTTCAAAACACTCCCCAGAGAATCTTGTTATTATGTTCGTACTGGCTCGTGCAGGGGGGGGGGGGAGATAAGGGGTATATTGATAACGGGACATGACAATGTTTTATGCACTTGATGTGAAGAGTGAGGGCAAACTGATAAAATGAGGTTGTTTTTATCATTTTTTATCAACTAAAGAGATTTAATTATTTATGTTTTGTGTAAGACAAGTTCAAATGGCGAACTTTATTTATGTTAAATAGGTTTTTCTAACAGTCGATCGAATAATACAAATGGAGATTTAAAGTTTTGCGTAATTGATGCATATATATATCCGAAGATAAAATGTGTTACTAGTAAAAAAACATACTTTTGACCATTTCATTTAGAGCAAAAAGTAAAGGTATATTTATTGAATTAGTGTAGGTTGGTAAAATACAAAATTGCTTAATTTTCACAGCAAACCAGCCGAGACACCGCCGAGAATAAATAATAAGAGTATGTAAGAGTAACGTTAAACCTTAAATGCATTGCAAACTTGCAGCTCTACTAATTGTTTGTAAAAAATGATAATTTTCAAAACTTAAACTCATCCATAAAACTTCCCCTTCAACTAATTTGAATGCCTAAACCGATTTCGATTTAATTCTGTTTACTCGCTTGTGCGGGGAGATAAACCGGCCCGGGGGATCAGACCGCCCCGGGGACACTTTACTCCATCATTTGACACTTCTTTACTGTTTGGGGAGTGAGGTTTTGATTAATTTAAATATATTTTGTGACTGTTTGCGGGGTGAAACCAATTTATCAATGTGATCAGTAGCTTCTGCTCGCAAGAAAAGAGCGTACTCTCATTTGAAAGGTCGGCAACGCACCTGTAACTCCTCTGGTGCTGTAGGTGTCTATGGGTGACGGTATTCGCTTACCGTCAGGCGATCTGTATGCTCGTTTGCCTCCTATTCCATAAAAAAGGCCATTCTTTTATGACAAGGAGAAGGCTGGTGGAAGTGCACCTGGTGTGTGATCTGAGACCCATAAACCTCATCAAGAGGATCCTATCATTTCATAACTAACGTTTCACGCGCGTTTTTTTCCGAAACTGTCAATAATTCTGGATATATTTCAGGACTATCGTGTACAACCCTATAGGTTACGTTAAGTGAGTTTTATAAAAATCCTGAAATATTTGTTGTAACAGAAAAACCGGGCAAGAGCATATCGGACCATGTTCATTGTAGGGTTCCGAATCCGTTAAGTACTTACTATAAACATAAAATCAACAAGTAATAACTCATTTTCTATTTAAAGTCATTTGGTGCCGTCTTAGATGACTTTAGTAGGTATAAACACTTTAATCGCGATAGTTTACTTAGTCGTGATAGTTTTCCTTTAAAATTCGTTATATGCGCTTTCATTTAAGATTTTTTTCTGATTTTTAGTATTTCTAGTTTTGGCTCTATGGGAGGAGGGACACTTGACTCTAACAAAAACTAGCACTTTAAACCTTTTTTTTTTCAACGGATACCTTGTTCGAAAAAATGAAAGGAACTCTGACCTTTCCATGTCACGAAATGTTGCGCAAATAAATTATATTATGAATGTTGCACACGTATTCTATCCCGGGGTTAGCCCTTGACTTCGTGTGTAGAACTCGTTTAATATTTTCAATGAAAATTATAACAACAATCGGAACATAAATTTAATCCAAAACATGGACTACCTGCTCCGGGAACTTAATCTAAAAGCCCGTCAGCCGTGTGCGTGATTGAAAGATAGACATGCAAACATGTTTTCACAAACTAAGAAAATAATATAATTTTATTTTTATAAGTTGGGTAGGACACGGTTTAAAATGCTATAAATTTACAAAATACTTCAAACATCCTGAGACTAATAAAACCCTAATTTTCCCCCAAATTCCTCCAAATAATCCCCCAGCAGATGGGCCCCAATTAATTCGAGTCAGGTGTTGCCAGCCCTGTCTAATCTGTGTTTTAGAGGGCAACACTGAGGGGCGGCGCCCGCATGTCTGGAATCTCGGTTGTTTGATTAAAAATGCCTGTTGGTATTTTCAATTTAAATAGTTTAAATGTTAGGAATTGAAATGCTTTTTGTAAATTGTTTTAATAGTACTTATTGGTAATTGATGATGAAGCTAGGAAGTTTAAATAAAAGAGTTCTAATATTTTTTCGGAAACGACAAAAATTTGGTAATTAATGTCCTCAATTTATTTTTCGTAGCCACCACTTACATATCTTAACGTAAACGAATTTGTCTGAAAAATACAATTGATTTGGATTGTTATTATCTAATATTATTTTTCTTACAATACTAAACAAACAGAGTCTATTTCTGAGTATGTTTTCCAATTTTAATTTGACCGTAATAGAGGCAGATATATACCTACAGCAGAAAACAACACAACCTAGCAACAAGTATGCTTTTTATCCCGTTTATGTAGATACTTGGACGTCCGCAACTTCGTATCTACACGTAAATAGTACAATTACTATTCCGCTCCTTCCTAGTTCAGTGACTTGAGGTGTGCGTTGACACTAAGCCACTCAGTAAATCAGCTAGTCACCTGTTTAAACCAGAAACAATATAATACTAAAACGCTTCACTTGCCTTTGTAAGAAGCCAGCCAAGTATCACAGTAATAACTTATTCTCATTTTTATCTCAAATATAAACCATCAAAAGATAATCCTTTTTACGACGATCTTTCTATCATGAAAAATCGGGTCGTAAAAATTGATTTTCTCCATAAAACACCCGTCGTCCGGGGCAGACGCGGCATGATAAAGGCCTAATGGCGCTCCCGCCAAAACGAGCAACATGGCCGCCAATATGGCGGATAACGGCTAATGACGGATCAACTAGGGATTATGTTGAAAGAGGTTTTTTGTGATAAAATCGTGTTTAAACTAAAGATACTTAGTAGATCGCGTTGTACAAAGATCTCGCGATTCTCTCATGTTTGGCCTGGAAGTATGAAATACTCAACTAACGCAAGTTAATTCTAAGGAGTGTCATTAAAATGATGAACATAATGCTTGTTTTTAGAGGTCCTATTCCAAAGGTAAACGGGGGTTGCTAAAAGAGATTCTATTACTATTTACTAAGCCTACGCTGTCCGTGCGTCTATCAATCTGTCCGTCTGTCCAAACTATTAAGAGCTATATCTTTTGAACCGTAAACTATCTCAGTTGTTTTTTTTTCAGAATAGTTATCAATAAGTTAAAAAACCAAGTTCCGTTTACAAGAAACGTTTTTTTTATTGTAACAAACTTTAACCTTTTACCTTTTTTGTAATGCGTTTTGTACAACCACGAAGATTTTTTACGAGCGTTCCGTTAACGCTATAAAATGTAAAATGATAATAATCATTATGTAATATCATTATACTATTAATATATTATCAATAAACTGTAAGCCAAATAATTGTTAATTAGAAATCATCTCTGACATGTAACTAGCGTTATCAATAAAATATTTGTATGTCTGCTTATTTAAATAGAAAATTGGTTTAATCGTGGTGGTTCTCAGCCAAGTTTATAAAAAAACGATTGGCCTGTATTCTTTTACAGTCTTATTTTTTATCTATTTAATAATAGTTACGTCGCTGCGTTCCAAAAGCCTAGAAACTGAAACCTTTATTTTCCTGTTACAAAACTATTTGACGTGACATCCGGTGTTGGTGTAATGGTGCGCGCTATTACTTCCGGTCCGGATCGACCGCGAAATTGGTTGGTTTCTGATGTGACGATTGGAAACAATTGTGGGGAATTCGGGAATACAAATACATCAAACAGGAATCGGTTTGGTTCAGTGCGCCGGGATGGTGGGATCTGGGCTATCTTGTCAGATGGTGACGGATTTTTTATTCACGTTTTGTAACGCGGTATTAAACACGGCAATATTTATTATGTTACCTAATAAAGAATACTTTTTTACCCGACTTCTAAGACCGGAGGGTTATGTTTTTCGGGTGTATATTCTTGTGTATATTGAAGACTCTGTTAGTCTAGTTGGTAGTGACCCTGCCTATGAAGTTAGTGGTCCCAGGATCGACTCTCGGTAAGGGCAACTATTTGTGTGATAACGCGAATATTCGTTCCGTATAGTCTTGGAGGTTTTCTATGTATTTAAGTACTAACTAATACAGCTATAAAAGTATTAACCTATGTTATTCAGTGATAATATAGCATTCTAATAGTGAAAGAATTTTCAAAAACGGTGTAGTTGTTTTTGAGTTTATTTGTTATAAACATACCTACAAAAAAGGGTAATCTTTCCTCTGCATAAATATTAGTGTTGATGTATTAACATGTATCAATAATTATAAGAATGTTTATCGTGGTCTAGTCCCCATAATACAAGCCTAGAGCTAAGTTTTAAGACTAGGTCCACTTGTGTGTGATTGTTTCCTGGGCCCGTATCATGGTCGCCTTTATCGTGGTAGATAAAGCATGCGTCACTCTCGCACTGTGCTTGTCAGAAAGTGACGGATGTTTTATCCACGTTTTGTCACGCGATAAACACGGCCATAATAAGCCCCCTGGTATTCATTTAGAAGTAGTTTTACACGTTAGCCTCGTTGGTAGTGACCCTGCCTTCGAAGCTAAGGGTCCTGGGTTCAAATCCCATGAACATGATATTTGTGTGATGAGCACGAGTATTTTTTCCTAATTCTTGGATGTTTTCTATGTATTTAAGTATGTATTTCTCTATATAAGTATGTTTATCGTTGTCTAGTACCCATAGTACAAGCCTAGAGCTTAGTTTGGGACTTGGTCAATTTATGTGACATTGTGAAATGAAATGAAAATGAAAATGAAAAATATATTTATTTCGTTAAAGCTTAAGTGTAAATTATTACTAGGTGGAGACTTCCTATTAAGTATGCAATACCTGTATCAGGAAGCCCCGCTCCTCCATAGCAACTAGTTTTCATATAGAGAAATAAATGTGTGTGTGTATGTGTGTGTGTGTGTGTGTGTGTGTGTGTGTGTGTGTGTGTGTGTGTGTGTGTGTGTGTGTGTGTGTGTGTTAATTACTAGGCTAGGTTTACTATGGACTATGCTACTACTACTTGTTGTAAATGTTACAATGGATTTTAACACCACAAATTTACACTTATTATAGTAAATTACATTACCATTACATAAATTTTATTTTATTTTATTTAACACCATTGCAGCCAAGAGCTCCAGAAACTATGCTATGACCCGATATAACAGTGCTTCAGTCTCGTTATAACTAAGTGTTTTGAGCCACTCAGACATACTTTTTTTGCATTTATACAATTGTAACTGGTATACACATAATTTTTCGTTTATTTTATTATACAAGTGAGCTGATTGTGCTGTAAATTGTCTTTTTGCAAATGCTGACTTAGTTGCTGGGACGGGGGCAACGCTGTGTTTACGTCTACGTGTTTGTGAAATAGGATTGTATTTTAAGGTTTTGTGCACTTTTAGCGTTGCAGAAAGAATATACAGTTTCCTCATTGATAATAAGTCACTAAGCTGGTAAAGTTCATCCGTTGGGAATCTATAAGGTTTAGAGTGCATTACCTTTATAAGACAGCGTTGTCCCCTTTCAACCTCCAAAAATTTAGTTTTTGCTGAACCACCCCATACCGATATACAGTAGGACATGACAGATTGTGCTAAAGTTAAATACAGTTGATTTAAAAGTTTTTTTGTGGTTATATGTCTAAGTTTTTTAAATATCCAAATTAGCTTACGTATTCTGGTGTTAACGTATTCAATATGAGTATACCATGACATGCGTTGGTCCAGCATTACACCCAAGTATTTTGTAGAGTTAACTTTCACAATTTCTATACAGTTACAAGAAATATGGTCAGAATTGATACAGGTATGAATTTTTAGATTTTTACTGTTATTTGGTTGTGAACTATTATATTTAGTGAAGCACATATAATTCGTTTTATTGATATTTAGTGTTAAAAGATTACATTTTAACCAGGAGAATACTCTGGTCATACCTGTTTCTGCACTTTCAAACACAGACTCCCAGGATTGCCCCTCAAAGACTATGACAGTGTCATCAGCGTAAGAAAAGGTGTGCCCACATTGCAGTTTAAGGTTTGTCAAGTCGTTTATATAAATCAAAAACAATGTGGGCCCCAGAACGGAGCCCTGGGGGACGCCATATGTTACGTCAGCTTCCTGGCTAATAAAATCACCAATTTTAACTTTTTGAGTTCGCCCCTGCAAATAGTCACTTAGCAAATTTAGCGGGTTTCCTCTTATACCAATCCTCTCCATCTTGCGGGTAAGAGTGGAAAGAGAGACCGTGTCAAAAGCCTTTTTTAAGTCTAAAAACACTGCTAGACACTTGTCACCATTATCAGTCCTACCAGCTATCAACTTAGTTAGTTCAAGTATTGCATCTTCAGTAGATTTAGTCTGACGGAAGCCAAACTGTTTATCTGATAAAATATTAAACTTGTTAAGGTATGAGATAAGGCGATTATTAATTAGTTTTTCGATAACTTTGGAAACAGCAGGCAGGACCGATATTGGCCTATAGTTATTGACATCATCTCTCTCCCCAACCTTATGAACTGGCGTAACTATGGATTGCTTAAACTGCGTTGGAAAGATACCATCTTTAAAGCAGAGGTTAGCCAAGTGACTAATTACTGGAGCAGCTTGAGCGACGACCATTTTTAGGAATTTAGTTGTGATGCCGTCCCATCCGGCGGCACCGTCCGATCTCAAGCCCATGACAATGCTATATACTTCCTGAGGGTCTGTATCTAAAAGTACAAATGAGGAGGCTGTCCGGTCAGGTTCAGTTTGGTTATAGTCCAGCAATTGGTCTACGCTTCTGTTAGGGCATTTTTTGAGAATATCCTCAGCTAAAGTCTTGCCCACATCAGCAAAACACTTGTTAACAGAATTGACTGAGTCATTTGGTGTTGATTCGATGGTTAGCAAATCGAGGTTAGAAGTCTTAGTAGATTTGTAATGAATTATTTCTTTTAGTGTTTTCCAAAGTTTTTTAGAGTTTTTAGAAGCATTTGTTAATTGTTTTCTTTCGTAATTACGCTTTAATTTTTTAATTAAATTATTACAAAAATTGCGGTATCTTTTGTACGTGATCCTAAGAATCTCATTATATATTTCGGATCGTACCTTTAATTGTAATTTATTACGATTTCTTATACATCGCAGTATACCAGGAGTTATCCACGGCTTTATCGTGCGCTGGTTTCTAGGTATAGGTTTTATAATCCTGCTTTCCTCTAGGGATTGACTTAGTTTCTGTATCAAATGATCGGCAACAAATCTCGGGTCACTACTGAAAAGAAGGAGTTCAAGGTTTTTTCCATAAGTTTTTTAATTGCTTCTTCGTAGTTAGCGGTACTTTGCGTTTTTGATGTGCGCTCTTTTGACCTGTTATTCGTTAGTGTTAAAAGGATTGTAAGATGGTCTGTAATTGAGGTATTTAGAATAGCGCAATAAGCCGAGGATTCATAACTATTTATTTTTATCATAATGTGGTCTAGGCAATTTGTTAGTCTGGTTGGATAAATGTGACCTGGTAGTATACCATGTGTAGAAAGCATATTTAAGTACTGTTGTCTATTTAAATTTGTATATTTTGATTCATTCTGTCTGGGGATGAGGTTAATGTTAATGTCACCGGTTATTATTATGTTCGATGAATGATTATTTTCAAGGTAGGTATTTAAGGAGTTGATAAAAGTTATTGCGTTTAAATTTGAAGGTGATCGGTAGATACCTAAGACGGTACTGTCACTGAATTTAATTTGTATACAAGTTGAATTTTCAATTTTTATTTCTTGTACTCTAGCATTTAAGTTCATTTTTACATACGCTACTACACCATCGTTCTGATTTAGATTATAGGTGGTAGCTATGCAGGAGTAGTTGTTAAGAACGGGTAACGGTAAGTTGGGGTTAATACGACATTCAGTCAGAATCAAAATATCCACCTCAAGTTTTAACTCGGAGAGACTCAATATTAGATCATCAAAATTACCATATACACTCCTGATATTTTGCGAAACTATGGTTAAGTTTGATTTGTCTACTGGTACATATATATGGAGATATAATTGTCCCGTGATATTATTATTATTAACTTTTCTATTCTCCAGGTCACCCGCACTTCTTCAACCAACTCTCCTGCGGGCTGGACATCATCTCGCTGGCTGGCGAGTGGCTGACGGCCGCCGCCAACACCAACATGTTCACCTACGAGATCGCGCCCGTCTTCATCCTGATGGAGAACGTGGTGCTGGAGAAGATGAGGACCATGATTGGGTGGAGCCAGGGCGACTCTATTCTCGCTCCTGGTGAGTAGCAGAAGGCTGTTACCGAAGAGCTACGAGGAAATACATTTTCCATCCTGTCCTGCGGGCTGGGCGTGATTTTCGTGGTTAGCGAGTAGCTGATTTGCTAAGAGCTGATTGACTGTTTAAGGCAATGATTCTATTCAATGAAAGCGATATATGAAAGAGAAACAAGACATACTTATTTCCCGTGTGGTTGCCGGGTTAGAATAGTGCCACTCCATGTCTTCCCGTGGAGTCATAGGATGCGACTAAGGGAATAAGGGTTTGTAGTACTGTTAAGCGATGGGCTTCCAACCTGTCAATAATACACTAGTAAACTTCTTAGCTTGATTGTGCAAAATGTGGTTACAGAATTATGAACAGGTCTTTTTAGAGTTGTTGGTATTTCTGTGGCTCTGCCTACCCCACTCTGGGAATGATGGCGTGATGTTATGTATGTACGTACATTCTAATTGGTGATACTGAGCAGGCAATAGTTTTTCTAACCACACATATAAGAGTAGTTTGACTCTACCTCGGGACCGTATCAATATAAAAACACAGTGACTGCTACAGCCTTCATTTTGGCTTGTTCTTCCCTTTAGCATCATCATTGAGTCTGGCAGCCATCATGCTTGAATCCAAAGTCGATGTCCAAGTGCTTATCCCTTACTTCGGCAGGCGAAAAGTATTCTAAAACTATAATCTTGCTTCCTCCAGGTGGCTCCGTGTCCAACCTGTACGCGTTCCTGGCGGCTCGGCACCAGATGTTCCCGCAGTACAAGGAGAAGGGGCTCACCAGCATCAACGGACACCTCGTCATGTACACCTCCGATCAGGTAAGACTAATGGTTTTTTATGATAAGGAGAAGGCATACGAGCACTCAGGCCACCTGGTGGTAAGTGGAATCTAACACCCATAAACAGATGAATTCTCAAGACTATAATCACAAGATTGCCATCCTACGACCCCAAATATGTTGCCAACCCTGAGGACTAAGATGGAATGCCTGTATGCTAGTAATTTCACCAGTGGGACTCTATAGAGTTGGTATCACAGTGACACAGTGAGTAGTTCTGAAGTTAAGAATAAATGACTCACTTCTTTAAATTAATATGTTTTAATACTTTTTAAATATAAGACACGAGATCGAGAATGAGTATCACGATCGATATCCGAAATGGTCATGAACAATTTGAATTTTGTAAGATCTATATCAAAAAATAAACGTAAAAGTGGCCAGTAATGAAATCAAAGGAGGTTGCAACAACCTCGTTACCAAACCTATTGCTTCGCACCTCCCACTGTCAGATTATTTAAGATAAAAAGAAAAAAAACTACTTGACCAATTTCCTTTACTCTATTCTCCTCTAGTCTTCATGATGTGACACAGAAGAAGCCCTTTGTCTCATTTAGTCAAAGTTATTAAGTCTAGGTATTTTCCTTCTACTTTTCCTTCCAGAATATTCACAGGAAAACCGTCGTGACCTATCAGGTGTACCATCAACTTTTTTAAAATTTAAAATAAGTTTAAATATAAAATGATGGATACAAAAGGACTAGGGTACCAGCCGATCAGGGGAATTCGTTAATAGCTTACCCTGTCGTTGATGTTACTATAACCTTATCCTCTTTGCAGTGCCACTACAGCGTGAAGTCCTGCGCGTCGGTGGGCGGGCTGGGCACGGACTACTGCATCTCGGTGCCGAGCGACGAGCGCGGGCGCATGATTCCCAGCGAGCTGGAGCGGCTTGTGCGCAGACACAAGGACCAGGGAAATGTGAGGATATATCTTTGTTTAATGTTAGACAGGCGGTGCGCTGGAAAGGTGGACGATGTCGATAAGGTTGCGGGGAACCGATGGATGCAAGCGGCGCAGGACCGGTCCTTGTTGCAAACCCTGGAGGCCGATGGCGAAAATTATGGTGTCACTTTAACGTGTTTGCTCTGCTACACTAATCCTGTCAAAGGCGTAAAAGCATTAAGGTAAAGGTTGAACGGACTCCAGATCACAAAAAAAAACCATAAAACATGTAGGTAGTAAAGTACAAACCACGACTACTTAAGACCTCATCAGTAGGCTACCACAGGGGTGCTCAACAAGATGCTAATGGTAGCTATTTTAACGAAAATTGATAAAATGCGTAAGATTGCCGAAGCTGATGTGAGATCTCGTCAACTGCTTATGTCAACTCCATAGTTTACCCCTAAAATGTTGACACTCATTTCATCGAATGGTTTACATCGCCAAATTTTAATTTCATCGACAACCATTTCCGCGTGCAGGAGTTATAATTCTTTCTTGATCACAGGTCTAACCTAACCTAACCTACGTAACCCATGCTTAAGTTAACCTAGAAACAATAAGTTTCAGCAGAAAGTAGCTTTCGATGAAATTAAATTCGGTGAAACGACACGAAAATACAATTTCGGTCAAATGACTTTCGACATTTCAAGGCGATCCCCAACTCCATAGATTTCGAGTCGATAGAAAGCAGAACAGAAACGTAAGCAACGTTCGCATCATGGGTACGATGACAGTTCCGTGTGTTCCCCAGGTGCCGTTCTTCGTGAACGCCACGTCTGGCACCACGGTGCTGGGCGCCTTCGACCCGCTCGAGGAGATCGCGGACATCTGCCAGAAGTACAACATGTGGATGCACGTCGATGTAAGTACTATGGATTACACATGCATTACCCGGCGCTCTTACATTGAAGGAAAAACATCCTGAGCAACCTTTTAGAAATTATGAAAAACTAAGTCTGTTCTTTTTTCTTTCCAAGAAAGTATTTATTGGAAAGAAAAACTAAAAACAAAACGAAAATAGAAACGTACAAACCTAGTTTTTTATGAGATCTACAAAATATTTAAACGTAGGGTTGAGAAAAGTTATCGCCCGGAGCTAAATTTGTATGGATGGGTCATACACAGATTTAGGTTACCGTCGTTCCTGTGGACACACCGAAAGTTAACGTTTGTAATGCCTATTTTTTTTTTTTTTTTTTTTTTTTATGTTAAGGAGAAGGCACACGAGCACTCAGGCTACCTGATGGTAAGTGGAATCTGAGACCCATAGACATTTGAATTCTCAAGACTATAATCCCAAGACCTTAAATGCGTTGCCAACCCTGAGATGGAATGCCTCTATGCTAGTAATTTCATCGGTTGTCTTATCCCCACACCGGAACACAACAATGCGAACACTGTTGCTTGGCGGGTGGTTAATGGATAAGATGGTGGTAGCGATCCGGACGGACCCTGCACAGGGTCCTGCCACCACTAAAAGCCTTGCTAAGCCAATTCCCGCAAAAACGCCGTCAAGACTGCTTTAGACCTATCAAAAACATAACTTATATGCTCACACGCCGTGTATCCGCCGGATTATTTTAAAACGCTCCGCGATTTAAGCATTGCTTCACAGCCCTCTTAAAGGGGTCGAAGTGTATCCGAAAGGGCCCATCTGAAAGATAAGACATACATAGGTATGTCTTGCGAGTATAGACTCGTACCAAGTTCTGCACGGGTTGAGTAGTTGGAGGGTGTAAGTGGCACTTGACTTTGTTGTTATTAGTCAAATACCTTCGTTGCCTCTCTTTCATTCGGTATGTCAAATGGATAAACCATGAGATTATAATTTAACCATGACGTAACTTTTGTGTATGTACCTATTTAGGTAACCCATCCTTTAATCGATATTCATCGATTACCATTTCATTGAATTTTATATCA
This sequence comes from Acleris holmiana, assembly GCA_949316455.1. Taxonomy (NCBI): domain Eukaryota; kingdom Metazoa; phylum Arthropoda; class Insecta; order Lepidoptera; family Tortricidae; genus Acleris; species Acleris holmiana. The sequence goes on from OX438788.1 coordinate 11,496,199, forward strand.
TCGAATTTTGTGCTGAAACCATAATGTTTTCAGGATATATTTAACGTTAATTATGTAGAACCCCCGACGATTACGATTCCCCGTATGGTTGCCGGGTTAGAATAGTGCCACTCCATGTCTTCCCGTGGATGTCGTAAGACGACTAAGGGAATAAGGGCTTGTAGTACTATTCTGACGACACGCTAGCCTCGTTGGGAGTGACCCTGCCTTCGAAGCTCGGGGTCCTGGGTTCAAATCCCAGTAAGGGCAGATATTTGTGTGATGAGCGCGAGTATTTGTTCCTGAGTCTTGGATGTTTTCTATGTATTTAAGTATATATTTCTCTATATAAGTAAGTTTATCGTTGTCTAGTACCCATAGTACAAGCCTAGAGCTTAGTTTGGGACTAGGTCAATTTGTGTGACATTGTCCTATGATATTTATTTATTTTATTTATTTATTAGGCAGTGGGCTTGCACCTGTCACTAATACACTAGTAAACTTCTTGGCCTGATTGTGCAAAATGTGGTTGCAGAATTATCAACAAGTCTTTTTACAGTTGTTGGTATTTCTATAGCTCTGCCTACCCCACTCTGGGAATGAAGGCGTGATGTTATGTATGTATGTAATTCCGTAGAATATTGAGACTACCAAGAATTAAATCATGCGGCGAGAAATACCTTTCGATGAAATAAAAATCATGCGTAATGTTGGTTGATAGATGTTTCGATAAAACAAGTCTAACAAAAAGCAAGCTTTTAAAACCCGGCTGCATGTTTTGATAATGTCGTCTATGTATGTTCGTTACCCTTTATATTTTTTTCTGTCGCTATATTGTTTTTATTTTAATATAAGTACCCAGTGGCACTTGCGACGTTAAGACGAATCTAACGACCCCTCGCTTGTTGAAATCGACCCATCCATCCAGCCGCTAGGGAACATAGAGTCGGCAATACATACATTCTAAACACGTAACCCCCCTTTTGGGCTTTGCCACAGTCGAGTAATAATAGGTGCCCATCTCAATCAACAATCTTACTATTTGTTTAATAACGTCACTGTGACACAGTGATATGGTGGTGACGGCTTCCATTTAGCCGATTGTACGAGTACAATGGTATGTCACTGAAGCGATTTGAATAATTAGTCATATGATTCGTCAAGAACGTGTGTGTCACACGTTATAAATAATTATTAACGTTATACTAGTCGCCAGTCGGGTTTTAGTTTATAACTTTTGGATTTGTTTCAGGCTGCCTGGGGAGGCGGTCTGCTGTTCTCCAAGAAGTTCCGCCACCCTCGCCTCACCGGGATCGAGAGGTCAGTATACTTATCATAATCTTGAGTACCTATCCGTCCCCAATGCCCCTAAGTTCCTCCATTATTTCTAAGATGAGGTGTCTCTTTTTTAGGGTTCTGTAGTCTAACTAGGAACCCTTATAGTTTCGCCATGTCCGTCCGCAGCCTAGTGCAGAGACTCTTAGTACTAGAAAGCTGTAATTTGGCATGAATATACATATTAGTTTCGCCAACAAAGTGGTCCAGAAAATGTAAAGAAAAATTTTTTTTAAGTGTACCTTCCCTACACGTAACGATGGTATATTTTTTTTTTATCGTCTAGCCCATCGTGTGGGTTATTGTTAGATAGGTCTTTCAAAAATATTATGGGTTTGCGAAAATAAATTTTTGATCAAGGGATCCGTATATGAACCTTGTGAACTTTAAAGCGCTAATTTTTGTTAGACTCAAGTGTCCCCTCCCCCTATAGTCAAAACTACAAATACTAAAAATCAGAAAAAATCTTAGATGATAGCGCATATAACAAATTTAAAAGGAAAACTATCACGACTAAGTAGACATCATTGGTTCTTGAGATACAGGCGATTAAAGTGTTTATACCTCCTAAAATCATCTAAGACGGCACCATAGGACTTTAAAAAGAAAATTAGTTATTAGTTGTTAATTTTTATGTTTGTGGTAAGTGTGGCTTCGGAACCCTACACTGAGCATAGTCCGACATGCTTTTGCCCGGTTTTAGAATATATAGGGATAGTTAATGTATTCTTGAGGGCAAACCATCTGAATATGTAAGGCATTGTAAGGCCTGTTTAACAATCTGCCAGTTAAAGTCCTTGTTTTCCTTATCTTTGTTATTTAAAAGAAAACGAGGGCTAAATTTAAGAATACGGGCCCTAAGTGATAGTAAGTAACAAAGGCCCAACCGATTTTGATCACACCTTGCTAAGAACCATCCCATATTTTATTTCATTCCTTCGTCTTCTGTAGCGTTTCTCGAGATGAGGTTATCTGTTGAAAAGCGGCGCAGAAATAAAGCAGCCATATTTCCGTTAAATACCTACATCATTAAGTGTCCTGTTATACTCGAATCTGTGACTGCCATGTGACCCCATTAATCGTGGCCTGTAAACACTCGCTGCATTAACGATCGATCGCGGAACGCAAGGAGCGACTCGTGCGCACTCGAGCGAGTGACAAGCGCGCTAGGGCTGCCCGCTGCGCGAAAACTCATTTATTTTGAGATGCAGTATAACGGTCATATTCGCACACATTTTCTTTGATAACGTAAATATTGATAGATAGATAAATAGATAAGTTTATTGATAGACCAAGCACAAGAATACATACAAGAAATATCCGTTGGACTCCAAACTAGGCTGCGCCTGTATCTTGGAGCCCTGCGAGCCGGTTTACAAGGTATACAGAGTGAACTTAAACGGACAATAGTACAGTGAAGAACAAAATTCATGAGTTATGCTTTAAAAATATTAAAAAGGAATACTTAGGCATTTAATTTCATAAGAATTTATTACTGAAACACATTTCGCGGCAATATTATAATTCTTGTAATTAAAAACTACTTAGAAGAGACGAATGTTGTTTGTCATATTAGTTTTTTTGACATGTGTGCAATTTAACGGTCACTTATCCTAATCTTAAACAAACGAAGTTTAAATTTATATCACTTTTATTTGTGTTTTTAACACTACAATACAGTACAAAATATCTTTTATAATTAAATCAAACGGCAAATAGTTATGGCTATTTATACAAACGTTATTTATTATGAGGGCTTGTAGTACTGTTAGGCGATGGGCTTGCAACCTGTCAATAATACACTGGTAAACATCTTAGCCTTTTTGTGCAAAATGTGGTTACAGAATTGCCAACAACTCTTGTTGTAGTTTTTGGTATTTCTGCAGCTCTGCCTACCCCACTCTGGGAATGAAGGCGTGATAATATGTATGTATGTTATTTATTATGTTGTTGCCCTCTGTGTTGACGAAATAGATAATGAGAGAGGACGGTGTCCTAATGGGATATTATTGTGTGAAACCAACTACCTACCTATGTACAAGTTGATCAGAGCATTTGGATGATAAAAAAATGCAGAACTTTTGTTAATAATAGGTTGTCGATTTTATTTATAATATTTTATTTCAAGTCTTACAAAGAATGACTTAAATAGTCCTTTAACAATTGCCAAATAAAATCACTCATCTTTGTAATCATATTAATATTAAAGTATGCTTCTTGGTTAACCCTCTTAGGGTTTAAGAACGACTTAATAAACATCATAATTACAGTCTTCTTTAATTGTTACACGCATTTAAATTGCCAAAATAAAATCCAACCAACCACAATTTCCATCAAGTAGCAACCCTACGTTAGGATTAGCCTGAAAGCGGCGCGCGCCGCAGCACCCGCGCGTTCGCACGCTCTGATGGGGGTTCCGTGTCGGAAGACGGAGCTGTCAATCCGTCACTCATCGGAGATCACGGCTGCGGCACCTGCGATGGGAACCGATCGGGCTCAGACCATAGGGACACACCTTTTTACAAGTTTTTTGTTAACTTGCAGTGATTGTTTCTAAAGTCCAACCAAACCGACTTGGCTTATTTAAAGTAGGATAATATAAGATAAAGAGACATTTATTCGCAACAATAAGTACAAAATTACATTTCACACTTACAAAAGAACAGAGAAACTGTTGCGAAACGGGCCCAACTCAGCATTAGCTAGCCGTAAAGCCAGCGCTGATCTTCCGTTGGAACCGCTTGGTGAAGAGACGGAAAGTGACACTTAATACAAAACAACGTAAAAAGAAAAACAACATGGGTTATCATAAAATTTAAACAACTATTTAAACAAAAAATAATAATAATATGTAAGTGAAAAAATGAAAAATGAAGGAATAAAATACAAAAATAATGCTGATATTACAACAGGCCATTGTGATCCTTTTAGGTGGCTTCTGTCGGGCCAGTACGGTACTAACTTAACTAGACTTTTTAAATATCGATATTATATTAACAGCATTAGCCAAACTGTGGCAACATTAGTGCTACAACTGTCAAGTTAGTGCGCCTAATTCTGGACTCGACTATAGTAAACACTTTTATAACCTCAAAATGCATCGTTTTAGGCTTAAACGGCCGTTTTCTGGTGAATGAAGCAACTAGAGACCAAATTTTGCACAATATTTTCCTGATTTTACATCATTAATGGTTTTTAACGACAATATTGTAATTTTAGGCGAAAAGGGAGCATTTCGAGGTTATAAAAGTATTTTACTAAATAAGACAAGTCAGATGGTATGGAGTATATCGCACTGCCAGAAGAACACAGTAACTCAAAATACAACTATATTTTAAAAATCTTCTTTAATACATTTCCTATGAACTCGAAACAAAACAAACAAGTTTTTGATACTGTGTTGATCTAGCAGTGCGATAATAATAAATGTAATGTTCGGGTCAAATCTTGCAAGAAAGATTTTCACCACTTCCCAGGGACCGATTGAGCTGAAATTTGGTATTATGTATGTATGTATGTAAACACTTCATTGTACAAAAGAAAAACCAAAACAATACAATGAATACAAATAAAAAGATGTACAAAGGCGAACTGAAGGCTCTTAGTGCACCCCTAGGCCTCATAAGGAAGCTAAGTGCCAAATTTGGAATCTCTAGAGCCAGCGGTTTGGGCTGTGCGTTGATATGTCAGTCCGTCACTCAGTCAGTTTCTTCTTAGGTATATATAATTTTGATGTAGCAGTGTAATAATGTAAGAATTTATTATTGTTGACATTTAAATGGTGTTATTCATATACTGACATATTAGATTTTATGATTTATTAATTTTTGCGATTGTGTCTTCATTTTAAATCAACGTAAACCTACCTATTAATACATATTTGCACGCTTGCTTACTTGCAAGCTTGATACATTAGACATTTCTCTTTTTAATTTAAGCTTCTTATGACCTGTGTATTCTGCAAATAAATGATATTGATCGAAATGATATCTTTATATTATATTCCTTACCGGACCACACTTTGAGATCCCCTGAAATGTCACTTTTTTCCGCGATGATAAAAGTCAGATTCTCCCTTCGTGGGTAATGTCTGTCTACTTCAATATTGGCGAAATACATCTCAAACATAAGTGAGATGTGTAAGCCACAAAAAAAAACAGAGTTTAGTTTGGGACTAGGTCAATTCGAGAGAGCCAGCCTGTTCAGTCAAAAAAAGTACTTGCGATACAAAGTGCGTGTGCGAGGGGGCCGTCATTAAAGCTCTCTCGGTAAAAAACAATGCGCGGGCGCCCATCCATCACGCCGGCACTCACACCGACATGACGTCACGAGACGACGATTTAATTTTCAACACGCTATTAAAAATATTTCTGATTATATCAAGGCCTATGGGAAGAACGGATAACCAATTTTTTTTATTTGTTGTTACCTTATAGCGTCAACAGAAATACATCATCTGTGAAAATGTCAACTGTCTAGAATCACAGTTCATGAGATCCAGCCTGGTGACAGACGGACAGCGGAGTCTTAGTAATAGGGTCCCGTTTGTACCCTTTAGGTTTTTTTTTTTTTTTTTTTTATGTTAAGGAGAAGGCACACGAGCACTCAGGCCACCTGATGGTAAGTGGAATCTGAGACCCATACACATTTGAATTCTCAAGACTATAATCTTAAGACCTCAAATGCGTTGCCAACCCTGAGGACTAAGATGGAATGCCTCTATGCTAGTAATTTCACCGGTTGTCTTATCCTCACGCCGGAACACAATAATGCGAACACTGTTGCTTGGCGGGTGGTTAATGGATAAGATGGTGGTAGCGATCCGGACGGACCCTGCACAGGGTCCTACCACCACTAAAACCTACTAGGTACGAAACCGTAAGAACCCGTGACCCTAGAAACGATGCGAGAACGTTATCGTTAACGCAAATGTATAGGATTAGCGTAAACTGTATGCAAATCCCTCCCTCTGACGAAGTTTAGCAAAAATAGCCATATTAAGAGCAAGACCAGACAAAAATCCTCACACGGTGAACTACCCCGGGCTGGCGGACTAAGTATGAATATAGGGAGCCTTTCCTTTCGTCAAAACTTATTCATTTCACAAACATCTCATTTGACAAAATGCCAAACTTATTCATTTCCCAGACATCTCGTTTGACCAAACCGTTTTTATTCCGAAACTATATTTAGCCCGTGTGGTTGCCGGGATAGAATAGTGCCACTCCATGTCTTCCCGGGGATGTCGTAAGAATCGACTAAGGGAATGACTGCTTCTAGTACTGTTAGGCGATGGGCTTGCAACCTGTCACTAATACACTGGTAGACATCTTAGCCTGTTTGTGCAAAACGTGGTTACAGAATTGCCATCAACTCTTGTTGTAGTTGTTGGTATTTCTGCAGCTCTGCCTACCCCACTCTGGGAATGAAGGCGTGATAATATGTATGTGTTTATGTGTTGTAAGAAACGAAATACCGAAACGAAGGTAACCCATGAATATAATTTAATATTTGTCTGCCTTTAGTAAACAAGTAACATTATTTGTGCAACAAAATACATTACAATTAAGACACGGTGTAAATGAGGACACCTCAAATAATAGGGTTGCCGCACAAGCGACAACTGAGTCAACACAGATAGCTGTTCAACCCTAATTCTAAGCCTTTTGGTGCTTTAGCTCTAAATCACAAAACTGGTCAAGTACGAGTCGGACTCTTGCACCGAGGGTTCCTTACCGCCGTACAGTATTATCCCGATTTGAATTCGATTTGGAATTAAATCAGCGCGAGCCCAACTGACAATTAACCATTTTTTAATATTTGTTATTTTTCTTCAGGATTGGTACTACAATCATACCAAAACTTTGACTCTTGTTTTACCGTTTTTACAATACAAAAATATTAAAATACGTTGAATTAAACCGTTTTTTTTATTGGATTGTTATTTCACCGTAATAACTAGAGTCCGTCATCAAGTAGCAGTTTGGCGGCTAGTGATGTCTTTTATTACATTTTCAGATATACAACGTGTTACAAAATAATCCGTAAAAAAGAAATTACAAAAGTAGTGTCAGCCCTTATTAAATAACGTCCGTTCAGTATCTTAGGTATACAGTATACTAGGGTTGACACTACTTTCGTAATTTCTTTTTTACGGATTATTTTGTAACACGTTGTACATATATTTCAGATAAACTCAATATCAAGAATAACTCAAATAACTCTCGTGATATATACACAATATCTGTTCAAGACTGGAAGGTGTAAGTTTTCGTCTTCTACTTGAAAAAGTCCATTTTAAGTATGAAAATGACCGCTCTACTTCTACCAATGTAACTGGCAAGTTTTTTGTTTATTTCTCCGTTTATGATGATGATGCATCTTTTCCTCATACTGCTAAGATTAGCATGGAGAATGAGCGTAAACCGTGTTACGTTAACCTCTCAGAACCCACTGACATCTTGAGATGTCATACCCTTAAATACTAATATCGAACTTTGTTTTGATTGACAAAAGTTTTTAAATTAGAATTTTAATGATTCAATGAAAATGTGTCACGGGTTCTGAAAGATTAATAAATTAGATAACTTTTTCTTCGCAGACCCCTAATTGCTTTTTAGGACATTGAGGTACATGTTCATAAAAAAATACATATCTGACAACTCGATAAAAAGTGACATTGCACATCACTAATGGTAGGAGCCACCAAACTGCCCGCTTGATAACAGAGTGTGGTAATGACACTTATTCTGAAAAAATATCACCGTAAAGTATAACAACAAATACAAAAAAACCGGGCCAGAGCATGTTGGACCTTGCTCAGTGTTGGGTTCCGAAGCCGTTAAGTACTACAAACATAAAAAATCATCAAGTAATCACTAATATTCTATTTAAAGTCAATTGGTGCCGTCGTAGATGATTTTAGTAGGTATAAACACTTTAATCGCCTGTATTCCAAGAACCAATGATGTCTACTTAGTTTTGATAGTTTTCCTTTAAAATTGGTTATATGCTCTTTCATTTAAGATTTTGGCTGAAGGAGCACTTGAGTCTGACAAAAATTAGCGCTTTAAAGCCTAATATTTCATAAACGGATTACTTTATTAAAAAACTGTTAAGTTTGACTACGGAACCCTAAAAATGGTCAAGTGAGAGCACTGATTTTATTCTAAATATAATTACGGAACCCTCGGTGCGCGAATCCGACTCGCACTTGATTGTTTTTTTAAAAACGTCGGCAAACCGTGTACCCCGCTCAACAGCCACAATCAACCAAAATGGATCTTATACCCACAACATTATAAATCAATTGATTCCCCAACATTACCATAACAATATGTACCTTAAACTTCACTCCACCATAACTCCACACAAGTGCATCATTGAAAAATCAACCTTCTGTCTTTTGCAATGAGGTGTTAATTTAAACGAGCTTGTTCAAGGGTTGCAATATGGAATTTTAACATTATGCACCCTAAGGGGTGATAATTGATTGTGTTTATTTAGGGATTATAACACTAGGATTGTGGTTGGCTGGGTCGGGTGTTCGGTGCCCGTTCACTGCACGGAATTATTGAATCTGAATTGAAAAGTGAGAATGTTGTTGGAATGCAAACTGCAAACTGTAAACTGACTTTGAGTGAGATGCTCGTCTAAACTTTAAGCTCTAGAGACTCGGCACAAATTACAGTTTTACATATTCACGTTCACGTTGTGTTGGGATGCAGTTAAGAGTAAGTACCTACCTGTAAAAAAAAAAACAAAACAAAGGGTATTGGGTAAGTTTGTATGAACATGAAAAAATGCGTTTTTTCAGCGGCCATGGACAATTTTCTCAAAGGGTTTATAGGACCCCTGAATATAATCTTATACTTCAATTAATATCGGAGCCGAGACATTTAAATTAAATATTTAAATATTTCGGCTCCCATTCACGTAAGAGTCTACACTGTCCAACAAAATATATTTATTTTGAAAAGATCTATCATAAGATATCATTTTTAAGTATGGCCGCTCATCTATCCATACCATTTATCCTTATAAGTAATCACCAAGAATTATTGTAATGAACGTTTATTTTATTATGGTTTTAGTCAAAAAAAAAATGTACGTGTTTATTGATTTTATTTAATTTGTCTTTTTATGTATTGTTTCTATTCTAATGTTATAATTAATTAGATTAATTAGTGTAATTGATGTAATGCCGTTCTAATTAATGAAATAAATAAATAAATAAATAAATAAATCTATTTAATTATTTATTTATCGTATTACGGTTACACACTAGTACTATGTATTCGTATCGATGTATGCCGCTCATCTAAAAAATTATGACATTTACAACAACAGTCAACACTTCAACCCTTATAACTTCGGCCGTTAACGTTTCTCGCCCCTAAATCAAGTCCGATATTTTCGATTTTCGAATATGTTGTAGCCGGCCGTTGTGAAGTAAATCCTGACAGCTGTCATTCCAGTACAAATTATAACCTCAAACCTAAGAATAGGCTATAAGTTGTACTGCGATGACAGTATTTTCATAACATGTCAGGATTTTCGTAACGTCTATCACATATTTAATATCGTTAAAATCCGTCTAGGTTGAAAGGGAAAACCAGGCAAGAGCATGTCGGACCATGCTCAGTGTAGGGTAAGCCGTTAAGTACTTCAAACATAAAACATCAACAATTACCTAATAACAGTAATAACAAATTTTCTATTTCAAGTCAATTGATGCCGTAAACAAACACTTTAATCGCCTGTATCTCAAGAACCAATGATGTCTACTTAGTCGTGATAGTTTTTCTTTAAAATTCGTTATATGCTCTTTCATTAAAGATTTATTTCAGATTTTTATGTATTTGCAGTTTTAGTAAGAATGACTGACTGTTGAGTTTCTTGTGGCGCTTCTTCTGTGCTTAAATCTTGCTTCTTTTGGAAAGGGCTGGTAGAATTTAGAAGTAAAAAATATAAAGGATGTTTGTTCAGTAAGTAGGCCGCACGGCCGATACAGTTTTTTTTTATAACTTGCATTGTTCGTATGTTGTACGTAAGTTGTCCGTCAAAATTTGCAATCAATGTTTCAGTCACTTGCCGTTATCCGATTGAGCTGAGATTTGGAATACTTTTGTAAACCCAATGACAATTAAATAATGGCACCATCGAGCTGGTCGAATGATGCGGATGAAAGGTGGCTATAGGATCTCCTTAATTACACAAGAGAAACCCGTCGTGTTGGGGCTCGTTAGAATCGTCTCGATAAGTAGATAATGACTATGCCAAAAAAAGTACAGTATGCAGCAAAAGTTTTTCTCAAAATAGTAGATTGTACAACAAGGGCATAAAACAAACCATTTTATCCGAGACTTATGGTATCGATCCGAGCCGGTAGGCGAGGGTAAATAATTAAGTCGAGGATAAAATGGGTTTTAAGACCGAGTTATACACTCTGCTTGTCACTTCGATTACGAGGAATAAAAACAATAATAGTATAAAAACATTTTACTTGGATTTAGGCACCAATATCGGTTCAATAAGTTCTTTTGTATTTTTAACCATTAGTGTGTTAGGTGTGAGCATTATTTCCTCTTCACTTGACGATATTTTAACCAAATTCCGTAACGTACAACAACTTTTGCAAAGAAAACAACTAATTAAATAGTCCAAACGAGACAACAAACTCTTTCCCGCCATTTCTTTTTTTTTTTTTCATGTACTTTAAACTTAGGTCGAACGCAATACTGCCAAGTCACACGTTGATTTTGTAATTTTGTTGTTAATAATGCTTGTTATTAATAATTTAAAATTTCACTTTTGTTAGTTGCAACTGTGAAGGCATTTAAAAGAAAGTAAATGTATTCAATGATGACGACAATGATGACGACAACGCTTTATGCACTAGTGCATAAAATGCGATTTTATGCAGCCTATACCCAGCGTAAAGAAGGAGTTTACGAGCACGAGAAGTGAAAATGTTTTTTTGGTTAGGTTGTTTATCCTATGCTCGTCTGTCGCAGGGCTGACTCCGTGACCTGGAACCCCCACAAGCTGATGGGCACGCTGCTGCAGTGCTCCACCGTCCACTTCAAAGTGCCGGTAAGTCCACCACCAGCTACTCCAGCCATACAGACTATATATTATATATAATAACTCCATCTAATGGTGAGGGGTACCTATTTCTTGTCGAAACACTTTTCAACGAACGTTAAACTTTATTTTCATTTTTGATGAAAAAAATACAAAGTTACGGGCCTAAATCATAAAATTAGCTTCATAACATAAAATTACAATCAATTATTCGCGCCATAACACATCCAACGCAGAGAAAACCTGCACCTAATGTCCCCTCGCTCCCCTAAAACATATTAAAATGAATCTTAACTCAACTGAATACGACTCAACAAGGCCGCAAAGAAAGTACCAATTATAATAAAAAATATAACAACATTCCGTACGAAAAGCAACCTAAACTCTAAGGAACAAAGTCGGTTATCCCGCTGTAACTGAGAGATAAATATTTATAGAAAATTGTAGTCTATGTGGTGGTGTTAGGGTTGTATTTAGGTTGTGAGAGTAGGGGACCGAGGGGAAATTGGCAACATATGTCAGTGAGTGTCGGAGGAATTTAATTAAATGTAGTCAGATGGTTGTAGGGAGGGGAGAGTCGATAAAAAGTATATTTCTTTTCTTTTATTATGATTTTTATAGCTTCTTGGCCCAATCCTTTGTAGACGCGGATAGCCTAGTGTGTAGTGGCCCTCTCTACAAATCTAACGGTATCGGGTTCGATTCTCGGTAAAAGCAAATATTTATGTGATAAGTGCGAGTATGTTTTCACGTTTCAATGTTTTCTGTGTATTTGAGCACAAATAGATGAAATATTTGTACTTATCATGTGCAAAATGTGGTTACAGAATTACCAACAAATCTTTTTGAGTTATTGGTAATTCTGTAGCTCTGTCTACCCCACTCTGGGAATGAAGGCGTGATGTTATGTTTGCTTTGTTTGTTTTATATCATACACTTTTCATGTTTTCATTATAATTTTATTTAAGACGTTACCCAAGTTGTTAATATTTATACATAAACTAAATGCTCGAACCCTTTGAATATTGTCTCAGTTGAAATAGTAAAAAAAAGTCTAATAAACAGTCGCCAATACGCTCGACGTCTTACAAAAGCAGTTCTGGTACAGTCGCCTGCTTTCGTTTTTCTTAATTAAGTACCTAGTGAAATAAATATGACTGAAAATTTTCTTTTTTTATTAAGTCAAATCCAATCATTTACCATGGTGAAATTAGGTACAGTACAAATTCAATACAACATTGCACAAATTTTAGAAACACCAAAGCTACCTTCTTTTCTGGCGTCACACATTTTTCACATGACACAAATTTTGGAGATTAATGTTTGTACCTACAAATAGTTCAATATTCTTTGCCAAACTCATAATCCCCATGTAATCGCACTACAAATTAATCATCATCGATAAAAAGTATCGATACTCCGCCCTCTCTATAACAACTGGAAAGGGCGGAGTTCGGAGGAATTTATTATTTGCCATACTGTCCCGACAGTTACAAACTATTCCTTTTATCCAATATAAATAGTACCTTAAATCCAAGTAGTACAAAATTCCAAATCGCTTAACACCTTTTCGCAATGCTAACTTTGAACATTTTGGACTTTGTATGATTGGAATAAGGGTGGATTTTATTTGATTGGTAAGTCAAATTCTTTTACAAAAGAATTTGAAGTATGCGGGTGAAGCGAGTGCGCTCGCTTGTGTCAATATGTACAGTCGCCCTCGAAGTGTTTAGAGACGCTGTTAATGTTAAATACAGACGAGTATACTTTGTATCTACTTGGCATATCGGTGATAAGTTGTATTCTATGTAAACAAACTGCATTAAGTTTCTGTCACAAAATAACAAATTAGGGACATTGATTGTCCCTTTCTCCCGGACAATCTGACAGTTCCCGAGATAGCGATAAGGGACTTCTAAGAAAGAAAGAAAGAACCAAACGCACCTCCACCAACATAACAGGAGTCTCAGCATGGTGTTGCGGCACCAGGGCTGGAATTCTACAAGGTACTAACGATATTGTTTTTGACCTGTTTCCGTATTGTCAACGTTTCGATAACTCTTATGTCATTTACAATAATGCCGACTGTGACATAAACGATTCTTAAACGTGTCAAACACGATATCGTTTTAACGCACCTGAATAGAGGCCCTGGTGCTGCACGTGCAACGTGCAACGACAGATGATATTTTAGACACCATGAAAAAGACATTAAAATATTTAAAAATACCGAGCCTTTATGTGTGTTTGGATAATTAGTAAATAAATATGGAAAATAAGTTTTTTTTTTTTTTTCTTTTTCCTTTAATAATCTGCAATCAGTCGCAAGACTATAATCAGATGTGTTGAGTGAAAGGAGTATTTATGGCAAGATAGGGCCAGCACCCTAACTTCCCTTATCAGGATAGCACATCGGCTCTTTTCAGTCTTTTGACATGATCTGGCTTAAGTAATATGCTGGTCAAGGGGTTTGGATGGTTAGTCAGGCGAGCCTTGTAGTTTGTTGAATAGCATTTCGCTTCTTCAGTAACTGTTGGCATTTCCAGGTATTCATGGATTTCAGTGTTGCGAGCATACCAGGGTGCAGCGGATAAGACCCTAAGAATGTTATTTTGGGCGCGTTGGAGGCAAAGAACGTTCGACTTGCTTGCTGAAGACCATAGTTGGATCCCATAGGTCCAAATTGGTTTTATAACGGAGCAGTACACTCTTAACTTGTTGCTGAGGGATAAGCACGATTGCCGGCCAAGAAGCCACAATAGGTTTTTAAATCTGATATTGACTTCACATCTTTTGTGTCTTATGTGATCTTTCCAGGTCATTCTTCGATCTAAGTAGAATCCAAGATATTTGATGCAAGATGAGTGTGGCAGTATGTCTTGACCTAGCTTGACCGGTGGGCATGTTTCTCGTCTAAGTGTAAAAGTTATGTGGTGTGATTTCGGGGCACTCGCTTTTATACGCCACTTGTTTAACCATTCGTAGGTATTATTCAATTGTGTTTGGAGCACTCTACTTGCTTCGTTTGGGTCTTCGTTACAAGCAAGAAAAGCAGCGTCATCAGCAAAGGTTGCAACAGCGACATCGTTAGAGTTGGGAAGGTCACAAGTAAAGATATTGTACAGTATCGGGCCAAGAACAGAACCTTGCGGAACTCCCGCGTGACAGGTGTAAAGGGAGGATCTGGCATCACTGTGTTTTACTTGAAATACCCTATCGTTGAGATAGGAAGCCATCAGGTGATAGAAAGAGTGTGGTAGAAGTTTTTTTATCTTGTATAGGAGCCCTTTATACCAATCACGGTCGAAGGCTTGCTGAACGTCGATAAACGCTGCTGAACAGTATTCCTTTTTTTCGAGGCACTGCCGTATTGTGTGGTACACTCTGTGCATTTGTTCAACTGTAGAATGTTGCTTTCGAAACCCGAATTGGTGATCTGGTATGACATTTTGTTCATCAAGATGAGATTGTAGTCTGGTCAAGACGATTCTTTCCCATAACTTTGATAAGACTGGGGTCAGGCTGATTGGCCGATATGACGAGGCTTCGTTAGCCGGCTTGTTGCCTGGTTTGTGGATCATCACGATTTGCGTTGATTTCCAAAGAGTGGGGACGTGGGATGTTCTGAAAGTGGCATTAATGAGTATGGCAAGAAATACAATACACTTCTTAGGGAGCTCCTTAAGTATTTTAGGCGTGATCAGGTCAAATCCGGCAGCTTTTTTTGAGTCCATCTTGGATATCTCTCTAGCCAGTTCTCGAGGAGATGTGGGTCGCAGGGGTAAACATAGTTGTAGATCTTGGTTCAATAGTAGGTCTATTTCTGGGTCCTCCTGTGTGTTTGGATCATTTGGCTTGAACACTTCAGCTAAATACTTGCCAAATGCCTCAGCTTTTTCCTGGTTTGTGCGTGCCCAAGTGTTACCTGACCTGATGGGAGGAGAGCATTTTTGCGGTTGTGGCAGATTTTTGGTGGCTTTCCAGAGAGAATGGCATCTACTGCTAGCTGTAGGAGACATGCTTTCTAATCTATGTTTCAGGGTTTCGTTAGTCATATCAGCAAGTAGATCTTTTAGCTCTTTAATTGCACGATTAAAACGAGTCTTGTCTTCCGTAGTGCGGGAGTGCTGCCATTTTTTGCGAAGTCGACGCTTTTCACTGATTTTCTTTCGAATAAAAAGTGGTATTTGTGTGTTGCCTAGTGATGACGCTAACTCAGGAGTACTGTTCCAGGCAGCCACTTGGATCATATTGGTGATGTATAAACATGCATCGTCCACTTCTTCAGGGCTTTTAATTTTGATTTTCAAGTTTATGTCAGAGTTAAGGCATTCTCTAAAACTGTCCCAATCAGTTCTGCGATTGTAGAGGTAGTCGTTATTGGCGTTGCGGTATAGAATCGTCGAGCTTAACGTAAGAATAACCGGGCTATGGTCTGACGAGCCGTCCAGGCATGTCTTGATGTCTATGTACTGCTGACAAATGTTCTTTGTTATAAAAAAGTCCAGAAGGTCTGGCGTCTTATGGGTATCTGTGGGCCAATACGTGGGCTCACCAGTGGATATCGGTGTCAAGTGGTTCATGTCGATACTACGTTTTAGTTCACGCCCCCTGGTGACTGTTAGTCTTGAACCCCAGTAAGTGTGCTTGGCGTTCCAGTCACCGCCGGAAATGAAGCGATTGCCTAAGGTGTTAAAGTAGTCTGAAAACATCGGCTCTTTTATAATGTGACGTGGTGGGCAATATACTGCGGAGAGATATAAAGGTCCAGATCTGTCTTCTATCCTTATTGTTGTAGCTTGGATGTGATCAGTTTTATAGAAATCCAAAAGGCAGTGTTTGATACAACTTTTGACTACGATAGCGGAGCCAGCATGGGCTCTATCGTCGGGGTGCGATGTAAAGTATACGCAAAAACCATTTACACAAATTTGACTCTTTGGGGTTACATGAGCTTCTGAAATTAGACAAACATCGAGCTGGTTAGTTTTAAGAAATAGTTCTAGTTCGTGTGTATTGGGTGCCAGACCATTAATGTTCCATGTAGCCATGCGGAGAGAATTCATTTGATTAGCTTAGTGACGAGTGTAAAATAAGTAATACGCAATGTTATAGTCACACTAACAGAGAAATAAATAAAAACAGATTGTGACACTGTACGGGCGGTTCACGATTTGGATCTAAGCGAACGGAGTCGCGGGCGGAAGCTAGTCTGTTTAATAAATGCACGCGCATGAGGGACAAGTAGACGATTATGCAGATGCGCTATCTGTCGCGAGCAGATGTCCGCTGGGATTGGGGACATTAGGGTCTCACGCCTCTGTTGGTTTAGTCAGCTGTGACATTGACGCCTACGCTTTGGGTCGGATTAGAAATACAAAAACTAAGATAACTTAAAAAGAGATATCTTTCGATAGTTATAATTCGGTATAATTATACATTTGATGAAATGAGTGATACCGTTCAGCCAAAAATACATTATTTAACTACATTACTCGTATTAGTCAGGAAAGAAGAAAATGTGTGACTTATTGAAATTATTTATTTACCTACATTCAAAGTATAATGCATTAAATATCACGGATTAAACCAGTTTTGGCGTAACTTACCAATTCAATAAGGTGCTAAGATATCGTTTTAGAGTTCCGCACCGGCCACCATGGCTCTACTATTCAGCCGTCGCAGTAAGTATTACAATAGTCGCTAAAACAAAAAATAAATAAAGTAAAGTTCCAAATTAAAGCGGCTCTAATACACGAAACGTGTTCTTTTCTGTGTTTTTTTTTTCGTCTAACTCGTACATACAAGGCCGGTATTTTTGCAAATTGACCTAGGCTTGTACTACACAGAGTACAGTAGAACAAGTTATCCATAGAAAAGACTTGTCAGGAACAAATACTCGCACTCAACACTCAAATATTTGCCTTACCAAGGTTCGAAGCCGGCATCGTTAGCATCGAAGGCAAGACCAACTAAGTACCAACTAGGTCTTCATCGTTCCTCCGTCGTGAATGTACTCACCTGAAGAAGGACTCATGTTGAGTCTGAACTGAAACATTCAGTCAAGATAGAGTCAAGAAGAAATACGAAAAAAGTGTAGGTTTGACGTAAACCAACTAATATAATATAGATTAATATTAATATATCAGGGGACAATCTCACACAAATCGACCTAGTCCCAAACTAAGCTCTAGGCTTGTATTATGGGTACTAGACAACGATAAACATACTTAGATAGGAAAATACATACTTAAATACATAGAAAACATCCAAGACTCGGGAAAAAATACTCGTGCTCATCACACAAATATCTGTCCTTACCGGGATTTGAACCCAGGACCGCTGGCTTCGGGGGCAGGGTCACTCCCAACTAGGCCAACGTGTCGTCAACTATAAGTAACTATGTCAAGTGTCTATTTCGATTCGATATAAAACAGAAACGTTAGCAGCCTTTGCATCCCCCTTTGCCCTTTGTTTCCGAATTATGAGGTAAACGTAAGTTCTAACCATTTTACCATCGTCTTAAACCATGTCTCGTTCATTTTAATGTTATATTTTCTACTTTCTGCCAAGTGACCCTAAACAAGATGCATTCTTCGACCGTTATCGTTATTGAAAATATAGGATTGATGTTCCTATCCGCCGGACGGTCACGTGTTGAGCGGCTGTGTCAATTCCATGCGTATTGACACATCTTGTCTAGGGCAGGCCTGGCGGACTTCCAACTTTAGGCGCGAAGCTGCTAGTACATCTTAGGCCCTAGCCAAGATGCGTTCGCTAACTAGCGATTCGATTCGTTTTAATTTGAAACCAATCGCGGCACTGGTAGATCACGTGACTCGTCGTATGACGCGATCTACCAGTGCCGGGAATGGTTTAAAATCAAAACGAATCGAATCGCTAGTTAGCGAACGCATCTAGGCTAGGGCCTCTTGTATGACCGGGGGTGACATTTGCATGTTGGATGCTGGGTTACGTTAAATGAATACGAGTTACGCGATGCCAAGGGAAGCACAGAGTAGACTGTAATGTTGGGCGTTAAGGAGACAACAGGGAACAAGAATATTCTTTAATCTTACGCTCTCTGGAAAGTGCTATAAGAGAAGAATAACTGTATTCGCGAAACAATTGTCGTGTTGTTATTTCATAAGATATGAAGCTTTGAAAAGTCATAGGTCAGACCCCATGAAAAAAAACTGTACAAAATCGACGACAGGAATGACGTCACAGCTGAAATATATGGACCATATAAAGAAATATGCATTTATTTCAGAAATTAAATTTAAAAGTTTTAAAATTTTAACAAGTTTTGATTCTATACAAAATTTTATTAAATGGGTTAAAACTTAATGTATTGCGTTTTATGATTTTTTTTACATTTTCTCCTAAATCGTACTCGAAGATAGATGCGTTGATTTTTGCCTAAGATTACATGATGGCCTTATTTATTTTGGATGCGAGAGATGTTGTGGTTTGCTCTACTCAAACGCTGGTTTATTACGAA
The DNA here is from genome assembly GCA_949316455.1 of Acleris holmiana. Taxonomy (NCBI): domain Eukaryota; kingdom Metazoa; phylum Arthropoda; class Insecta; order Lepidoptera; family Tortricidae; genus Acleris; species Acleris holmiana. Next base: position 11,515,103 of record OX438788.1, read on the forward strand.
GAGCGACCTCTGTACCATCATGTCTTTGTGAATGTTTATTTTATTTCTTGTCTGGCCAGGGCATCCTCCTGAGCTGCAACGCCATGTCGGCGGAGTACCTGTTCATGACGGACAAGATCTACGACCCGCGGTACGACACCGGCGACAAGGTCATCCAGTGCGGGCGACACAACGACATCTTCAAGCTGTGGCTGCAGTGGCGCGGGAAGGTGAGTGGCAGCATCATCACCATGTTTGTTGCATTCCAACCACACAAGAGATGCGACCACTACTTGCTGGGAACTGGGAACTCGCTTCTATGCGCATTTTTGGCACTTCCTACTGTTGTGTTCTATCCTTTCTAAATTACATTATAATGAGGTAAAATTGTGTTTACTTGTTTGTTTGTTGGTATGTTGAGGGAACTCCTAAACCGAGGTAAGAAAATCTTAACGGAGTTAAACAAAGTAACTTACTTACAAGAAATCGGTGGAAACTGGCACCTATTCATCCATCATATCAAACTCATGCCATGTGAAGCTCGAGTCATCCAATGTTATACTTTTCTCCAGGGTACCTCCGGCTTCGAGCGTCTGATGGACCGCCTCATGGAGCTGACAGCGTACATGGTGCGCAGGATCCGCGAGCAGTCGGACAAGTTCCACCTGATCCTGGAGCCGGAGCTGGTCAACGTGTCCTTCTGGTATCTGCCGCGGCAGCTCCGCGGGGTCCCGCACGACACCGCCAAGGAGGTGCTGCTCGGGAAGGTGAGATATCAGAGGATGTAGAACCCGTTGTAGGCCAGGGTTTCTAGGTTTAAAGACTTCTGTGGGATTCGTATTATGCTAGGAGTCCATAGGTCTAGAATTCACAAGTGCCTATTGATTAGAACTCCGCGATTTAATGTACTTGACAAATTCTTCACAATAACTTAACAATAATTAAAATGACTTATTGGGGCACAAGTTATTGATACCTTTCAAAATGTAGTTTTATAAAAAAGTTAGACGCGGTAAAACTTTTTTCCGGGTCAGTTTCGAATTCGCTTTGTTTCATGGAGTAGCAGCCAAACCTGCATGCAAGCAACCTATGCTAATCTCCCCTGGGTAGCATATTAGGTTAGCAGTTCAACTTTTGAGTGTATATGTTGACGATTTTATTATAAAAATATAAATGGAATGGATTTTTCCAAAAACGAATTTGTTTGAACGATAAGAGGCATTTCGTCTTAAACCTCAAGGTTGGCAACACATTAGCAGCAATCATGTTTCAAATGTGTATGGACAGAGCCCACTGACACAGGCAGCCCGTGCGTTTCCCATGTACATACCATGCATTGCCCTCAGGTGTGCGCAAAGCTGAAGGGCAAGATGATGCAGGCCGGCACGATCATGGTGGGGTACCAGCCCGACGACCGCCGGCCCAACTTCTTCCGCAACATCATCAGCTCGGCCGCCGTCACCGAGAAGGACGTGGACTTCCTCCTCGCGGAGATGGACCGCCTCGGACACGACATCATCGTCGACTAAACACATTCTTTGTATCCAATACCCTGTTGGAAATTATTTCTTTGTAATGCTGATACCCTGGTAGACCCGGTTAAACCATTCTGATTCTAATTATGATCCTGATTCGATCATGAGTCTAATTTAGATTGAGATTTTGATTATATGCAATGCCAATACCATGTTGGACATTGCCAATATGTGCCAGCTGGATATAGAGGCATAGACGGAGCTGGGTAGGAGGCTTAGACTGAAGTTGTAGGTATTCCGCAGGTACTGCGAGTTCCTTAATTGGGTTTTGCAATCCACCTAATACAAGTTATATGTTCACAAAATGGAAAGTCTATCAAATAAACCATCTGTTGTTATTCAGCAATTCATGTTGACGACACGATGGCCTAGTTGGTAGCTGCTTACGAAGCTAGAGGTCCCGGGTTCGATTCCCGGTAAGGGCAAATATTTGTGTGTTTGTTCCTGAGTCTTGGATGTTTTCTATGTACTTAAATATTTATTTCTCTATACATATAAGTATGTTTATTGTTATCTACCTCTAGTACCCACAGTACCCATAGTATTTGACGATTGTCGCGTGATATTTATTTTATTTATTTATTTATATAAAAACAGAGTCAGCATCCATGGCAAAGTTGGTACTGCATTGAAAGTTACAAGCATAAGAAAGGGGGTGTTGCTAGCTTAGCTGAATTAACAAAGATGGTTTTATTTAATTGACTATTTCCATTTTTTAGGAGAATAACTTTAAAAGGGCCGAATCTCAAGTACCCGAAATCAACGTGCATGCATGACTCGATGTATGAATGTGGAAGAAGCAAAAGAGCTTTGTCAGGATCGTAGCAGGTGAAAAGAAGTGGTCTCTGCCAACCCCTCTGGGAAATAGGGGTGATTTAATGTATGTATGCTATTTAAAAAAAACCATCGAGGCCGAAGACCTAAGAGGAGGTGGTGGGACGATGTGGACTCATTCATTGAAATGGAACAGGGGAGGAATTTGCCCAGCAGTAGGAGATACAAAATGGCTAGCGAAAGAATCAGGCATTATGAATTATTATTTCAACGGAATTTAAATTTCAACGGGGTATTGGCCAGGAACTTACGTAGTCTAGTATTTGCTGTAAACTTCGTATAAATGTAGTAGTTATTAAAATATAACCTTCTTTTAATCGAACTGTGGACTGGAATGATATAGGAAAATAGTCTGCGACTCTTAGATGACATTTAAGTCGATCTGATATTCATTTTGAATGAGCTGTTTGTGAGATTATCTTAAATCCAAAAGTTAAATAAAATTTATGGAAAATGTATGTGCATTTGAATGTTTTAAATGTCTGGCTATACGCACGTTTGAAATGTTGCTATATTTGATGTTAAAGTATTAGTTGTATTTCTGTACTTAATGCTCAACGGATTCTACAATCTTGAGGAAGTGGAAAGATTGTAGGTAGTTTTGGTATAAATAGCGGTCCACTTATTCAAAAGTATTTTCTAAGCAGGACACCCTTCGTAGAGAAATAAAACTATATTATGGTAGAAAACGAGATGATTTTTGTATTATCTTTAATGCTATACAACCAAAATACTACGCAGATTTTATTTACCATTTACTGCTTAAATTTAAAATATATATAACTTTAAATTATTTGATCCGTCTAAAATATGAATGTATCAATGCTATATACTCATAATCATAGCATGTAATAAATGTTCAATGTTCTGTAAGTCTTCCAAAATGTTTCAATGTTTGTTGACAATGAAAATATATTTTCATTACTTATAAGTCATATGTCGTAAAAATATGTCTATATGTAGTAAGGAATTTCCAACATAAGGCCTAAAATATAATTCGTTGGCAAAATATAATGTAAAATTAAAAAAAATAAGCTAAAAGCATTTATTTGCGTTGGAAATATAATATTTATCGCTGTGGAATTGTTAATAATTTAACGCGCATAGCGTACGTTAGAAGGTATATACCATTATAATGATCTATCAGTGACATACGTACGAGACATATCTCCCATTTTGCCAATTAAAAATATATTTTGTATGTTGTGTGGTAGTTGGCTTAGAAATTGAAGAGAAAATTGATTGACGCATATTGCAGTTATGTTAATTTAAAAGCAGAATATATTTTGAATTTTATAGAGGAAGCCAAAATTGATTGAAAAATTGTAATAAATATATATTATTGTGTATAAACGCAATAAATAGTAATAGTAATACGCGCCCATCATTCGCCACTGTATTAGAAAATTTGATATAAATATTGTAATATAATTTAAAATATTTAAAATCTTAATAATAGTTGTACTTTTAATTCTAACGTTTGTTTATCTAATACTATATTCTAATTTAAATTGTTTACTTTTTTATGACTATACATTTACTACATTATTTAATAAAAATATTTATATAAATATTTACATGCATATTTTTTACGAGACGGCGACTAATAGAGAAGTATGTAAGTGAAAGACATGTTGCGCCGCCCCAAATAAGTCGGGATATGTAAGGATAGCAGGCTGATGATGACTTTTTATGACTATATATTTATTACTTACTGTTTTATTTAGTTAACATATTTATATAAATATATATCGTAATACTTATTATAAAAATTATATTTTTATTAATTTGACTATAATTACCTACTTTCCAAAGTTTAATTAAGTGGAGTACATATCTCAAACATATTTATTGTTTTTAGAATAAGATGTAAATATACAATAACGAAAATGTGACAATGACAATAGTAACAGTAGAAATAAAGGGGGAGGGGGGTTATACTTGTAATAATAAATGTTTGTAATTCTGTGTGTGTATTACGTTGTTTCTAGTTGACTGTAAGCTTCAATCGTAAAATGATGCGTTCCAAATTTCTGCATTTACATTGTTTTTTGTCGTGTTGTAAAACTTTCTCAATCTGCTTCATTCTTCAAACTACTAGCGCCATCTAGCGGCCAGTAGACAAACTAAACATGTCGATGTTTCTTTGTTTTAGATTTGTAAACAATGTTATGACTAAAAGTCGATTTTTTTCGAATACGATGAAACTGTCTGTCAAATTATAAATAATTAAATGTAAATATGTAGTGTGCCTGAGGTGTGCGAGGTTAGAATGATAGTTTATTATAGTTTTTTGCATTAAGATAATTATTTTGTTAGTGCTAGGTGAAAAGGTAATGAATGTTTAACATCCTGTCCAATTAGTTTTGCTATTCGCCTATAGGTGGCAGTATACGAAAGCTTCAGCTTGCTGTTTCGATGATCGTTTATTACTCTTAAGGTTGCCAAATTAATAGAAATATTTATTTTCGGTATTGCTTTTCATAAAAACCACATAAGTAAGGGGGCCATCATCCCATAATGCCTCTACGCTTTGTAATAAATACTTATATTAGTTCATATTTTTGTGATGAGAGTGCGTGAGAGTAGTGAATTGTGATGTCAAGAAAATATATTTTCAATGTCAAATTTGAATAAACAACAAAGCACATAAGTCTTCCGTGGATGTCTTCCATTTAATGTAAGCGACTGTAAAAGTGCTAATTTCAACTTTAGTAACATCTACCCACCAACGGATGGCAGCACTTACAGTTATTTATTGTTAATGTGATATTTTCTGTTCATCGAACTAAATCTAGACATGACTAGTGTTTCGACGAGTTTAGTGTTTAGAAGCAATGTACCTACCGTTCACTTTTTGATCACTTATAAGAGTAGCCAAATTAAATTATCCTATTATTGTTGCTATATTTAAGAACCTGTATAACCAATAAATGGTATTGTTGTTAGTTTGTCTTCGTTTTATTTATTTAATTAAGTATAGATTGTGTATAATATCTTTCCATTCCTATCATAAAAATAAATTCATTATCCAGAACGAGACTTATCTAGGTACATAGTCAAATTACATAAAAATATTCAATTAACCATATAAATATCGAGTTGGTTCTTTGTTTATAACGAGTAAAAATCTGTAAACGCACTTGCTCTAATTGAGTAAAATAAGTCAACCTTATTATTTAACTAGGTTTCCCTGGGTTTCACTGTCCTGTTCGTCCATCCCAACCTATGTAGTCATTTCATGGTGTTTATACTTTTAATGTGCAAATCGCGCCCTTTTTGATTTCAAGTACATAGACACGATCACAGAACCATATCGATGTATAGTTATGTGGACACGATCATGCAATTCAACGGGCGCAACTTCTTTAATTAAAACACTTCCCTGATATGATATAATTTACTAAAAAGATATAATAAGCAACAGAAATAAACTTACTAGTAGAGATTACGGTAACTCATCACTTCATCGAATGTATCATTTCATCGAATTTAATTTCATCGAACGCTATTTCTGCTGAAACCATAATGTTTTCAGGGTATCTTAAACATTAATTACAGTGTAAACTTCACGTAACGTCACTCGATTTAACGACAAACTCTCTAAAGCGTCGAAATCAATCGACTTTGGTTGGTTTAGCTTTTCTACCATATATACAGTCTACATAGCATCACACCCACTCTCAATAACGACAACAATTGAGTAATAAAAAGTAAGGTACTTTTTTTAAGTTGCTAAAATTAGTAAAAACTGCTAATTCACCGAATTAGGTATTAACAAAAAGAAGAACTCGCCTCGGTGGTGGAAGTCTCAGCAACTTTATCAAATTTGTACGCGCCTCGCTCACAGACAAGTTAGAACTTGTCGTTCTGCCCGCGGCACGCTCGGATAGACGCTCAAATTACGCGAGGTGGGCACACCGAGGCGCCTTTGAGCACGGACAAACGACTGACTCCCGACGGCTCGCCACACGCCGCTCGCCCGCTGCTCGCGCACAGTGCGTGAGCCCGTACGAATTTGAGCAAAATAGGTGAGCCGTGCGTGCCTCAACCCCCAACCCGAGGCTGCTCCAATTCATACCCACCTTTACATATCCTGGCGTCAGGATAGCGGGCGCAGGCGGAACCTTGTTTTAGACATTATGAAAGTATAACTCCTGTTACCATTTATCGGTTCTTGAAATTTGCGCGATTTTTGGCTGGTTATGATTGTACTCAGTAAAACCATATTGCTTTTAACTCGGCTGCCATTACTATCAAGTAAATAGGAGCTACCGCAACATCAATCCGATAAGTGCGATAACCTGTCAGACTGTGGTTTTAACATTTTAACCAGTATTATAGAGGCCCTGTGCTGAGATTCTACACGAATAAAACGAGTCTTTGAATGTTTCCGTATTGCCAACGTTATTCTTCTTTTTAAATTAATGGCGGTCCACACAGTGATTTCGCCAATGTCAAGTGAATAGAGTAAATCAGTAAACAGAATAAATCAAAAGTAAAAACCGGGCATTTTTGAATCGGCCATCTTCCCTCCCCGAAGGTTACCCTATTGCCAACGTTTTGTAAAAATTTTATGTACTTGGCAGTAACTTGGCCGAGTAGAAGAGGCCCGTAACTTACCACCGCCGAATTAGCGGTACAAGGATTAGTTACATCAGCGGGCAGATTTTCGAGAAGCGTTCGGACGCAGAAATAATCGCATGCGTCGTCACATCACACTCATCAACTTTAATTAATACAATTTTACAGTTTCTCTATAGTATTTCAATGAAGTTTTCGATATTCGATTCTACATATAAAATCGACTCGCACTTTGATGAATCTGAAGTAAAACAAAAACTCGATTTTAATATTTTTATTGGAAACAAAATAATAATTATGCTATATATTGCACGTGACTCGGAAGTCTAGATTCACACATTGAGCAGAACCCACTTTCGCTTACAATATGTACCCGCACTGAGGTCAACGCAAAATGGACACTGACGCGTTACAAATTACATGTATTTTAGCTTGATTTACATGATGGACTTGCGTTAGTACAGACTGCAACACTTTACTGATCATTTATGGCAAATAGATGGCGTTGATGACACCACCGGCAATCATTAAAACAAACATGCTTTCTCTCTAAGTATTTTTAACCTTCGACGCATGTGTATCTATGGTTTAAGAAATCCGTCTGTGGAACTACCGAACGGATGTACAGATTTGGACGCGGCTTATTTTTATAAAAACCTAGTCTTACTAGGATGTTTCTTAGTTAGGCTTGATGAAAATGTGTAGTTTTATCTATAGTAGTACAGTATTTTTTACATAAACTTCCTGTACTAACGCCGTACATATTGTTCCGTGCTACGTACAACCTTCAAATAATGTCGGTTCATCGCTTCCATGGCTGGCAATTATCAAAATACCGAAGCAGACTTATTTTGAAGACTGTAAATAACAATAATACATTTCTTACATATAAGAGATTCATTTTATTGACAGATCTTTCATGTGAGTTAACTTCATACCGAACCGAGACGTTTTAGATTCCAGCGTCTTAGTTCAACTCATTATAAGAAAAAAAAAACTATGGTCCCTTTACCTTTTGGGATTCTACTTTAAAAGAGTTTCGAGAAGTTTTAGAAATACTTTTCACGATACAAAACCTTTAAATACTAGTCCAGGGTGACCTATCGAGTCCAAACTTTTATTTCTCAATACTTCATTTGTAAGAAATTAATTGTATACTAACACCATTCATTTTTTCAAAAAAATGTAATGAACTGATGAGGTTATTTTTATTTAAGAAAATGCATTTCTAAACTATGACAATTTGGATAAATGAAATTTGGGAAGAAAAATTCGATCTGAAGATAGGCAACCCTAAGCAAGTCCACATTTTTCAAATGTCTCAAAAAGATACGCAACATAAATCATGAAAAATATTCCGAAACAACAAACGGCTCAAAAACCAGCCCAAACCAAAATACTCCACATCCAAATGTCAACAACATGATTAACAAAAAAATGCAATACATTCGTAAAAATAAACAAATACAAAAGTATTTCTCCAAATGAACATACTGTATTTGGTACAGACAAATATGGTAGAACCAATTATTAGCATCTAAAAATACCAGCTGAGGCTTGTACTCACTATAGGATTAACACCACTATTAAGTTAAAAAGTTCATCATCAACCACTTGGGAGCTAAGCTCTTGTTGGAGTAATTTGCTTTTCTTTTTGGAATAAAAATGGTGCTAGTAATTGGCAGTGACTGAATCTCCTAAATCGGAATATTCAGTCTCTTTAAATTAAACTAGATAGAATAAAGATAAAATCGAATGAAAAGATTGGACATCTGGTGCAGATACTCAAATACAGTATATTCCAAATAGATAAGTATGAACGAATAACAATAGAAATGCCTTTTCCAACTATTCGCTTTTATAATATGTTCCAGTATTTTATAATATGTTCAGCAGCCGCACCTTGACAGGGGCAAGTATAGGCTCAACATTTAATAAGAGAAGTATATTTAATTCTAGTTTTAATTATTTACCAGCAAAAGTGTCATTCAAGTCGAAACCCACAGGCAAACCATTTTAGCAGCCGTTTTAAGTTTGACCATTGATAAATAAACAGCGTACCTGTGGGGTCTTCTATGGCTCAAGTTTCAAAAATATCGTTTTAAACTATATTTCTGAATGACACTTAAATCGCTAGCACATAATATATTAATATAGCTCTTTCGTCCTGATGGTTGGGAATGAGCTATCACTATTGCTTCGTTATAAGCGTCATTTTAGTTTGACTCAGGGACTAAGTCATTTTATTTCTAACTACTAAAATTCATTTTGAATCTTTGTTTACATCGAAATAATGTTAAAGTAATTATAGGAAATTACGCTACCATTTCTTAGTCATTTAAAAAATTAACTATTTCATGAAATGTAAAACTATTCCTGATCATGCCACCAAATAATTGATGACATGACGTCCTGAATCTCAAATCAACAACATATGAGATAGAATACATCCCAGTTTATAAAGTAAATAGTGAAGGCCCCCTTACATTTGAGATTCCATTGAGACTTTATTTGGGGTAGTCAGACTACAAACAGATACGTATAGAAAATAGCCTTCTTAAAATCCAAATGCAAAAAGTAATTAATTCTTAAAAGTGAAGCTTTGTAGTTCAAAAGGAATAACAATTGATAAGAACAAAAAATAATACACCGTCTTAGAGCTACATTTTCTTTGCATTTTGAACGAAAGTTTTATTTTTACCGTCTGTTTGATGATAAAATTCTCAAAATGTCCACGCTATATTTTTTGTAGTCAGCCTAAAAGAAGTACCCATCTATACGCACGACCCATCTTTGAGATTGTTACCGTGGTAACGTTTCATTCCTCTTTGAACCCCTAGTACAGTCCTCTGCGTTATGGACGTGGTCGACTGTACCACGCCATCTATCCTTACGTCGCAGTTCATTTGAAACGATGTCATTGTTTTGCCGTAACGCATAACAATAATTTCGAGTATGATCGTTGCATTTGAATTTAACAGAAAGTGACAAAGCATACTTTAAATAAAATTAAGTTTCTGAGTTAGATTTGTCAAGTAGTAGAACGAGGCGAGCTTTTCTTTTTCAGTAACAAATTTCGCCAAGTCTGAGACTCGATGTACGGTCATTTTTAAGTGTTAGCGAATATTTTGGGTTAAAACCCAGCCGATCAATTTCATACTTTATTAGTCTTTCATATTTAATTACATTTTGAAATATACAACCGTTAGTATACCTTACTCAAACAATGACATGTTCCATTTCCCAATCAAAAAAATCATTCTCTCTCACTCGCACATGTCACGCACAACCTTATTAACATTAAATATACCTAAACGATCGCGCTGTCTGTGTCAAATTAAACATTGATTTTAGAAAAATAATTATACTAATAATTTAGTTTCAAATAATGGCAAGATATTAATGACTGCTTACTGCTGAAAGGTAATAGGATGTTACATCACTGTGTCAAATGGCCGTAGTGATAATCTGATCTTTGACTCGGAAACCCCTAGATATTGCAATCCTACGAAAACCGTCTCAAGACTGCCTTGCGGTTGTCTTAGATCGCGTGTCAAAGCGTCAGTAATGTCAGTTTTCTATGGGTCCACATTGAAAATCATCTCATCTCCGCTGTACTTTACGTAAATTCATAGTGACTCTATAAGATATTGGCCTCTATGGAATATGGAGAAAAATGTAATTTTCGCGACTTAAATTAATAACTGTTCTGATTAATGAATATCGGAAATAGTATCTGCTGCGGACACAGACAGCGCAAAACTGGGTCGAATCCAAAAACAAACTTCGCAACGACAAGCCGTCCTTCTCACTCTCACGTTAACGACTTACGAGTGAGCAGGACGGCTTGCTGACGAATTCCGTTGAAAACCCAACAGTCGAAGTAATACTAGTGCCACTCCCGTGGCTCTGTTTGCTATGTCATAGCGATTGGATTTTTCAATTAGTTTTTTTGTCAAGAATGTTCATATGATAATTGTTTCCCAAGTCAATTAGAAATAATTATTTCGGGAAGCTCATAAACATTCGAGTTTTCTTTTATATATTCCCCTTTGAATGTGTAGCAGGGACTTGACAAACGAAGAAAAGGCACAAGATATTTTTGCTACCCTTTTTGACTAGAAGATACCAAATTCATAGTAAACCTAACACAAGCACCATCTTATATCATCAATACGGTGTGTCCAAGTCTAATAACTGATCAAAATTTTCTAAAATAGTTCTTGAAATAAATTGAATTTGAACATTATATTTTAGTATTTCATAGTAAATATAAGCCAACCGCTATGACATAGCAAAAAGGACATCACAGTCAATATAACTGGGAAGCAACGCCCGGACATCTTTAATTCATTTTGACATTCAATGTGTTCTATTGAAATCCTTAATTTATTTATCAAAGCTCTGCACAAGCTGCACGTATTTTTACATACGTATTGCTTTGGGATAAATAAAGATATCGATATTCTACGATATATTTAACTACGATTAATATACATCATGGTCACATTTAAAAAAGCAAGCGTCTCCCCATACAGGCTACAAATAATTATAATTTATCTATTTTGACAAACAGACTTAAGTTAATAACCAATTGTACTGTAAGCTTCACTTGATAAAGGTTAGCATTATTTAAATTAAATCTTCAGGGTTTATATTAACTTATAGTTTTAGTTCTCTACAAAATATAAAAGGTCTTTTATGTCTTTTGAAGGTCTATGACTTGGAGCTAATCCTCTTTTGAATGACTTGATTAATTGATTGATGTAAAGGGAAAACGCAAGCTTTTCTCCAATTATGTGCCCACATTGACTTGTCTTTGACGTCACACCCTTAAGTTGAAGAATGAGTACATATTTCCTCACACACTGAAGTCAAAATGGTAGAAAGGCGCCAAGGCCGTGCTAGGTGCTAACACGGACCACCGACTTCTCCATATATAAATAGATATTTCATTGTTATATGATTTAATTGCAGTTAGCTGTCGAAAGAAAGATCAGCTTTAACAAATGCTTAGTCGAGAC